>CM040238.1:299579295-300179295 GCA_022545495.1 Chrysanthemum lavandulifolium | reverse complement strand
TGAAGAAACCACCTAAATCTTGGATTTCTCAAACACATGCAAGAATTGTGAAAATTTGTCAAACAAGTTAGAAAGAAGGACATGCTTCATAGAAAACTTAATTGGTATCTTGAACAAATGCGGTACTTACATGATGAGAATGACAAGATGCGGAAAGATAGGAAAGCTATTCGAGAATTCATGAGAAGTCATCGTCGGGAGGGCCGAATGAAATGATTGAAGGTTACACTCAAAAGTACCTTGGGATATCGTTCCTAAAGTCCAAAAGGCTGGAGAAGTCGACAAGAGATCAAACCCACAAGTTTCTTCTCGACCTTGTCCCGGTGTGACTAGAGAAGTATTCTCGGACAACTCACCCTAACATCGTCGCATTGGTTAAACATACAATGGCCAAAAAAGGCGATCTCTACGAATCAGGTTAATCGCTAAACTAGTGATGCAAATGTCAAAGCGATGCGGGCGTTTACCGGATGAAGCTAAATTTTTGAAGGTCTACTTGCTTTTCAACTCGGTTCATCATGCAAGGAGTCGACCGATCAACCCAAACGGCAAGAGATGGCGATGATAAGGATAAGGACTCGCACCTAAGCGTCGAAGCGATGCGGTCAATCTACATCTATGCCACCTCCTCCACCACGGACTTCTTCTCAACATAAGTCTCCTCCACCTCGGTCTTCTCTTGATAAACCTCGGGACGATTCGAGTTACCACCACGACTCATAAAGCGGTGATCACTTTGAGTATACGGGTGGTGACGATGAAGAGGTCCTTGAGCCCGACAACAACCCACCTCACCCAAACAAGTGCGAAACGGTTTCATCATCAAAGCCTTCCAAAAGAAGAAGCAGGCGACTCGGCCGGAGTCGTATCATGGCTAGATGACGATAAAACCGAAGAGTTTGAATGGTTCTCCACACTTGTCAATCAAACTCCTACCACGATGAAGGCCAAGAATTGGTAGATGGTTCAACATTGGAGCATGCAAAACTATTGCAAGAAAAGTTCCATGTGAAGAAAATGACAAAATCGAATTGAAGCGAATCAAGAATGAAGCTTTTCAACTATGGAAAAACGACTCTGAAAGCGCCCTCGGTCGAATATCATCTTGAGAACATCGCTCGAGCTATGTCTAACAACATGGATTGGCTCAATCCGGAAGCAAACATTGACTTCACACAAAGGGACAACCCTCCATACTACACCATTGGACCAAACCTCTACCGACCATTGGCCAAGCAGACGAACCAAGGATTCCCTCCGATATTTCTTCAACAAAGACACGGAATTTCTTCTCCATGGTGGCGATGGTTCGAGAAAATACACTACATCATTGACTCTTCCATTCCAGTGACCATTTACTCAAAGCGCATAGCTATCGAGGCGTGCAACTCACTTGTTTTCGACAGCGTGCAAGCATCGACCAAGATGCATTGTATGGGATTCATCATTGGCACGAGCGCGAAGAATCTACTACTGTGCTGGTTGAAGTCTCAACATGCGGTGTATAGCTCGAAGGACATCGTGGCCATCAAACACATTGATCTCAAGTCTAAGTGGGACTACACATTCTTAAAGAATATCATAGTCAAGCGACAAGATGAGCAGGACTATGGATTCTCCGGCGACTTTGAGAACTTGTCCTCAACGACATCGAAGACATGTATCTTGCCAAAGTGCGGTCGTATGAGACAATTCTCATTGAAGTTCAACGTGAATTTATCAAGTCGGTTCTCATCTTCATTAGCGCATCGTGATCAAAGAGCGTGTCGAAGATATCCGGATGGTTGTTGAATCATATCGAAGCGTGTAAACTTCACTCCACCACGACTTGATCTTCCCGACATCAACCGGCTTAAACAACTCACGCTCATCGACAAACCTTTCGGCGTTGTTTACGCGGTGAACTTCAAAGCGCTTAATGGCGTGTAGTGAGCTCCACAAATTTGGGGATCATACCTTGAAGATGGTTAGGGATGGATTGGCGTCTGATTGAAGGATATCGCATGAAAGTTGGGAATCCTAAGCGTTGGAATTCTCGGGAAAGGAGGGATGTGAGGCGTATCATCACCATGATTGATGAGCGGTTGTTGAAGGATCGATTCGAGACGATTGGAAAGCTATGTTGGTGGTCGACTCGGGAGAAACATCATCGGCTTTCAGCATACATGCGCACTCACAGGAATATCACTTGCACTTCACGGTACCCTTGAATTGTTTCCTTCATATAATTTTGGATGTATGATTATATATGTGAATGGCTTGTGCACACATAACGATGTACAACCCGTAATTGTCAAGAAAGGACCACGTAGTGCGCCTCGGTGCCACAATCCTTATAAAAGGGCGAAAGCTTCTTATTTTTGAGTAAAACCTATCAAACCTTTCACTTTTCAAGGTTTTGCTCAAAAGACAAGTACTTCCCATAAGATTTTCAAAACCTCAACCGTTTATATCACTAGTTGAGGGAGTATTTGAATTAAAACTTTGTTCACAAATTGTTCATAGTGGTCACTCTTCCATGACACTCAAAATGGTCATATTTATTCTCAACCGTTCAAAATAACATTTTATATGCCATTTTGAGGGAGAAAATTGTGTGATAAGAAATATGTTGTGCAAAATGCAAATGAATCATGTACCTCGGACTTAACCAACGAATTGCGGTACTAAAGCTGTTTGTAACTCGAAAAGACTTGTCTGGACGGGTAATAATTTCAAGCTAGTTCGCTAGTGATGTAAGCGTGTCTCGCAAAGGACTTGTCCAAGTAGAAAGTACCATTCGAGAAACTTTTGATAGACATGAACTCGGCGGGTTTGACAACCTTCCAAGGTTTGTCTACACCTTCAAGGTAGTTATTAGAGCTAGTTGTCACCTAAAAGGCGACAATGTATCTCTTTAACTATTCAACGTAACCGTGTCTCGCGGAGATTGTCTATCTTTAGTGGATCAATTCAAAAGTCGCGCTCTTTCCTCTTTGTGCATTTAACCATTAAAACTATTAAGCACATGTGGAGGGAGTATTTATGCAAAACTTATCTCTCGCGATGGTTCAAACATGTTTTCATTTACAAACCCTTTGAGAGATATTTTAACATCTGATGGTTTTAATGGCAAACATAGGTTAGTCATGGAGTTATAAGGTGACTAAGGTTAGGAATAACCGTCCTATGATCCGCTTGAGCGGAGGGATCTACCCAAGGACACTACCATTAGTTAGTGTTAGAAGTCCTTAGGAATGATTATAAAAGGAGAAAATGAGAATCGGAGAAAGAAGGAGTTGAAGAATCAAAAGAAATGTAAAGTAAAGGGTGAAAAGAAATAGCCCTCAGTTATTCAACTTAGGGCGGACACGGGTTCAATTCATATACTCTTGGTTGTCACTTAGTGACACGGTATTGAAGATTAAAAGTCGTCATGGACCCGGTGGCGCATGCACTAAACCTTCTTAGCCACTCAAGTTTCTCTCAGCGAAGCTTGTTTCATTCTCACGGGAACCCTACATAAACTATTGGCTTTCTCTTAGAGATCGTTGGTATTGAAGAAGGAGACCCTCTCCTAGTCTCCGCTCGGAAAACCAAAGCGCACTATTGAGTCTAGAGCCACGAGATTCATCAAAAGATCTCTTAGGAACACTTGACATTTAATCACTTGATGATCAACAAATAAGATCATCGATGGTTCATATCGAGTCCTTCACGGATCTTAGCAATCTGTCGAGAACATTTATGAGAGGTTCACATCGTGATCCTCGGTGATTGAATGGAAACTCTGCCGGGGTCAACATCAAACGACCACGGCGGCGGTCGCCGGTAACTCCCGTGGATTACGGGTGTGTCTCAAGCGGTCTGATCGTGAGGTGATGCTTGGTGTACCTCGACTCATCGAGCTGTAGATGTACTTGGTACATCGCGTTATCTCACTTGTGGGACTCGGTTCGAGAGCGGCCTTTGTAAAATTAGAGTTGTGTTTTCACACTATCTTGTTAACACTCTCGAAGTTCAAACTTGTAAGTCTGGGAAACCGCTTATTACTAACCGTTTGAAATGTTTTCTTCTTATGGAAGCTCGGGGCGGGATGATCGTCTTGATTCTTCTCATGCTCACGCCAACATCATCACTAATGGAAGTTCTATTCAAATGCAACACAACCGTCAGAATGATTCTTCATCAAATCAAAGAATCTACAAAGTCAAAGACTTAGAGAACTTCATCGATATTGATTTCCAACGTCAAAGGCGTGTGAGCATGTTGAAGAATGACGTGGAACCTTTGGGCGTGAAGCGGACACGAAGCGGTGATGCGAGACAACAACATACTATCACTTTCACCACAAAGAACAATGATCAAAGAACAAAGTTAAAGATGACGTCAAAGCATAAGCGTTCAAAGATAACTATCTCTCTACCTTTGGGAGATTGTTCGAATCAAGGCAATTCCTCTCACAAGAAAGAAGAATGTCGGAAGGCGTCACGACTACTATTACATCAACGCCTTCACCGTTTACATTCATATATACTTGAGGGAGATTGTTGGAATCACTCTAAGCGATATTTCAAGTATTTATATTTCATATGTAATAGGTAGCTTTATTATGGCCTTTATGTTTGTTTAAGGTCAAGCTTATGTAGAAGGCCCATAAGCTTGATCCAAGCCCAATAAGGAATAGGGAAGGAGAGGGGTGTTGCCTAGCTCCTTGCCTATATAAACTCTTGTAAACCCTCATTTGAGGTTGGTTGTTCAAGTTACTCTTTCACATACACTCTCGCTATAACCTTTCTTCAATCACTTTATAAGTTCGTGTGTGTGTGTTTGATACTTGTTCATCCGCCTTCATCTCTTTCTCTTATAAGCTTGTGTTGTAAAACTAGTGACCTAACACATACAAATAGAAAGTCCTCTTAACTCAAATCCCTCCCAATCAAACAAGAACAGAAAGATGTTCATTAAGGAAACCAGTCCCGCAACTAGAAGCACTTTGTCATTAATCAAATCAGCCCATGTGAAGATGTTAACCAACGAATCTTAGTAGAAAACTCCATGTGAAGATGACCCGATAAGAAGAAGCTCGGTTCTTACATGAGTTTAGAGCCGTTTGACCATTTATTCTCATAAATCAATCAACCATGCAGTAAATTCACACTTCTTCTCCCCCTCAAGAATTGCATACGGAGTTGCCATTCTTGATTGAATAAGTGAATGTATTCAACAAATGTAGTCTATTCACACTTCTCCCCCGCAAAATTAGCACATGATGTCGCCATCGTCATTATAGTTGAGCAAGTGGAATAAGAAAAACAATCAACGGTAGTCCGGTTCACTTGATGTTTGAAAGCGCATGGAAAAAGCATGAAGCATGTTGATGAGAATGGTCATATTCAGAAGATTTCTCTTCTTCAGAAGATAAAGCGCACTAAAGCGTACACTTTTCTGTTCTTTAGAGAACGAGGCTTGAACTGTTGTGTTCAAACGTCTTAAGAAGATTTCTCTTCTTTCAAAGATAAAGCGCACTGAGACGTACCCTTTTTTTTTTCTTTAGAGAACGAGGCTTGAACTGTTGTGTTCAAATTTCATAATCTCTCTCTTTTCAGCTCTCTTGGCAAAACATGTAATCAACCCCATTATCATTCAGTAGGCTCTTTGTCGTGACAGCTGATGGAGAAAACCCAATATGATGAATTTGACCCTGAAGTAAAACAACCCGAACTCATGACTTAAACTTGCACATAGGTAACAAAGAGCGGTGCCGAGCATTCATCCTCCATTGAATCTCTAAGTACTGTGTACTCTTCATCCAACCAACCATCAAGTATAAGACGTACATCACCTCTTGAAAATCCATAATTTAATGTGACACTGAGCACTACAACGTAACTCCTTAAAGTGATAGTTATTTTGTGGTGGAAGAGCCCAATTCCCCCAAGTGGTAAAAGAAAAGGTAAAAGACACCCAACAATAACTAGATTTCCAAGTCTTCATTTTTGATAATAAGCTCGAACAAGGATCTTAAAGAATCTTCATCCAACCATCCCCGATACCTTCAGATACTAAGTACACTAGACCGTGATATTTCACTTCAACCTCAAATAAATAATAGCGAATTAACTCCGTTGGCACATCTTCTGGTTAAAAGCTCACATCTAGCCTCCTTTGACGTTTTAAGTGAACTATGATAATGGTTTCATCCCGACCATGGTTAAAAGCACATAACCCCGTAAAACCAAGTAATAACCAAACTGCCATGAAGAATATCCAAACACACATCCAATTAATGAAGTACACCCATTTATCCCTTCTTCGAAGTAGAAATCGTAGCACCAGGATCAGATAAGATCCAGAATTACACTTTCCCTTTCTCCAGGATGATGCCATCAACACGGGATTTTATAATTCTATAGTTTAAATCGAGAAATAGTTTCTTTCGCAGGATTTTACAAAACCAAGAATAAACCGTAAGATAGATCCGGAAATGCACTTTATTATAACCTGGATGTTTCCATTGTCACGGGATTTTACAAGTCTATGATTTAAACCGAGAAATAGATTATTTCACGGGATTTTACAAAATCAAGCCAAAACCGTAAACAATGTCAGCTTGAATGTGAAATGACAACTTTGGTTTCGGTGAATATCTGTTTTAGGGGAACATGCAGCGGTTCTTTAGCGGTTCATTATCCAACATCAACATTATCAACAACTATCCAATAAATACTTTGGTGAACACATCATTCACACATTCTGACGGCTAATGTTGTGACCTCCTGGTGAAGTAAACCCGATATACCAAACTTGATCATGAAGTAAAATTCCCCAGATTTTCTTACTTAAACTTGTACTAATCCTTGTGAAGAAGAAACGGTGTACCCAATGTACAAAACCTCTTAACATTCTCAAGTGAGTGAGACACCGAAGTGATAGCTACGTTGTGGGTTAAGCGAGAAAGAATCACAAACATAACTAAATAGCCAAGTCTTTATCACCCTCTATAAATGCCCAAACAAGTCATCTTCGCGGAAAGGTAGAAAGAAAGAAGACGAAATAAGTAAACGCGCCCGAAAAACTCGCTTCAAATCCAAATAAGAAATACCGTACAATAATCCCGTGGTCAACTTTGTTCAACCATTAGTTCAAGCCGCAATATAATAATATTCGTAAAAATGAGTAAACCAAAGTACCCAACCTCATGACCCATCGAATCTCATCATCTCACACCAAATCTCATCATCAACTTTCATTGCCAAACAAATCTCTTGAGAATCCCATCAGTCCATCATTATAATTGATTCATTGGAACAACTCATGTATGTCAACTATTCGTACAAGCCGTGAATTTGTATCTCAATGAGAATTATATGACCAAAATACCACTCGTTTACAAATCATGTACCATAATTAGCACAATGTATTAAAAACACATTGGATAAATAATTCAAGCCAATAGATACATTATTCCAAATCATCCCATAAATCAAGTGACATATCCTTGATAAGTGATAACCTAACTTACACGATCCTTCAGTATAGGTACATCACGTTCAAATTACCACTAACCAAATCCAATTCAAATATATAAGGCCCATTCAAATATTACCACACGAGGTCCAATAACTCATAAACCAATCAATAATTCTTGAGCCATATTAAAATAACAAAAGAGGCGCATGAACACCTCAACACAACTCATGACCCACCAGAAGTTGCTACCCATCCGATCCAAACTAAAATCCAAAAAAAAAACGTGTAAACCAAGACCTAAACTCAAGTGTATAAAACACTTGCATAACACACATTCTTGCCCTAAAAATTAGAAACCCTAATCTCTCTGAAAACTAGTCAGCTCCCATCAGATAACACAAGCCTAAAAACACTCCATATTAATCCCTAATATCTCTCCCAAATCGTCTGCCTCTTATCCTGAGTATTCTCACACCATCCAAACATCACTTCAACAGATACGCATCAAAAAATTGTTCCTCAAATCAATTCGATTAAGACCTCACATAAAGGCAATCCGAATGACAATATAATCACCTCCATATGATTCACGGTGGCAAGAAAGAAGCTGCTTCAAGATTATGATTCGATTGACCTTGCCACAGGGATGGCTTGAGGTCATATTGACGGTTTCAAATAAAAGGTAGGGTTTAATTTTTGTGCTGTTTGATTGAACGATATTAAGAAAGAAACTAACACTCTTGTTAGATTTTTTCTCTTTTATGTTCGGATAATAAATGAATCTTTGATTCAAAAGAATCTGTGATGATAAGGTTTCATGTCATATACCCTTGAGAGTCTTGATTTTCCTTTGAATAAACATGAAACAATTAAGAGATTCTATTTTATTTTATTTTTTTCGGTTCAATATATTGTTGAGTTTTGATTCAGTGACGGATCTATGATGATCTATTCTTTCGGATAAAAGATCTTATGAGGTCGTGAGTATTCATGAAATACACAGAAAGACTAGACTGAGATCTTGAGAGGATTGCATATTCGATCAGTTTTGAGACTTTGAAATAAGTGATTATACAGAGGCTGAGTATAGCTAGTAATTTGTTGAGTCGGTTTTGTTTATGCTTTTCATTTTCATTGATGGACTGATGATGTGTGGTGCAAACTGAAGTCGTGTTGTATGGTATAAGGTATAAGGTTTGTGGTCGAGTCAAGTTTGAGTCTTCTTCTTATCACGTTTTTATGTCAAGTCGCTAGGTCCAAGACAAGTCGCTACATCATTATGAGTCAAGTCGCTAACCATCAAAACACAACTCGCTACTTGTTAAATAACAAGTCGCTACCTTACTCAAATCGCTACTTTACTCAAGTCTCTATCAATATAGTGACAATTCGCTAACTTTTATGTGTGTCAAAACACAATAGTTGCTATTGTTTTTATGAGTAAAGTCACTACTTAAAATACATTGCATCTGGACTGTTTTGTGACAAGTCGCTAACATGATATATGACTTTTTCCGATGAGTTTTCCGACCATATTCATGAAAACCCAGAAAAAGTTACTAAAAACTCTTCATTTTTGCCCGTTTTGACCACAGTTGACCACTCAGAAACAGACTTATGACCACATAACTTCAAGGTTTGGTAACAAAAAAAATCATATTTTGTTTGGACCAACAAAGGTGGACACAAAAATAGATGTATACATGAAAAGACCAGGACTTTTTGAGACAAAAAATACACATACAGTTGCAAAAACTGTTTACCAAAGTATATGGAAAAAAAACATTTTCCGACCATGAAAGTGATACAAAACAGTTTCAACAACACATACAAATCCGACATAAAACACATAATAACCATGGTACGAAACCACACAAATCAACACAACACAATAACCATGGCTCTTGATACCAATTGTTAGGATCTTAATATTATTGTGTTTGATGATTCGGGTGGTCTTGGATGATGGAAATACAAGTTAGCCTATTTAAATTTAAATATATAGTAATCTAATATGATAATAAACCTGTTCTAATTAGCTTTGCTCTTCACATTGGTGTTACACAGGTCTTTAACTTTCTGATTTCCAGGATTAAATATGATCAAACAACATCCATGCTATCATCAAGAATCAATAAAAAGAAGAAACAAAAAAGATATGATGAACCCTTCAAATCTGATATATTATATATGAATGGGTTGCTTTTGATTACAAAATCCTAATCTATATATAATGGATGAAACGACATGAATGAAAGGGTGTGTCGTTTCATAATAACTATAACTGTTTATAACCTTAAAACCAAATAACGGTTAATTTTTCCTAACTTGCAGGCTAATGGGTTTGGTGGCCCAAACCAGAATTTTTTGCAGGCTTCATTCCTTTTGCTTGCAGGCTTTGTTTCATACTTAATATAATCAAAGATTAATGGATTAAAGTTTTCAACATATTCCCCCCTAATCTATTATTCTTTGTTTCTTCAATCTTGTGTTCCTTGATTTCTTTTTGCTCTTGATCCTTGGTGTTGATGACTTTTCGGCTTCTAATTGAACCAAATTCCAGCAGGGTTAGAGCCGCCATCACCACTTGAATCTATATGACTTTTGGTTTGTTGGGCAAAGGTTTTAATAACCTTTTCTTTGCATCTCATAGCCCGATGACCTTTCTTCTCCTTTCCCAACCAGTGTGGGTCTTCGGTTTTGGTATAAAACTTGCCTTCATCAACCCTCTCGGTTGACACTACTCTCATAGGTTCTTTATCGAACCGAGATCTTGGCTATCTAAATTCTTCCTTTTGTTATAAATCTCTTATAACCGGGCAAACCAACAAGCCTTTTTTTCTTTTCTTTCTTTCTCTTGAGACTGCTGTCTCTTTTCTTCTTGGTTAACCACCGTCTTGGTGTTGTAACCATTTCTAAATCCTTTCTTCTTAATTGGCATGGCTTCCTTCATGGTGATTGAACATGAATTGTTGTTGTTTGATCCCCTTTGGATCTGATGCCACTGTTAACAGGTTCATAACGAAGCCAATTCTTCTCCAACAAGTTTCTATAATTCGACATGGTGTGGTTTTGCTTTAGATTGAAGTAGTACAGGGTGTTTGGGACAGTAGGTTATCTTTGACAGAATAGTAAAACAATAATATGTAAACAACGTATATTGTATTGATGAATTGAAGTAAGTTACATTGTTTACAGACTCTAGACCTTTTATACATGATAAATCGATGCCTTTGTGGCAGTTATACCGATTCACAAAAAACGATACCCTAACTAATAACTGTCAATCCTAACGACCCATATTGGCCCATTTTGACCCAGCCCATATTCTACTTAAGTTTTACAGGCTTTACAAATTACAGACACATAAAACGTACTAAAATACAATTAGATTTTAAACCTATAAACTAACTACTGATTATATTATTATTTCCAACATTCCCCGTTAATGATATAATCAGAAGTTTCTGAACTTCACTTCATATCCATCATCTTCTATCTTGATTCTCCTGTTGATTGCACTTCCATCATTGAGTTCAACTTTGCCTCTCATCCTTTCCTCATCATCAACCAGCCTTGCCTCGGTTCCAATATGCCCTTTTCTTGTCTCTTCACTTGTACCCTTGCGTTCCCTCGCCCTTGGTACATAACTCCTTGCCACTTCATAATAGGTTCCTAAAAGACTCAAGTGCGTCCCATAGCACTTCTGTAACTCACTCGCATATTCTTTCGGGAACCCCATCGCATAGGCTACCTCTATCCATTTATTCTCCATAAAAACTTGGGTATGACCACCCAAACCTTTGACTGTGAGATAAAGGTTTAACAGGTTCACTTTTACCTCGTTTATTCTTGTGGGTATTGGTCGTTCTTCGTCTTTCATGTAATCCTTATGGAACCAATGCACTATTCGTTCAAAATGGTCCTTGACCAATTCCTTGCATTCGTCAACTATTTTCTGTTCACTAACCATTTCAATGAACCCAATTAAACTTTCAAATTCATCTTTTGACGGAACCCTCGGTCCTTGTATACCATTCATACTTTCTTCAATTGTGTTCTCTCTAAAGTACAGAGAGTCACAAAACTGCATTATGGCTTCAATAGCCTTCCCCCTGACCGCATCCAATCTTTGCTTTTCTTCCAGGCAACCAACATTTTCTGCGTTGTTGTTACTTTCTCCACTCCTTTCTTTAAAAAAGGTTTGATTATGAGTTAATTCCTTCTTTAAAGGACACATATAACTTAGATGATAATCATTGCAAGTCCAACAGTGGACCATTCGTTCATAAACGGGATAATAACTTGGCGTGCCAATTGCTGATTTGTTGTCCATATCATCAAACAATCGTTTCACTATGCATTTGGTATCCTTGAAAACCACTTCAAAACCTTGTTGCATTAACTGAATTAAACTTAGTGTATTCAAACTTGCATTAGGGACATAAAACACTCCTGGGATCACAAAGTTTCTCACTTCTGTTGGGAGTAACACTTCCCCAATCCCTTGAACATTCAGACCCGCTTCACCGGTTGCACTCGTTCCCACTATTTCGGCTTTGAACTTCTCGAACACGTCTAAATTTGGGGTCATGTGTCTCGGATATTCATCAGAGACATACCAGATGTTGTCCCATGCCGTCCCTATTACTTCCCAATTTATGTAAGTCTTAACCGTTTCATCATGTTTGTTTCCTGTGGTTTTCTCAAATCCCATTTTCGCTTCGGTTTCCTTTACTTTCATCTGTTTAATTTTCTTGAATTCGTTCCTTCTGTGCTTACTTGGGCAATTCCAGTAAGCATGCCCTCTAGTGAAGCATATATAACATCTTGATCGCTTCATCTTTCTCGGAACCCTCGTATACATCAACGTGGCCTTGTAATCCTTTGGGTTGCACAAGTTTAAGCAATCCAAATTCTGAATTACTTCCCTTCATCGTTGATTCCAGAAATCATCATCCTGGTACCGATACTTCCTCGCGATGGTACTTCCATCTTCTTTCATTGTCCCGCGCACTTTTTAAGCGTTAAACACTTCGATTTACTTCACCCTATTCTTCAACATCTCCTTACTGTCAAAAGAAATTCGTTTCTTTGGGCTGTACATAGGCAACGTGTCTACAGTCTTCTCCCTTGACAAAAAACCCTTTTCATAGTTTCTTTGCATATGGTTCAGAAACAGCAGAGATTGCAAAAACAACAGAGAGTGCAGAAACAACAGAGAGTGCTAAAACAACAGAGAGTGCTAAAACAACAGAGAATGCAGAAGACAGCAGGGAGTGCGGAAGATTCTAAAATTCGATTAATGTTGCAGCGAATGCAGAAGGAAGCAAAATGGAGTTATGTGAGACGACTACAAAAGACTTAAAGATCTACGTCGCAGCGATTGTGATTAAGGGGGAGAATATTGGGTTAATCACCAATCGACCCATCTCAACCCATAAACGACCCGGTCAACGATAGTCAAAGTCAACATAAAAAAGTCAACTCGGTGGAAATAACTGCCAATAGCAGTTAACAAACAGTTATATGACAGTTACAAACATAAATGCCATATCTTGAACCATCACAATGGTTCACAATGTACCTTTTCGATATGTATAAATAGATAGGAACTTTGTACAGAATCATGATGACAGATTTATAGAAAATAGACATTATTTCATATTTTGGTATATCGCTGATTAAAGATCCGTAAAACTGGGCCAACAATTGGCACTAAATTACACGAGCACGTACTCGTTATTCTGTATTAAAGTTTTCGCATAAGGTTTTTTTATAAGACAAATAAAAAAACAGCTATAATGCCTATAAAATGGATATCAACCATATAGAATGAGAAACCTTATTACCTATGATACAATTTCACAAATGCAACAAGTCTGGAATATACGACCCATGAGTCAAGAGCTTCTAATTACTCATTGTTAATTTGTCATTACTAGCCTAAACATTTCTATAAACTCAACCACATGCTCATAACTTTCATTACCAGATTGATTCAACTCATTTTTTATTACTAGTAAGATATATCACGGTCAAAGAAGAAGAGGCGTCAGCTAGCCATTAGTGTTATTTTGATGAATGGGGAATGGGTTGAGGACCCTGTGCGTGTTAAGCCAGAATTCATGCGTCATTTTAGTAAGCGTTTCCAACAACCTTCTGGTATTCCTCCTTCTTTAGACACGAATTCCCTTAATCGGCTTTCTTATACTCAAAGTGTCCACCTGGAAAAGCCTATTACACGTGATGAAATCAAAAGAGCCGTTTGGGACTGTGGAGGGGATCGTGCGCCAGGGCCTGATGGCTTCACTTTCAAATTTTTTACCACCTTTTGGGATCTTATTGAAGAGGATGTAAACCGATTTGTGCAAGAGTTTTTTCATTCTAATTACCTCCCTAAAGGATGCAACTTTTCCTTCATAACTCTTATTCCAAAGACCTCTAAAATATTTTCGGCCCATTAGCCTTATTGGGTGCCAATATAAGATCATTGGTAAGATCTTAGCCAATAGGCTAAGTTCGGTTATTGAGAGTTGCATTAATCCTGCTCAATCCGCTTTTATTAAAGGAAGAAATATCCTTGATGGTCCCCTTATTTTGAACGAGTTCATTGATTGGTATCGACAACGTAAGAAAGGGCTCATGGTTTTTAAAGTCGATTTCAAGAAAGCTTTTGATTCTTTGCGTTGGGATTTTTTGGATTTAATGTTGGAAAAGCAAGGTTTTGGTCGAAAAAGGCGTACATGGATTAAAGGCTGCCTTCATAATGGTCGATCCTCTATCTTAGTTAATGGTTCTCCCACGACGGACTTCTAGCTTCACAGAGGTTTTAGACAAGGAGACCCAATGTCCCTTTTTCTTTTTATTTTGGCCATGGAGGGTCTTCATGCTCTTATAAATAAGTCTGAGTCGTTAAGCTTATTTAAAGGAGCTTCCATCGGAAGAGACAATCTCTGTATGTCTCATCTTATGTATGCGGCATGATGTTATTTTTTTTGGTGATTGGTCAAAGGAAAATGCGCACAATCTCATAAGTATTCTTCGTTGTGTCTTCCTTATCTCGGGGCTAAAGCTCAATGTTCAAAGATGCAATGTTTTAGGTGTTGGTGTCAATGATCAAGAGGTCTCCCAAAGGGCGCACATTATTGGTTGTGGAATTTCTAAGCTTCCCTTGAAATATCTAGGCGTCCCGGTTGGACATAGTATGAACAGGTGTGCTCATTGGAATGATTTAGTTCAAAAGTTTTCTTCTAAGCTCTCTTCTTGGAAAGCTCGTTTACTTTCTGTAGGTGGGCGTTTATCACTTATTAAGTCGGTTCTTGGCAACCTTCCCACATATTATATGTCTCTTTATATGATGTCGGCTTCTATTTGCAAAAAACTTGAGTCGATGCGAAGGAATTTTTTCATAGGGGGTGACTTGGAAGACACAAACATGTCTTGGTTTAAGTGGGAAAGATGTCTTGCAAGCAAGCAAGAAGGTGGTCTTGGTATCGGAAGCATTCTTGGGCTTAATATTGGTCTTTTATTCAAATGGATATGGAGGTTCTTAAACAACCCGTCTGATCTTTGGGCACAAGTCATTAGATGCATTTATGGTCTCGATGGGGGGATACATACTGCTTCTAGCAGTAGCCTTAAACGTACTACTTGGGGATCCATTATCCGTTCGATTACTAGTTTCAAGCAAAAAGGCATTGACCTCATTTCTTATTGTTCTCGCAAGATTGGTAATGGGGCGAGCACTCGGTTTTGGGTTGACAACTGGTGTGGAGTACAGCCATTAAAGGTCTTATTTCCCCGGATTTTTCTTCTAGATTTAAACAAAAACTGCTACGTTTTAGATCATATTCGCTCCCTTGAGTGGTCCATGTTTCTTAGACGTAAGCCGAGAAGTGGAGTGGAGGCTTCTCAATTTACCACCTTAATGAGCTCTATTGAAGGTACTTCTCTTACATATCATAGGGATTTTTGGCATTGGATTCTTGGCTCTTCTATGGGTTTTTCTGTTGCTTCCGTTCGCCTTCTAATCGACTTTCACACTTTGGACACGGACACTGTTGTAACTCGTTGGAATAGAAACATTCTAATTAAAGTCAATGTGTTTCTTTGGAGATTGAAGGTTTATAAGCTTCCGTCCAGGATGAATCTGGATAGAAGAGGTATTGATCTCGATTCTATTCTTTGTCCAACTTGCCTTATCGATATTGAGACCGTTAATCATTGTTTCTTCAACTGTGGTTTGGCTAAAGACTTATGGATCCTTCTTGCCAAATGGTGGGAGTTGGATATTCCGATTTGTGGTAATATTGTCGAATGGTATGATTGGTTAGATTCTTTACATGTTTCGTCTAAGGTTCGGTTGGTGCTCGAAGGTGTGGGGGACCCTTATGTGGATGATTTGGTTCTACCGAAATCAGTTGATCTTCTCTAGCTCCCCTCCTAAGAAGGCAACGTTATGGGATTTCATAGTTTCTCAATCTTTTTGTAAACTTCATCTAGAAATCCTAAGTGTAATTTGAATTGGGTAGGGTGGTTGAAAAACCCGTTAGTTTCAATTTCTTCTATGTAATCTTTTTCTCTAGCTTTTGCTAGTTTTATTAAAAGCCGCCGTTCAAAAAAAAATATCACGGTCAATGTCCTGAACCCCATTTTCGTCAAGAAATGTATAGGCGCCATTTTCTAACTCGTTATGATATATATTCCCGTCCCTTGACACCATCAAAAATGCCGTTTCTTTATCATCATATTCCTCGATATTTTTATTTCAAGCATCATTAATCAAGTTGTCTAGAACAACATGGTGAGTTACCTCCAATGGCTCGCCTTGCCCTTTTAGTCCTTTTTGAATACCTTCTTAAAATGATACTTGACTTTATGTGGGATACTTTGATTTTAGCTCTAGACGGGCTAAATAAAGATTGTTTTGAGCTTCATCTACTAAGACCGTTACTAGCTGATAAAAAAATTGTGAGAAGTGAAGTTGATAAATGATTGAATAAAAGAATTTTATCATGCAACCATTTTCACATATTATGATAGTCATCAAAAATCATAACATATCTATAGTTTTATCGTCATATATTATAATTTAAAAGAAAAAAAAAATGGAGAATAGAATGGGTGGATGCCATGAACATAGATAAAGTGGTTGGAAAAAAGATTGGAGTTTTAACTTTTTGATCTTCGTTATGCAAGAAAAAGAAAAATATATTTGTTAAAATTTTACATCCATTAAGACGAATTATCATGTTGTCACATTTTGTGGCTAAGAGTTTGTGTTGTGTAATTGTTTGTGTAAGTTTTCATAAGTCTTCTGTTATATCAATTGTCAAGTTTCACGGTTTAAGTGAAAGTAAGACCCAAGCTCAAGATTTTGTGTCATTTCTTAATGTTGTCCCACATTGGTTTGAGATAAAACTCATAGAGGCTTTATAATTCTTATTACACTCCCGCACTTCAAGATGTAGTAAAGTTTTTTGTATATTAGCATGAAAAAAGTTACTCACACTTGAAACATAAAAATACAAAAATCTTCTGCTATGCTTTTTAAATTTTTTGGAAAAAACATAAATAAAACAAAACTGAATTTTAGTCCTAATTTTATGAAAAAAAAATTAAATACTGTAAAGAGCATTCTAAACAACTGAATTTATAGTCCTAACATGCATTACAGTATGGGTGCAAAAGAGCGAAGCTTTTATCAAGCAACTCAAGCTCGATTTGATCGAGCCGAACTTTTATCGAGCTTAAGCCTGAGCTCAAGCCCGATAAACTGGCTCGAAACATATAATGAGTCGAGCTCGAGCGGTTATCGAGCTTTTCAAGCCTTAGTATAGATATATTTTCATATTATTTTTAAAGATGTAAATAAGGACCGATTTGAATATTAACCTAATTATAAAGACTAACTCGATAAAGGATAAAATATTATGTTCTTGACCTACTCTTTAAACCCTAATGTTGGCCTTGGTTATGAGACTTTTATTGTTAGTTTTATTACTCTTAAAAATATCTTATTTGGTTTTTAACTGGTTAAGTCAGTTTGTGATTCGAGATCATGTACAAGTTTTGTGTGAATACTATATATATTTTTTTGTGGCAACTGTAATTTGCAATTCGCTTTGACACAGAATGGTGTATATGTTATTTTTTTGGAGCTCAGTTCAGCTGCAAATACTAGTTGGGACAGATTCGAGCTTTTCATATATATAATTTCAAGCTTAGCTCGAATCCTATTCGAGTCGAGCTCATGCTTGGATGGTTAAGCTTGACGAGCAATCAAGCCGAGCTCGAGCAAACCTTTTATTTTTCGAGCCGAGCTCGAGCCTTGTTGAGCTCAGGCTTGGCTCGGCTAGATTACACCCCTGCTTTGAACTCAACAACGAGTTCGATTAGCGGATTGAGTCGTTTCATTCTTGATAAACTTATCAAAGTCAATGTCCAGAATCTCATTTCGTCAAGAAATGTATAGGTGCCCACTCGATTCATTCTCGATAAACTTATCAAAGTCAATGTCTGGAATCTCATTTTCGTCAAGAAATGTATACCTGCCCAGTCGATTCATTCTTGATAAACTTATCAAAGTCAATGTTTGGAATCCCATTTTGGTCAAAAGATGTATAAGTGCCCAACTCGTTTAGGTCATGATTTGTCGACTTGATATATTGACACCAATAAAGGTTGTATTTTTCTCATCATATCCCACCATATGTTCCTTTACAGCATTATCGGTCAAGTTGTGTAAAACCATAGTTGAGTCAACTCGACGAGTTAGCTCCAATGGTTTGACTCGCCCTTTTAATCCAAGCATGTTAGGAATTTGCGAGTCGTTGAGATGAATTAAAAAACTTTCACCATTTACACTCTTCTTATTGTATGATTGCAGATTTTGTACACTAACCAAAAGCCATAAATGCATAACGAAATGTATGTTTAGTTTTTGATGATATAGATTGTGTGACAAATTTGGATCGGTTACTCGTTATAATCACCACTTATCGATTCGGACTTCTTGCCTAACTCAAACTTCATAGTTTAAATGCAATATAAACACATGATCATGTGGTTCAAACATCATAAAGTTACACAAAAATTTCGAAAAATGCAATTGGAAAATACGGAAAAAGTTCGAATGAAGAATGTTTAAATTGTGAAGTGAACTTAGATGGCATATACAATTATACAAAAGTTACCTCTAGTATAAAGTTCAATGCGATTCACAAAGGGACACTCATAAATCAATTGTAATGTTTTAGACAACATATTTTAAACGACTGAAACAATGTTTAAGATGTGAAGTATTTTACATGTGATTCAACTTGTGCTAATTTTTTTTTTATTTTTTTTTTATTTTGTTTCCCCAAAATACTTTGCATATGACTTATGCCATTGGGCTCGCGTTTAGGGCATTGGGCCCAGTTATTCTTAGAATTTTATCAGTCGTTTATCAATGGTTTATTACGCCAAAACGTTACAAACTTTGTTTAAAAAGTCATTGTAAATATTGCATTGTAAAGTTTAGCGATTTGTATAGTAGACATTTTAATGTAGTGAAAATAGTGGTATGACACAATTTTGTCGTAAACAATATTTTTTACTAGTTACCGAAAGTGGCTAACAAATTTGTGGTCGCACACTCTCACTTAGCAAACTTGTGTTGAGATTTCTCACTACACTTCAAATATGTGTTGAGATTTTGTGGGGTAAATATAGCAAATGTTAATACTTGTGGCATTTAGAATTATAAAAAAGTCATCTAATACTCTATCATTTTTATGATTTAAGATTACCATAAAATGTGTATCTCTTGCTAGTATATTCTATCATGTTTATGTCGTTTAAGATTCCATAAAATAGTAGGTGTGTTAAGAGATTTTTGTGGGGGTAATTATGACATTTTGAGGCTAAGAGTTTAAGTTTTCTACAATTATTTATGTTTGTGTTGTATCATCAGTCGACGAGTTTCACATTATAATTCATAGTATGCTCCATGATTTTGTGCCAATGCTTCATATCCGAACGTGTCATTTCATTTTACAAATGTTGTGTTTTAATTTTCTCCCACATAGGTTAGGGATAAATATGAAAAAGGGTTTATAAAGCTCATTACACATTAAGCATGCAAATGTACAATAAAAGTATTTGTAAGGTAGCCATAAAAAAGCGTAACACTTGTGCAATATCTATAATACTAGGCTTTGTTGTATATTTTCTTAAGAAAGAAATCAACAGCCTTTAAAAGTCTAATTTCTTAAAAAGAAATCAATAGGCTTTAAAAGGCTTTTCTAAAAAGAAATCAAAATTTTATAAAGTCATTTTTCTTTATCACAAAAAAAATTTGTTCAAGCACCCTTTGAGATGTGTTTAATATATAGGCTAAACCTATCTTGGTCACCAAGAAAAGATATTCGCCTGTAAATACTGATTCATAAATCATTATTTATTAAACACGGTTTCTAAATATTCTATTTATTTAAAACCGATTCTGTGTAACTTGTGTACAAAGTTTAAATCAGTTCCAAAAATAAATAGACACAAATCTGCAGCAAAAAAATACGCAGGTATTGCGAGATTTCGGAGCTGCATTCGTGTCCGCAGGTCACATGAGTTCAGAAGCTTCGAACTCATTTTGGCCCAGAAATCCTAAAATCTGCACCCCCCCTGCAGCATGCGTAGGTGTTGGAGTAAAACCAACAAATCAATTTGAAGGTTCATATCAAGATTTCTATATAAACAAGGTTTCACTTCTTGTTTTGGGCGATGTGGGAAACTCCACTTTTCCATATTTTGTGTTTCACGTGCCTCACTTTGAGACACGATATCTCATTCATATTAACTCCATTTTGGACATACTTTAGCTCGTTGCGAAGCTCTCGTCGAGGAGAACGCAAAGCTACTAAGAAACATAAATATATATAACATATATCATATATTAAAAGGTGTCCAAAATTTGCAAAAACTCATTTTGCAAAACCACTTTTCCAACATATGTGATATTTGACACACAACTTCTAGCATCTAAAAATAACACTAAAGATGATAAATGCAACAATTATAGAACCGTCCTTGAGTATAAAAAATCAACCAAAGGTATTGGCAAATTGCAAAGTGACGCTTTGAAATCAATTATGTTGTTCAAGACAAAAGCTTTGACCAAATGGTTAGTTTTTAAAGTGAAGTTAGATGGAAATAAATGGTCATGAAAGTATTCTTCATGTGATTTATGTTGTAGATAATATTCTTTTTTTAAAGAAAGTTTAGAATGATACTTGAATTTATAAGCAGTGCATTGACCATTGTATTTACGCTACAGTAAATGCTCTATAAATTAATAGAGTTGATACCGGAATATTTTATTAATTTAGCGATATATTATTATATCGATAAATGATAAATTAATAATTTATTCATTTAAACACGTTTTACGTATAATTTTAAATTTTCAAGTATAATATACTAGCTAGTTACAATATATACTCATTAGAGACGAAAAATAAATTTGAAAACCAAGTTCCAATTAACATTTTATGAATTCACATTCACATTTTATGAAAATAAAATTAACACTTTCTAATGCAATATGAGACGATGACGCACCAACTCTTTAGTGCAATAAGAAGATTTTAAGATAAACTCAATATATATTTGAAGTTCAATGAAAACACAAGTAACTATGGATTCATTTGTTACTAAACAATCTCAGGATTTTGAACACATATATACATATATATGAAATTTTTAGTAATTATTAATTTATAATTTTGGTGGGACTAATATATATACACTGGGATTTTAAAAATTTTATTATCTTATTATTTTATCGATTGGGTCCAAATTTGTACTAGTCCCAAGTTAGGACCGGATAAATTATTAATTTTATCGAAGTTATTATTTTATCGAGTATTAGTTTATAGAGGTTTTACTGTACCAATCTAACTATTGAGTATCACAAGGAGCAACTAATGGAAATAATATTCTTTCCTACGTTGTATTATAGAATCAATGATAGAAAATAAGAAAATTTGTCATCCATATATAATTTCACATATATAAAGCAAGTCTCTTAACGAGCATTCTAAACAATTGAATTCATACTCCTAGCTTATATATGCATTAAAACTCAACCACGGGTTTCATTACCCGATTTAGTCGATTCATTCTCGATAAACTTATCAAATTCAATGTCTAGAATCTCATTTTCGTCAAGAAACGTATAGGTGCCCAACTCGTTAAGGTCATGATTTGTCGACATGATATTGACACCAACAACGGTTATTTTTTTCTCATTGTATCCCACCATATGCTCCTTTTCAACATTTGGTCAAGTTGTCTAAAGCCATGGTTGAGTCAACTCGGCGAGTTAACTCCAACGGTTTGACTCGCCCTTTTAGTCCAAGCATGTTGGAAATATTCCCATCGTTGAGATGAATTATAAAACTTTCACCATTCAGAGTTATCTTCGTGTATGATTGCCAGATTTGGTACACTAGCCTAAGGCCAAAAACTACAAACAATGCATAACGAAATGTATATCTAGTTTTTGATGATATGGATTGTGTGTTCATATATTTGAATTGGTAACTCGTCATAATCAACCACTTATCGATTCGGACTTCCTGCATAACCCAAACTTCATAGTTTAAATGCGGTTCAAACATAACAAATTTAAAAAAAAAAAAAAAAAAAAAAAAATTGCAAATGAAAAACATTGAAACTAAAGAAACATTCCCTCTAGCATATAAAATTGTGAAGTGAACTTAGATGGCATATAAAATATATTTAATTGGATTTTACTAGCGTTTATAATATATTTTAAGATAATGAAACAATCAATTATTTAATTGGATTAATACTAGTCAATAAGACATGTGCGTTTTGTTTTTGTAATAGCTACATTTTAAACTAAAACGTCTTATTTCTGCATAACATATTTATAAGTGTGGCTTTGGCTGGATTACTAACTGGTCAACAAGTATCGAATGTATGACCTACCAGTCAAGAGCATTCTAACTTATAAATTAATATTGATACTCAATTACTCATATTAATATGAAGTGATAAGTCAAGTACAATATAGAGTACAATTATTGTAAGTAATAATGTCTCCTACATACATTAATTGGTCTTCAATCTTGTGGGCTTGAAAAGAAAGCGTATGTAGTGAGAAGTAGATGAATTGGTGAGACAATACAAATTAGTGAGAACCTAACAAACCATGAAAACAATGTGTAAGTAAAACTTTTGTGTGAATTACAATAAACATGTAAAAAACAAATTAAGTATGACATTAAGTGAGTATCCGAACATACACATTGATAAGCGATCAAAGACCGTGAAGAACCTCTTTATATACTACATTTGTAGTAGTCTTTAATAAATTACGATCGGCATCACAAATAACAACCTTGAACCCTTTTTGCTTTTACGGCGTGAAAGTCGACATATAATTGTCCGTGTGTGAAAGCAGGCGTGGTAGTACAAACCAACTTTCGAAAGTGATTGTCCTTGGCTCTTGTTTATCGTCATGGCAAAAGCTAACACGAAATTGTTTGCGCACGATCTTGAGTGGTAGCGTTTATCCGATGGAGTAATTTTCAACCTTGGAAGTATAACCGTATTGCCAAAATGTGTTCCGTTAATTATTTTGGCTTGAATAGAGGCATAGCGTTAATTTAGTCACTGAAGCCTTGTCCCATTACACAAACCTTGTGATTGATTAATGTTTCTCAACAACATTATTGGGACACCGACCTTCAATGCGAGCCTATGGTTTGGGACACCGAAAATTTTAAACCGTTGATAAATTCGGTGAAAAGGCGGCGGTCTATAGCACCACCACGGTCGGTTTATCTATGTTGTCACAACTAAGATAAACTATTTCTTCACCGAGAAAGGTTTGAAGCAAATGATCGTTAATCATCAACCACTTCATTGGTTGGAGCAAGAATAGCCTTTTCACGGAAGTAAGACGGATCACCTATGTTATCCAAAATGTTTGGGTAAGTGAAATCTATAATAGATTATGCGGGATCATTAGTTTCATGTATTAGAATATCTTGGTATATCTATCAAAACCTCTCCGTCGTGTTGTCCTCGACATCTCCATCTCCTACTTTCAATATCCATTCGGCAAATTCCTTTATCTCGACCCACATCCTCGGCCGTGATCCAACCGTAAGGCGCATATTAGCGGTTAATTTTAACACTTTGCAATGATCCCACAAATACGATTGTTTTAAAGATGCATTAACAATGTCTTGCGGGAACCTTTTGGAATAACAGGCGGCGCTGCCTAAAATCACCGCCAAATACTACGGTCATATTACCAAAGGCGCATCAAAAGTGTCGTACTGTTCTTCGCAAGAATATCTCTCAAGGACCTATCTAATGCCTCAAAGCACGACTTATTTGTCATGGGAGCCTCATCCCAAATAATAAGCTTGCATTTCTTCAACAACTTCCCAAGTCACTGCGGAGTTATTGAGCACGTAGAAGTCTCATCAATATTTATCGAATATGAAACCTCGAATGAGCGGTCCGTCCACGACATCAATAAAGATGCAATGCCACTTGATGCAGCGTTTATGACTATGTCACCATTTCTTCTAATCCCATGACAAGGGTTTTCCATAAATCGTCTTACCGGTCCCTCCGTATCCGTATACAAAATAATTTCCTCCTCTACCATTTGTAGCGGACGTCATGATGGTGTCATATACATTTCTACATTCCGTGGTTAAGCGGCATATAGAGTCTCGTATTGACTGTAACTCGATGGATTATAATCTCTCGACAAAGATTAGCTTTGTTACCAAAGTCGGCCATGTAACTCTCATACGGATAAGGAAGTTCGGAAAAGCTTTCAAGCGGTGCCTCTTGGCGCATAAGTTGTTCGATAAAGAACAAACAAATATTCTTTTCTCGTAGTAAGCAGTAAGTAAACTTTGTATCAAAATAGCCATACATGAGGCGTAGCTTATGTATGCAAATAACGATTGTAAAAATAGTGAGCATTATACGATATTTATAGACTAACACACACGTATCGTAAGAATCGGTAGATCATTTTTTGTTGAGGTGACTTGCAAAAGATGGTCTTTAACGAGGATGATAAATCACTAATTTGTAATAAGTAACCATTTCCATTCATGTATAAATTTATATAAAAGTTAGTAACAAAGCTAAGTTGGTGGTTATACGGAATGCCTAAAAGAATTCTTCTCTTGTACTCGGCGTCTTCGATAGCAAATGCCAAGTTTGCAACCAAACATCAATGGTGTGTCAAGCTCTTTTTGTGACAATAATGTAACAAAAGGTCGCATAAATCTCATTGAGAGGACCAATGGGCTGCCTCTTTAATACCCTCAATATGTTCCTTGTCGTCATCTAAAAGTCCCATTGCGTAGCGGCATCTTTGTAAGTAGGATAAACTACACCGTGGATTTTCCTTATCTCGGTGTGATTTCGACAACCTTTTTTGTTTAGTAGCATCCGACAATAGTAACCTTCACTGCTTTGAGGCGGCACATTATGAATTACGCCAATTGCATATTGTTTCTTCCTATGTGTCCGCGTTCTTTTGGAACATTCCATACAAATTTTGTAGGAAACTTCGTATATGTTAACTCCCTGGCGATGGATACATTTCGTTCATATGCATCCATGATTCGAACATAGAAGCACCAACCGTTGGTTTGTGAATAACGGTTTCAAGGTCGAGTTCTCACCAAATACAAGCGGTGGTCGCGCCGAGATGAAATGAGAGGCGTTCGACATTTGGTGTTCTATAATTTATCTCGAATCAAATATTCTCCATGCGGCTTCCAAGCGAGACGGTACCTACAATCATAGACGCCTTGATCTCGTCAACGGTTTATCAATCATTGACCGTCTTCCGTTTTCTTTGGTTCATACAATTGTCTTGATACTCTATCGGGACCTTTGTTTATGTATTTAAACAAATATTTTATTGATCCCTTTGATTGCACCATTCAACATTGATGTGGCATTGGTAGCGTTTCAATAACACGGCGTTATACGGAATAACAAAACCGTTGTGCGACTTATGTCCCTCTTAACAACATGGATCCCGTTATCACGTCTTACGTATCTGGGGTAGCCTTACGAGTCAACAGGTGTGTTGCATAAACCTTTTAGGGAAGTGTTTCGTACACCTACCATCATCCATGCAAACTGATTTGGGTCGTCAACACCACATGGGCCATGCATCATAAAGTCGGAAACTAACTTGTGCGGATCGGGATCCTCATTTTGATGCAGTATCTCGGCGGATATGTGTTTGTCAATATGTTCGGCGTTTGGCAGTTTGTCATCCTTATGTAGAAACAAACAAACATGTGCGTGTGGAAGCCCTCTTTTTTGAAATTCATCGGTGTATACAACTGCACAATATTGTTGAAATAAACATAATATCGGTTGTAATTCTAATTATACACATTTAGTATAAGACTATAATGTTGATGAATGTGGTGTGGCCTATAAGTAAAGAACATACACCTTGAACACGTCCGAACAAAGCAACTCTTTGATATCCTTCATCGGTGATCGAGTTTCATTTTAAAAACTCGAGATACCACATCAGTCGATCTGCGGATGAAAGCTTATGCTCCGCATATATCTTTCAATCTCGGCCATTTAGGGTTGCATGTTATCGTTATAAACAAATCACGGACAACCATACCACCTACACAATGCCATGGCATCCATATAACATTCTTTGCATGTACCTTGGTCCGGATGAAAGAAGAAGGCAAAATGATAGGCTTTCCAACCGTGGATGGGTCGGTATTTCGATCGACGCTTTGGCCACATTTGAATCGTATCACACCTTAGTTTAGGCTGTTTGGAGCGATGAAAAACATCGCTCTCTCCGACCATGGCGAACCCATCCACAAGAAATTCTTTGGAACAAAGCGACCTCCACGTATGAATAAATTCTCGTATTCGGCGGTCCTGTATCGATAGGCAAACCACTCGCGCATAATAAGCTGTTCTTTCATTCTTTTAGGTTCTTGGTTGTCACGATTTATTTTTACGTGGTATTCCTAAATAATACCCATCTTGCTGAGAAGGCATCAACAAAGGGTATTGCAAGGAAGGTACATAGGATGAAAAATGTTTATCTGTTGCAAACCTTCACCAAACTTTTCTATCACAATGTCCCTATCTTACTGCGCATGCATCCAAGTCGCCTACGATAAGTCCAGCAACCTCGTCGGCAGTTGGAAGATTGTATTGTCGTCCACTCTTGCCTCGCTTTGCCATGAGCTTTATTCTAATATTCTGCTCGGTGTCTTCTGTGTAGCGGTCACGTGCCCTTCTAAATGTTTTAACCAAATCACTTGATGTATCCAAAATATCTTTCACTTCATTGATAATGTTTCGATCAATAGGTGTCTTTGAATTGGAAGTGCCAGACGAAGCAGATTTTGAACCACTGTTAATAGAGTAACGGGACAAACATTAGGTAAGAGATAATGTTTATCAATCCTTTTTTGTTAAAAATGCAGTGACAATAATAAAACGTCAATCAGTCACTTACCTTAAGGCAGCCGCTCTATTGTCGGTTTCGTTTTGCGTGTCATATATATACAACTGTGCGAACTTTGGAGGAGTCTCAGTTTCCGGAAGTAAGCTACCAATACTATGGTACGTTTGACCATGTAAACGAAAAACATAGGGACCTCGTCCTTTCACATTGATTGTGTCATCAACCTTGCCACCCATTGAAAGTGCGAACATCATTGTTATGCGTTCTAATGTTCTTTACGAAATTTTCACTTTTGATGTCGTCATTGAGAATAAATCAACTAAGCTGTTTTGGAGCGGGAGGTGCTTGTGGAATAGAAAATTTTCCCTTGGAGCGACATATGGAATAAGCTTTTCCCTCCGGATTAGCGTTCCACTTGTTTTTACGCTTCCCATAACAGGGCACGGCATTCTTTACACTCGAGCGTGGGATCGCCAATGTCATAGTACTGCACTCACGTAAAATAATATATTTTAATTAATTTTACTCTAAGAAACACCATGAAAATTGTGCAATTATAGAAGAATATTCTTGACTTATACCTTCGGATATACGGCGTATTTGTCGTAAACTTTCTGACGGTCCTTCTTCATCAAGATTTAAAACAATCGGAGTGTGAGACTATAACGTTGGTCTGGTAGACCTTTTTTGTCTTCTTCAAGATTCTCCTTGTTCGAATGTTGATTTTTTTGTTGCTAAACCACGAATGCCATTTGAAACCCCAGAAGATTCAGCACCTCTTGGACGTGCAGTATGTAACACCCCCAAAAATTCACAGCGGAAGCGTTCGGGTCATGGGGTGCTACTAAATCAATATACACAACACAAGGTAATAACGGATGGAAATTCTATTCCATTTTCAAAAAAGATATATTAATTTAAGAAATAGTTTTACATCATTGTTTCAAAGTGCATGAAAATATATGTTGTCCCAAGTATTAAGCCATGAAAATATATGTTGCCATTGCCCCATTGTCAACACAAAAATTTGTATTAGAATGTTTGAAAGGCTACTTGCTAGTACCAAGTTCATTCAACGAAACTACGCCTTTGTGCATTGCATCTAGAAGCATGATAAATAAACACGAGAAAAACATGCTAAAATCAATCAACACAAAGGTTGGTGAGTTCATGAGGTTTAAGTATCGGTGAAAATCGAAGTTGTCATCCAGTTGATCTATCCATAGCAATCTCGCGTCCCAATGAGAACTACGGTAGCATAAAAGCTATTCACGCTAGTACCAAGTAATCATGTTTTCGGTTCCGGTCCGAAACGAGTTGTGCATGTTTCTCACCCTAGTTTTATAAAGCAAGTAAATAAGAGTAAAAGCCCGGCTATAAACTCACGTAATAGTGTGTCGGTTTTAAGTCGAATAGAGATATGCATGTATCTCACCCATAGTTTTATAAAACAAGTAATAAGAGTAAAAGTGGGGCTATAAACTCACCTCGGCGATTCGGTGAATAAGCCAAATAGATCTATTGTGATAACAATGGCGCTACCGGAACCTAAGAACGAGATGGCAAGACTCGGTTTAGGTTTTGCGACTCGAAGTGTGGGATTCAAGGTAAGTGTTTACACGTAATAGTGTTTAATGTTGCTTGTGTGACGAGTTTACGTTGCATCGTTTCAAATTGTTTTGTAAGTATTGGCTCTTGGTATAGATGTGGAAAAATGTATCTGAAACTTTCGTATAAACTCACTTGAATATCGACTTGTATTTTTTAAGTTTGTTAGGTTTCGAGGTGTGAAAATATATATACCCCATATATTTATCGGAGTTGTGGAAAAGAGTAAAAGTAGGGGCTATAATATTTGTGGTTTACGGGGATGAAGTCGTTGAATAAAACACGTGTTAAACATATTTATTTAACGAAAAGTGATACAATAATATGTTATTTAAACTTATAAAGGTTTAGGATGAAAAGTGTCAAAGTGTTCAACTTTGAAGGGTTAAAGTTATAAAAACTATACAAGTTACAATCTTATAAATGTTTAAAAAAATATTAAGTGAGTTAAAATTGGAGGTTGAAAGTGTAACAATTAATGTAAGTTAGAAACTTATAAATATCATTAAGAAAATGTTAAGTGTTTACAATTGAAGGGCTGAAATTGTGAAGATGTTAAAGTTACAAAAGTAACAAAATAAAATGTAAAGCGCACTTCACGTGGCTCGACCATGGGACCTCTTGCTCACTATGCAAACGTCCCAACCATTGTGCCACAAAGGCTTATTTGTGTTTAGTTATACGGTTTATTTAACCTTATAGTTTTCATTCTGCGTTCCAACTTTTTAGTATAATTTCACTCAATGAACACTGAGTTCGCTAAATGCATGCATTCTATGTATTTGATGTTTTTCAAAATAGTTTTGCGCCAACACAAGCCTTTCATTTTTCCTTATTTAAGATTATTAATAAGCTCGTGTTTATGAGAAAGGAACGAAACGAGCTTGACTTATTACTAATAAGCTAAAAGCTAAGCTTTTGGGCTCGATAGCTCTGGAGTTGGTTTTATTTCGACACAATGCTCAAAATAATCATGTATGTAAATGTGGGTCAGAAGTAGGAACCAAGAGAACACAAAGTATTACTGAGTTTTAAATGTGTCACACAAGATTTCAAGCAACAAAACCAACTTGTAAACATGGTGGTATCTTTATGTGTCGTGAGATATAAAAGTTAAAATGAGAAGTGAATCGAAAGTGAGTAATAAGGAACTTCGGCACCAAAGGGTGGTGACGAGTTACGTTGAAGATTAGGAGCGAGTATGAAAGCAAACAAGGAAGACCGTCCTTCACAGAACTATTATCGATCTTATACCCGTAACAAGCTAAACCAAAAGACTCTTAGTGATGGAATTAACTTACTCGAAGCTTGATTTCCTATACACTATCTCGACAGGTGAACTAAGGAGAGTGGAAGAAGGTTTGTGGTTTGTGAAAGTTGCGAGTGATATGCAATAAGGTAGTGATTTTATAGCAAAACAAGAGCATGGCCTCTTGCATATTTTATGTGCTAGCTTCCTAGTATTCAAGAAAAAGGTAAGAAAGAGTAGATGAATCAACAAGCATGCTCGACTAATACACAATTTGGGGCACATTTTGGTGTAGTCAAGTCCCAAGAAACATGGAGGGAACACCAAGTCCAATGGGTAATAAGGTCAATGTAAGTCAAGGATAGGTTTAGGTTATTATAATATGTGTTAGGATGGCTAGCTTGGTACTTTTATCCCCTCCTTGTGATGTTTTTACGCAGCAACAAGGTCAAGAAAAGAAGAAAGAAATGTTGTGCTTGCTTTGGGTTTGGTTTGTATCCGCTAGTCACCACAAAATACCACGTTTGACTTTGCCAAAAGGGAGTTAAAGTAGGGTAGCTAGGTTAGAAGTTTTGTCTCCTTGACTATCCACATGCACCACGTTAGGGGACACAAGAGAAACTATATTTTGTCTAGTTGATGTAATTAGTTTTGTTAGTTTGCTTTGAATGTTATACATATTTACGGGTGCGTTTTTGACAAGCGAGAGCAAGAAAACATGAAACATTTTACAAACTCTTCTAAATTTAAGCTTGGGCTTGGGTGGTTTATTTGGACGAGGCCGAAAAAGAAAAGAGGTGTTGGGCTTGATCCGGTCATAAGGCCCGTTAACGAATTGGGTTCGGTGGTGAAAAGTCCAATGAGTTTGAGGCTCGATAAAAATATAAAAGTTTATTATATATTTATTTTATAAAGTTTTATTATCGAGGTCGGTGAAAAATATTCGTGACTTGTCGTGTTTAAAGTTCGAAGAGCGAAAAAAAAAAATGGCCATAATCGGTAGGGAAATTCGAGTTCTTACAGTACCTACCCCTTAAAATAAACCACGTCCTCGTGGTTTACGATCTGAAGAATCGTCGAGGTCGACATGGTGACGAGATGCGAGAATATATACTTAAAAGTGGCGTGGAAGAGAGGCTGATCGTTCAAGAAAGATTCGGTGGCGTGGCGATAAGTGAACAGAATAAATGATTCATTAAGCAGAATACAACGGTTTCATAAAAGAGTGCGATAGTTGGGTTCAAACGAAAAACAGTGGTATGAGGAGTTACGAAGGATAGAGCATAAGAGTGCAAGAGATCGTGTGAGGTGGTTCAAATACGTGTGCGAGAATCAAGTAGTTGTATGTTACATAAAGAAATAACATAGAAGCGTTGACGAGTTATCGTTACACATAAATAACGTAGAAGCGTTGACAAGTTATGCGTTATACGGAAATAACGTGAGGTCGATATAGTGATGAGTTGTACGTTACACAGAAATAACGTGAAGCGATGTGACAAGTTGTATGTTACATACATAAATAACGTAGGCGATTATGCATAGCATAGTATGATATTATAATAGTGGGCATGTTAAGCGGTTTAACATAGAGGGTAATAAGCATAAGCATTCGTGATACACTCACACTATCCTTAAATTAATTATTCTTTAATCTCATTAAGTTTGTTACATCAACATTATTCTCATTTAAACTTAGCGACCAATCAAACAAGAAACCTTAAAGTTTAAATGAGAAGAGCTTTCTCACATTTAAACTTGACAATCAAACAAGACGGTCTTAAAGTTCAAATGTGAGTTAATTAAGAAACTTAATGATTTTGAGAAATAATTAATTTAATTCAAATAAAGTTTATACCAACCTAAGATGCAATGATAACACATAATACGACTACATCGATATATGATGAAGCAAGGCATGGCGAGACATTGGCATTGTGGGCGTTAAGTGTTTTAGAAAAATTGGGTTATAGTTTGGGTGAAAATACCTAATTCTCTATAACCTTGGCTCACGAATACCAATCTGTAACACTCCAAAATTCCGCAATGAGCGTTGGTCATGGGGTGCTACTAAATCAATATACACACACAAAGGTAATAACGGATGGAAATTCTATTCCATTTTCAAAAAATATATTAATTTAAGAAATAGTTTTACATCATTGTTTCAAAGTCGGAGTAAAGCCATGAAAATATATGTTGTCCCATTAAAATTTGTATTAGAATGTTTGGAAACACTTGGATGCCGGTCTTCAACGAATGCCTTTGCCATTGCCTTCAAGTAATAAACACGAGAAAAACATGCTAAAATGTCAACCTGAAAGGTTGGTGAGTTCATCAAGTTGGACCACGTTGCACATATAACATCTCCGTGAATGACACTATATGCAAAAAGGCTATTACGCTAGTACCAAGTTCATGCGAAACTACTGACGGTGTGCATGCATCTAGAAGCATGATAAATAAAGCCAGCAAGTGTATTTCCGTACACTCAATCAATCGATATGATATCGCCCGGCGTTTGCCTATCCGGTCAAACTCGAGCGAAGTGTCATCCCCAATAGATCTATCCATAACAATCGCGCCTCCCAAAGGAACTAACGGTAGCATAGTTGGGATTCAAGGTTGTTTCACGTAATAGTGTTTTCGGTTCGGTCGAAAAGAGTTTTGCATGTTTCTCTTGTAGTTTTATAAAGCAAGTAAATAAGAGTAAAAGTGGGGCTATAAACTCACGTAATAGTGTGTCAGTTTAAGTCCGAAAAGAGTTTTGCATGTTTCTCACCCGTAGTTTTATAAAACAAGTAATAAGAGTAAAAGTGGGGCTATAAACTCACCTCGTTGATTCGGTGAATAAGCCAAAGAGATCTATTGTGATATAGCATGGCTCCGAGGTGTGAAAATATATATACCACATATATTTATGGGGTTGTGGAAAATAATATATTTAGAAAAATATAATATTTGTGGTTTCTGAGGATGAAGTCGTTGAATAAAACACGTGTTAAACATATTTATTTAACGAAAAGTGATACAATAATATAAGTTATTTAAACTTATAAAGGTTTAGGATGAAAAGTGTCAAAGTGTTCAACTTTGAAGGGTTAAAGTTATAAAAACTATACAAGTTACAATCTTATAAATATTTTTAAAAAATATTAAGTGAGTTAAAATTGGAGGTTGAAAGTGTAACAATTAGTAAGTTAGAAACTTATAAATATCATTAAGAAAATGTTAAGTGTTTACAATTGAAGGGGCTGAAATTGTGAAGATGTTAAAGTTACAAAGTAACAAAATAAAATGTAAAACTGCCACTGCTGTGGCTCGACCATGGGACCTCTTGCTCACTATGCAAACGTCCCAACCATTGTGCCACAAAGGCTTATTTGTGTTTAGTTATCAGTTTATTTAACCTTATAGTTTTCATTGCGTTCCAACTTTTTAGTATAATTTCACTCGATGAACCGAGTTCGCTAAATGCATGCATTCTATGTATTTGATGTTTTTCAAAATAGTTTTGCAGCCAACACAAGCCTTTCATTTTGCCTTATTTAAGATTATTAATAAGCTCGTGTTTATGAGAAAGGAACCAAGCGAGCTTGACTTATTACTAATAAGCTCGACTAAGCTTTGGGCTCGATAGCTCTCGGAGTTGGTTTTATTCGACACAATGCTCAAAATAATCATGTATGTAAATGTGGGTGAAGTAGGAACCAAGATAACACAAAGTATTGTGAGAGTTTTAAATGTGTCACAAGATTTCAAGCAACAAAACAAACTTGTAAACATGGTGGTATCTTTATGTGTCGTGAGATATAAAAGTTAAAATGAGGAAGTGAATCGAAAGTGAGTAATAAGGAACTTACGGCACCGAAAGGGTGGTGAGTTACGTTGAAGATTAGGGCGAGTATGAAAGCAAACAAGGAAGACCGTCCTTCACCGAACTATTATCGATCTTATACCGTAACAAGCTAAACCCAAAAGACTCTTAGTGATGGAATTAACTTACCGAAGCTTGATTTCCTTATACACTATCTCGACGGTGAACTAAGGAGAGTGGAAGAAGGTTTGTGGTTTGTGAAAGTTGCTGATGATATACAAATAGGGTAGTGATTTTTATAGCAAAACAAGAGCATGGCCTCTTGCATATTTTATGTGCTAGCTTCCTAGTATTCAAGAAAAGGTAAGAAAGAGTAGATGAATCAACAAGCATGACTAATACACGATGTCGTTGACGGATGGCGGTGTTTGAAAAGTAGCTTGTGATGTGAAAACAAAAATAGTACAACCATGGTTAAATTATATGGGTCAAACAAATGCATGAAAGCAGTATCTCTAATTTTGAAAGCGTTTGAGGCCCCGTTGAAGCGTTAGTAAGTGGAGTGACGGATCGTTTGCGTAGTGTGCGTTGAAACAGGAGTTAATTGAGGAGTGTTTTGTTCACGCAATTGGTGCCTATTTATATAGAAATTTATTATAACAGTTCCTCAAAACATAACGGAAAAACAAAGTAAAAAACTGAAACAAAGAAGAAAAAAACAACTAAGATTCTCTACGGTTGGCTGTGAATCGTATAATATGTACCTTCTTTATGCGTTGACAATGGTGAAGTGTTTCTTTGCAGAGTATCTACTGAAGTAGTGATACGTTGTGGTGTATTTTTGAGTGTTTTTGTAGCGTGAGATGTAGTATGTGAGTTTTCGCATACAAAACACTCATTAACCAAACAAACTACTTTTAAACATAAAATAACAAAACTAAATATTCTATTTATAGTTTACCATCTTTGTAAAGGAGTTGAGAGAATATTGTAAGGCGACACGTTGCATCTATTGTGACCATTCTTGCCCTCGTTTGACATTCAACATAGTATATCGGCGTTTATATTTTCAAGCTGTTGGATAAGTATAGTGGAAGAATATCGGTGACCATATAATGAAAATTTCTTATGTGTTACATATGTATAATATGTCGTTAGTTCTTGTTTGAAAATGCGCTTGTTTTTTCAAACTATTCATTGGTGAGTATAAGCGGTGATATTTCGATAGATGTTGCAACATAACATATCGTCTAAGATCATATCAAAATAAATAGACGATAATTTAAGTAATCTACATACATAAGCGTAAAGCAATGAATTGATATTGTAGCTTATAGTTTACCATTTGTAAAGGACTTTCTTGACTATTGTACGGAGATAAGGTGCTTCTATTTTGTACCCGTTTCCTAAATCAAGGTTGGAAAATTAAAATGAGGCACCATGTCGAATTACACTTGAACAAAGTTTATAAACAAACTTATATAAGCAAAATAAGCAAACCTTGATGAATGTGTAAAGGTAAGCTTCTAGTGGCCATTGGTGTGAGAGATGATGTATTTAGTCGATGTGGATGACTGTGTCAAATAGCAAAGTTAGTGGTAAAGCATGAGTATCGAATAGTTTAAAGTAACAACACGGTAGTAGTAAGCTGAATTTTGTTCACGCATATAATTTATAAGAAACTAACAATTAGTCAAGTGGGTTAAAGGTGCCTTTCATGACTCAACACCGATGGTGGTGCCTACATTTTGGTCGATGATGTTGGGCATGCATTGGAAAGCGATATCTACATGTAGAGGATTATCGAATGCATGAAGAAGAAATAGTTACAAAGGTACCATAGATGGAAAATGTTATGAATAAAAAGTGTAATTCTTTATTGAAGATAATCTTACAATTCAACAATTACATCGTGATACTCTTACATTTGTTGAACCGGAATGCACAATCATATTTTGTGCAAAAGTCATACTTGAAAATTGAGTTGGATCTCCAGACGATTTGAAAATCTTGTTGGACATGGACGAAGTTTGTCCATTTTTTGGTTTCCTATTCTCGGGATGAGTGAAGAACGTTTTACGTTGTTTGGTGGAGTGTTTTCATCATCCATGATGATAATAGATTACAATCGTTTTACGTGTTAGAGAAATTATACAATGATATGTTTTTCGAAGCTGTTGTATGAAAATATGTTATGGATATGAAGTTGTAAAGACATTCATTCAAAAGATACTACATACACTTTGAAAAGATATAATTTAGCTAATGATATGAAGAGTAAATTTTCCAAATCATTTAAATGGAGTAAGAAATGTGTCATTATTTCGGTTATAGTAAATCATTTAATATCTTGATATTTTGAACTCAAAAAACTTGCTATATGGAAGATAATAATGAAGTTATGACAAATTCACACAAAGTATGATTACAAAAATCATCAACTTAAAATCTTATTAATAATATTAATTATAAGAATGACATAAGCAACTCATAATCTAAATGATCATGTGTTGACAAATGATCATGTTTTAGGAAGCTAAAATATTTAAAAATCATCTGCGTGATGTTAATGCCGGTATAATATCTTCCCATCGATTCATCATCATCGGACACGTAAGGTTGTTGTAACTTTTTCGGCATCTTCATGAATGTAGTTGTTATGAATATCTAAAAAGCGAAAAGGTTCATGTGGAATATCGTTGATATTAACCCACACACCATCGTCGTTTGTGTTGTTATTGTTTTGAATATGTGCATACGCTTCTTCATCAATAAGCGCAAACTTGTGATCTTTTGTACTAAACAAAGCTGTCTTGTTTATCAAGTAAATGTTCATCATCGCTAAAATCGTCCGGATGGTATACATGATCATTAGAATGAACAAATATTTTGTCATCCTCTTTAGCGACTTGTTTAGACTTAGAGTAAACCGAATTGTGGAATAGTCCACAATCATCATTCGCTTCTTCTTTCTCTTCATCCTTTTACCACGCCTTTGTGCGAGACTTGGTTTTGCGCTTTATCCTCGTGGTTTCTCGTCATCGATTCCTATCAAGATGTTTAACCATGAATCATATAAGTTGGTACTATGTAAACACAATTTAGTAGAAGTGTTTGATATATGTTCATACCTTTTCTAATAGGTTTGCAAATTTCGTAAATCGTTATCGAAGTAACACGTCCCAGTGAGGTTGCCATCTTTGAGTAGTCTTCGTCGTTTTTTGTGCGGAAATATCTTTGAAAGGAGCAGAAACAACAAAAGTTAGTTTGTAAATGTAAATGTCTTAAGCGTTTGAATTGTATATAATAAGGCTGAATACAACATTCAATGATGATTTGCTATTGAACATGGTTTCATACTCGTATATGTTTTATGTTAATGAATTGTATGAATCGATTATGGGATTTATGTAGTTTCAATATTTTATGTATTATAGGAAAGTATATCAAGATATATTGTAAACAAATATGTTTGATTATGAGAATATTTTTCGATTCTAGCGTTTGTAATAAAATTTGTGTATATCTGTATTATTGTAAGTTTTAAAGTATCTATTTGGAAAGGATAGTAGAAATAACATATTTTAGTTGTAAATTTGATATGCTTTCAAGGTTATGTTCATTCTCTAAAACAAAATGTGTAAATGTATTTGTTTATGAATTCATGTTAATATTTGTTACTTACATTTGCAAATGAGATAAATCCTTAAATGTTGCATGTTCTTTACGAATAGTAATCGCATCATTATTTTTAATGAATCCTTATTTCAAATAAATTTTAAAAAGTCAACATGAATGATGAAAATATTGTAATGGGTAGTGTACTTAAAATATGAAATGGAATGCTAATTAACGTGATGAATTCTTTCTTTCACATGACAACAAAAGCGACCCTTGATTCGCTTCAACATGTCCACTTATCCGGCCGTTTGTTTCCCATCTTCTTAGTAGCCATCTTTGGCGATTTGGGTCAATAAGGGTAGGATAAGAATAATGTGCTAAGTATATATCCGATTGCTTGACCAAGTTGAATGTTGTGTAGCCGACCATCGATATACCATTCATGTTCTATCTTCGAAGACTATCGCTTCTTCCATTTGAGCAATCGGAACACGCAAGTAGTAAGCAGCGACATCGGTGTCTTGATTTAGATGGTGACGAACTAATCGTCTAACGTTCTTGTAGGTTAAATTGTGTGTTGACACATTGCATATCATAATTTCATCTCCGCCCAATAATCATAAAAAGCGTTTGTAGTTACAACTCTACCTCCATGATGAATGCATATGTCAATTGTAGGAGGAGCAACACCCATTCACTATTAGAATGTAAAAGTAAGCGATTAGATATGATGTACATTACGACAATGTTGGAAATAAGCAGAAAAACTTACGTGTAGCTCTAATCCTCGATTACCATTGTTGAATCGTAGAGGCATTGTAGTGTGTAATGTGGCGAGAATGTAATGTTGAACATCTTTTATAGCGTATTTGACTATACTAATTTTAGAAACGATTTATGGGCATTAAAGTGTCAGTTTTTTAGACAATGTTTTGATTGTTGAAAAGTAAAAAAATGATTCAGCATAATTTGTATCATAATCATAATCATAAATAGATTTCAAAAGATAAAGACAATTATTCTCATTTGAAAAATTGAACAGAAATTATGGCGTTGGAGGCGAGCAATATGAGCATTCGCATTTTCTAGGAGGGCATTTGCAAGTTCCTGAACAAACAGGGCAATGACAGTTCTCCTCAATTATACTTTTAAGTATATATGGATCACCGTTATCATATGGATCTACGGAATCATAGTATGTACTATATCCAGGTTCAAATGGTTGTGGTATTTGATCTTCGTTTCCCACCTTAGGATCGCATACAAAATCGTTCTCCAAGATGGTTGATGTTTCATTTTCTTGTCATGAGCAGTGATGCTTCAAAAACCAATAATATCCGTTTTATACGCACCATGTTCGTTGGCGGATGATGTGTTTCTTGGTGCAACACTTTCTTTAACATATGCAAATTTTGTCCTATAATACATTCAAAGGAATAGGCGTATTATTGTTTAGGCAAATAAATGTTTAGTAAACTAAATTTATACAAATTCGGAAAATAATTGAGAAAAATATCGATTATGATTGTAACATACCTTCGTCGTGATGGTTTGAGTTTGACATTTTTTCCTCCTTTACTCCGTAATATGTTAACAATTATGGTTTAAAGAATTTCTCATACATACATTTATAGAATATGAAGGTGACAATATATTAGGAAATGATTTGTTGTATAATTTATTTATTTGTATACAACTTATTTGAAAGTTGATTACGAAATATTTGTTTCTATACATATTGTTAATTAAAATATAGTTACTTTAAAATGTATTTGTGGCGGATATACATGGAGGATATATGTAAAACAATGATACAATAACGATGAAGCATAATTAGTTCCATAAGTATTGTGAAAGAAAATTGACGTGCTTGTGTAAATGTATAAGTACTAATTACAATTTAAGTGCGAAAGCGGCAATGTCGGATTACTTGTTGGTTGAATGTGTGTAAAAGAGACATAGGAAGCTATCATTTAAAAGAATAAAGCATAATGTATCTTTTACCATGGGATGAATGTAAAAATAAATTATTCGTTTACATAAAGATGAATATCTGAACATCGGTTCCGGAACATTCTCTAAACAAACAAAAGGATCTTTGTGAAAGGATATTTAATTGTAACTAAATGTGTTAGTTACTACAAATTTTATATACATATTGTTATTAAGTAAACTATAGTTACTTAAAATGTATTTGAGATCCTATAGATGGAGGATATATGCAAAACAATTATACAATAGCATAGTGTAGATGAAGCATAAATAGTTGCTTAAGTATTATGAAAAACATCTACATGGTTGTGTAAATGTATAAGTACTAATTACAATATGTGTTCGAAAGCGGCAATGTTGGATTAGTTGTTGGTTGAATGTGTGTAAAAGAGCAGATGCACCTATCATTTAAAATAATAAATTATAATTTTGATTTACCATGGAGCGAATGTAAAAATAAATTATTCGTTTAGATAAAGATGAATATCTGAACATGGTGCGGAACATTGTCTAAAAGAAACAAAAGAATATGGGTCAAACGAACTTTAATTGTAACTAAAGGTCTTAGTTACTACAAATTTTGTATACATATTGTTGTATACAAAATTTGTAGTATCATATTTTCTTGCATTGACTTTAAAGTAAACCGACTAATGTATGTGAGTTGCTTTGGTTGGATTATACTTTAGTAAATAATATGACTCATCCGTAGAATATGAAATATTACATCAAAAATCTTGTAAAGTAATGGCATATTCGTGATCGATAACTTGCTAAAAGCTATTGCTAATATAAGTCACAAATTCTAAATAACATTATGAGGTCATCATGTGTGTGTTGGTGACGGACGTTCATTTTATCGGGATCTCATTAGATTTTTGTTGGCAAGAGCAAAAACAACGTCGCATAATATGTCACGGATGCTTCCTATCGTGAATGTCATGATTGTTGACATTGCTTAGTAAATGTATATAATTAACCGGAGATATAGACAATTAAATTGTTTAGCAGTTCATCTTCATTGATTGGCTACACTAACAAAACCTTTTAAAAAATTGGGTTACCTTGTTTTTTTTAATTGTATATGACAAAAAGCAATGTTTGCATGTCAAATGTATTAAGTCCAAATGTGAATACAAATTGCTTATACACATCACTTGGTCGTCAAACATGTAAGTGATAAAATGTTACTAAACAAACCTTGTGTGCTTTTGTGAAAATATAATTTAATTACTTATACAAACTTATACAAAAAGTGGTAATTAAATCTACAATATAACGCTTCACGGCTTGAGTGATGATGCATCGGAAAAATTCAACAAAAACCATCATGACTATGACTAACGTGTATAGATAGGTGTGATGTTAGCGGTGCTATAATTAACGTTTAACTACCCCAATAATTTCAAAACACACATTCAACTGATCTCCTCCATCTCTCTTGAAGAATCTGGTTCTCCAAATAATTTTATTTTTTTTTTTCTTGAATGATTTTGTGTTAATAATGCGAGAGATTAAGCACCGATCAAACTATTTTTAATGTTTGTGATTATTGTTAGATTGCAAAACAAAGGAAAAACACGGTTACATTAAAGTGAAATACCGATTGACCTTTGCATGTGAGGTTAGATGATATGAAACATATAAAAATAGAAGATACTACTTTTAAAGATATGTATGAGTTATGTTAGAATCATTTTAGTAGGACTTTGTTAGATAGTTAAGCAAGATCTTCCTAAGAATCTTAATATAGGTATTAACATTGTATGCAATTATGGGGATAAGTTTGGCTAAGATTAGTATAGTATAGATTAGTTGTTGCATATGAAAAAGGGTGTGATCTTTGTATCAAAGGTGCAAGAGCTAAACAAACATATCTTGTAACATGGAGATATGATTACACAATATGAGGAACAATTTGAGAATGGATGTGTAGTTAAATTGTATGAAAATATGTCTTGTGATTGAAGTTAGTACTTTTAAATAATTATATGGGTTAAGATATTATCGATTTACTAAGACTTTGTTTTATACTTCTTGAATATGTAATTATGCCTTTGAGTATCGGTATGAACATTGTTTGCAACTATGGCGGGAAGGTAGTTTGGGTAGATTGTCGTTTAAGTTTTCCATATGAAAAAGCGTGATATGATATAATATGGTGAGCGGACAAAAATAGGTATTAAATGCGGTCAAATGGTTAAATGATTATAGATGTGTGCTTGAGTTTAGTATGTAGTAACATATACGAATGTGCATATATTTGTTGATGTGAACACTTGTTGACCCTTTGAGCGTATGTTGTTTTGTAAACAGAATGATGATGCGGTTTACGGTTGAGGCAAACCAAATTAACATTCGAACATTACGGTATTTTGTGGTACGATCAAGTTATTTAATTGAGTTGTTTATTGAAACTCTTGACATTAATACATGCGGCATGTATTTCAATTCTGACTTCTTCCTACTCATTTACGGGACCACTTTGAAACCCAAGAACAATTGGATTTACTTAATTCATAATGGCGGAGCGAAACATAAAGTTTACATAAAGATGGCTGGTGGGAGCGTTTTAAAATTGTTTGAGCGTGAGTGGCGAATATTTTTAGATGACGACAAGTACACGAATGTCGGGACATTTCATTTTATTAGGCAAGAAGAGGGCATTACTACGTTACGGTATACCAATGATGGATCTGAGTGCAATGGATACTGTCTGGATGTCGTAGGTTACAGACAGCGAAGATGCTTGCTAACTTTGCAACACCTTGAACAATCACCGGTAATTACTAAACTCTAATCATTAAATTGAATAACTTGATTACAAATCTCATGAAAATCCATTTAGTAAATAACATTTTATTTTGTATAAACTCTGTTACGCAGGACATTCCTAGCGGTTTCTTTACTTCATTTGATAATGATCGCTTTCGCGTTCTTGTGGGTGGAGTGGTTGTAGCAACTGTAGCTCATCGTAGGATTGTGCTGCTGGATGAAGATAGGCATGTCCATCTATTCGGTGGTCAGGGATGGGATATTTTAGTTCACGTAGAAAAACTGACTGTTGGCAGAAGATTTGTCTTGACAAACTTGCTAAACAATGTTGTTTCATTGATGCCATTTAGCCTTGTTGGTGTCGAGATGCGTCATGATGTTGTAGAACGTATGTACACGAGCTGAAACCCTTTCATGAGAAATCCGATTGACAATGGTATATTCTTGGCTGTTGGAATAATATATGTACTTATTTCTCAAGATAAAAACATTTCAATATGATAATTATTTAACGTAATTTTGTTTTGTATATTTGAAATTTAGATAAGAGGATGAAACATATGTGTGCATGGGAAGGACACACATTGAACATGACAATGAGAGGAATTGTTTCTCGCACCGATATTGGCGTGCGTTACGGACGGAAGGCGGTTGGTAAGTGGTGATTGATATTAATATATAATTTATTGGAACTTGTAAATCTAAGGTTATTCCTTACATTAAGTCTCGTGTCAATGAGAACATTCCTCATGACTTTGTGAAGGCGCATGCAATGTGGCGATACCACAATGCGTTCTTTTGTCTGAAGAAGAGAGTTCTATGTTGGCGTTGATTTGGAGCATACAATGACGGGCCAAAAGCAAAAATCATGTTACAATCAATTGCAAGCTGGACGAGAGATTGTTAGAGATTGTGATTGGGAAGATAACAAAATGGTCGGTTCAAGCTTGTTAAAAAGTTCGAGACGTCGGCGTCTCTTTGCCTTCGGTAACAAAGTTGAAATTCGATATTCCACATGTGTTAAGACATCCGCAATCGTGCGTCAAGAAACTTTGTGTGTGTGTTAATGGTGAACTTGTTATGTCTAAGCGAAGCATCATAAATTACGTTTGGATTGCTTATGTCGTATGTTTTGTGTTTTGGAGTGGTTATGAAGGTGGCCGTATATGGCATGAACACTTATTTTCTATAATGATATGCTATGTATGTAATGGTAAATAGATCAATGTTATGAACTTATGTGTAGCGTTTGTAATATATTTCATCGTATGTTCTATTTTATTGTCAACGTTTATTTTAACTTGTATGAAAATAAGTGTGCATAGCTTAATATGTTCGATTTGTTTCATCAAACTTAATAGCGTAACAATGTATTGGGCTAATATAAGAGAATAAGAGCTTTTACATGGGCCTTGTTTTGTTCGGTTTTACTTCTCTTGCATTGATTACTTTTTAAAGGATATGATATGTTGGTTAAATGGCGATTTGAAATTTGATTTGTCATTTGGAAACGCTATTAGAATATGACATTAATTGACACACCTATCATCTTCCCTTCATAAGCAGATCGATTATATTAATTGGCGTATTCAATGACATTAAGACATGATTATCATCCGATTAATTTTGATACTATTGATGATAAATATGTAGACAAATAGTTATTTGAACCTCAAACACTTTTATAACAATAGACATAATATTCATCACGAAATGGTGTTATATGAAGATAAATTGTAAGGCCTTGAACTTCAAATAATTTTATTAATAAAATGACATAACATAAACATGACAAGAAAACTTTGATGATGAGAGTTCAATCCTCGTCGAAGAAGTTTAAATCGACAACGTAGTCATCGGTCAAATCGTGACCCATTGCCGTAATTCATTGATCATAGCTTACATTTTTAGCACCTTGACTTAACATTTAGAATCTTGGCTTGTTCTTGGGATCCCCACCATTTACTTTAAGCCAATCAAGAAAAGCAGATGTGTCTAACTCACTGCATATAGAAAATTAAATTAGCCACTATAAAGGAAATATATATGATGATTTTATTTATAAGATGGTAACGCTAGTTATCGACATACCTTTATCATGTTGAGAAGACGATCCTTCTTCAAAAAGCGATGCAAGAAATCTCATTGCATCATCAACTTTGTTATTTGATGGTTTCCTCTGCCCATCATGCAGTGCAGGTTCAACAGTAGGTTGCGTTGCAGGATCAACATCAGCAACGGTTGGAGGATTAACCTTTGCACTTGTTTTAGCCGTATTTGAGTTTTCATGATCTCTGTTTTTAGGGTTTGATGATGCCATGTGTAAACTCGTATTGGAAGATGTATGTGAATTAGGAGTATTTATAGATATTTTGTGAGTATAATTATGTATTTTACACATGTGATCCTTCATGATTGAGTAATATTCTAAATAAGCTTTCAAAATCAGTGACATATATAAAGTTGCTAAAAAACTATAAATAGAAATTGTATCATCAGAAAATATATATGATCTCATTTAGAATCCTTCCTAGTTACCCCAAATGACAATGACAACGTTTACTAAGAATATGAATGCATATTTTCTCATTAAAATGCATGTACTTTTAAAACTTAACATAGTGAATAAGAATATCAAGAGTGAAACATGTCTTATTGATAAAAGAACATTTTTGGCAATTACATTTCTTATTCAATCAAACATCATCGTCATACTTGTCATCATCCGTAGGAAGCGGAGTTGCATCATCATCCTCAATAAAATCGGCCAAATCATCATCAATATCATCGAGAGATTCATCAATATCGGTATCAAGATCGCCTAAACTAATTCCATCATCATCTTCATTATCGGTACCATTAGTAATCGTATCGTTAATGGGAATGGAATTATCTTCAAAATAACGTTATCAAAATCATCATCCGTTTCTCGTCCATGAGCCTTGATGGAAGTACATTTGATGAGAAAGTCCTTTGTCTTTTGTGATCGACTAAGCGTTACGGGTCCATCGTCATCATCTTCCTATGTAAAGGTAGTGGAACATGATATTAGTCATATCTTGTATATGTGTAAAGCGAACAATTGTAATAGCAAAACAAATCTATTATAGATGATCAATTCGTACCACATTATAATTGTGTATAGTGTCATGAACGGTTTCTTTTTTTTTGTGTTATTGGCTGAACATTTTCATCATCAGACGAAACAATGTGAACAACATTGTTATTCACAGAAACATCTTTTTTCAACAATCTTCCACGTTTGCGAGATACGGGGCACTCCTTGAGAATGTAATAATCGGTTAAAAATTGTACAAATTGTTTGTTGAATTTGTTTGTAAAATATAATATTCATCTTTATTAACGATGACATATGCGTTCAAATTCTTACCTCATTGTCATCGATATGTCGATAAAAGATACGGGTTTATCGGATGGATCGAATGTATTTAACACTTTCTTGGCTTCCTCTTTTTGAGAGCCTACATAGAAACAAAGATGTAAGATAAAAGTAAAATGAACAAATTTGACTATTTCAAATGTATCGAAAAGTTTATTTAAGTTTAATCACTTGGTTTGTCTATGAATATCATAAAATACATACGAACCTTGGGTGAGTCGTTATTCACCATAATGTGATTGTAGGAGATTAGTTGTGTGTTTATGTCCTACATTGGTGGCACCTTTTATACACAATGTATACAAAGTTAAGTTAAGAATTGATCTCTAACATACTCTAATTTACTTTTGAAATTACATAGAATTTGTGAGTTGATTACATGAAATAATTTAATTGTATAAACAAATCTTATGCGTATATAGAGTTGACTAACTTGATGGGTCATTTGTTATTTAGTACGAATACAAATATTACAAATATACTTTTAAAAATAGCATTTATATTAAGCGTGTATTTACAAAAGGTAATGATTGTTCTTGGTTAAAATATCAAACTTACCTTGATAAATGACCGGTGGTAGATGAATTCTCACACACCTCATTCATTAATCAAGCAACAACATGTAGCGATTTCTAACCAAAACGGTAATCATCTTGAACAAAATACAAATCTAGTAAATTTATTGTTAGTTTATGATGATCGCATGTAAGTAAGAATGACAACTATAATATATTAAACACCAATGTGTATGGTTTAGGTTGATTCTTAACCCTTAAGATGGTAGTGATTTATAGTATGTTGATACATAGATACTTGCTTGGGGTATGCGGTTTCATATTTGTGAAATAGGTTTAACTTGAAAGACTATTTGTTTTGTAGTTTCTATAAGCGATAATAGATATGAAGATTAGTCTTCAAGTATATAGGTTAGTTAATTTTATATGGTGTATGTTTTGTTTAAAAGTTAGTTAACGAATAACATATTATGTGGTCCATTATTTTGTTACATGGTATGTATGATATGATTATAGAGTGAAATCATATAATCGAAAGGTTACATAAAGGACAAAGTGTAGTAATCTTGTATAAGTTTTATAAAGGTGTTGTGTTTTTAGTGTATTGAAATAAGTAGTATGTATAAAGTATCCACGTAAGACATACGATTGTGTCGATTAAAACGATTTGCGCTTTTGCAATATATATGACATGTGAATGTATACTTATGATATTCATTATTAGTTTGTTTCTAAAGGAAACATAAATTACTATTAGTTATAACGTAATCACTTATGGTATCGTGAATAAACGTAAACCATTTGTTTATTTATCATATAGGATATCGAATTTATATTTGTAAAGTGATTCATATGTTTTAAAATGAATACTTGTTTTGATAATTGTGTACAAATCTGATCGATTGCTTATATTTGTTTCCAAGGTTGTTGCAAAACGAATCATTTAGCTAATCTATATGTTACTCATAATTTGACAGGATGAGTGTTCAATTTGTGTTTGCTGTAAACAAAGCAAAGTTTGCGAAAAGTCAGGTATGCGCGTAAGGTGATAATTTAAACATTAATACTCATGTTTATAATTGAATATTTGTTTTATTTTGTTTGTGTTGTCAGCGTTTACCATCTCTGTTCACAAAAAGCTTCTACGATGGAACACCATGGCTGTACTTAATACATAATCGGGGAACAAAACACAAAGTCTGGATAAAACAAAGCTCAGAAAACCATTACAAATTGTACGGCGATGAGTGGGTCAAGTTTCTGGAGAAGAGTAGGTATACAGACGTCGAAATGTTGCACTTTATAAAGGAGGAGGAAGACACGTATTACGTAACTGCCTACAATCGTGCTGGCGCTGAATGCGGTGGATATGACAGCAGCCTGATAGGCAGCAGGCAGATGAGATGCTTAGTGTTTCAGGGCGAGAATCTTGGACATTCTCCGGTAAGCACACACGAACTATTATCTATTTTGTAACGTCTTTTTTTAAGTTAAAATATGAAGTTTATAAATCTGTGAGTATGTTGATTATTTTCAATTGTATCGATTGCTTCCGGAGATTTCTGCAAGATATAGTGACAAGCAATTTGATATTCGGATGGGAGGAATGAATTTAGCAGCTGTGAATCATCGTCGTGTTCATATTAGGAACATCAAATCCAAAGTTTATGCAAACTTGTTTTACGGAGATGGATGGAATCTTGTTGTTGACGATCAACACACAGTACCGGAAACCAATGGTTTCACAAATCTTGGTGGTGCGATGCTTAATATGATTACTTTCGGAAGGATGGACTTGGTTTAGGCTTTGAGGACATCCAGAAGCGAGTGGTTAGCTTTTCCTATCTGTCGAGGTCCCTGGACAAAGGTATCATCGATATTTATGTTACACATCTATACTATATGATTGCATAACTCTAATATTTTGTGTTCACAAATTGCAATATAGATCCAAGAATGTTTCACATATCATTGGGCGGGGCATGATCGACATAGAAATGAAGATGCATGTTTTACACACCAATCTTGGCCTATGTCCTTGATAGGAACCGTTTGGTAAGTAGATACTACGTATAATTGTTAGTGCATGTCGGTTTACGTGTATTTAATTTTGGTTATGTCTACTTAAAATGAGAGCTTATTGAGGTTTTATATTTCATATCTGATTGTACACCAAGTTTGTTGATAAGAGTGAGCTGCACACATTTGACAACGCAATTGTTAGACACGGTGGGATGGAGTTTGCGGTTGACACAGTATTGTAAGGCACAAGCAGACACCGGAAGAGGAAGCGAGAAAGAACCATCTAACAATGATTGCAAAGGACAAATGGAAACATGTCAAAAGGCAATGCCGTTTCGGGAAGGACAAAATGATTCGATTTGACTTGTTGACGTGATGGTGATTTGGCGGAGCAGTTGATCCGGAGTTTCTGTGCTTGTTCAATATTTGATATGTCTTTGAATGAAGGTGTTCAAGTGGATTTGACTTTTGTTATCGGGATTGTCGGTGGGTGTGTGTCTTTTGAAACAATGTTTAGGTGGCAAGACTTTAGTAGTTTAGTTATATGTTAAGTTGAATAATGGTGGATACATGACTTGTTCATCGATCTATTATCCTAATACGTTTAAGGTGTTATCCTACTACGTTTCGTATGTTGTGATCGGTTCTTATTTATATATTGTTGAATCAACTACTTTAGACTAATGCGGTCATCATTAATTACATTACTTCCCTTTAGGAGTGTGTGTTATTGTTTAAAGTATGCTTGCTTGTCTATGTAGTAAAATTTTAGTTGGGTTACAATCGATATAAAAGCGAATGATAGTATGTGGGTTAGTACCTTTTATAATGTTTGTTATCTTGACATTTTATATAGCAGATTAGTAGACTTGGTTGAATGCTTCAATTAATAAGTTACACATAATTAGGCTTATAAATGAGCCCATTAAATCCAAACGACCCAATAGATTAATATCTCATGTTCGGTCAACTGCAAAAGTCCAAAAGCTCAAGAGATTTTTGCGTGTTTAGAAATAGAAAGATTACGTTTTCCAAGCACAAAACATCTTGAATCTTAGTTCAAACACTATCAAGTCGTTAGGTTCATGCATTATCAAAGCGATTGCATGATGATAGTGGTTAGATTATCCAACTTCATGTAACATAGTGTACACAAAATCGTTAACGATGATAATTGATCACGCAAAAATGCATGATATTTGTCTACTTGATGATCTATATTCTTTGTTAAACATGTATAATACCTAATAATGTTGAATCTGTAGATGTACGATAAAATGGTTTGTTGATGCTTATATGAATCTATCGTAATTACATTTGTTAATGGTGGTAGCATGATAACTTGGTGATGACTTGAATGGCGGTGTTCTATCGGATATATAAGTGTTGTCCAATATGTGATATGATGGGAGTATGCATCTTGTTTTCGGATATAACGGATATGTGACAATGAGTATATATCATATAACAAGCTGGTTGTCCCAAAAGGGTAATTACACATCATTATCAAAAGTGAATATTTGTATTATGCTTGAGAGACAAAAGAGCTGAATTGATAGTTAGCCAAAATACAAATGCTCAATACAAGCTGCGTTGATAGTTAGGAAAAATACAAATGTCACTAAATAAAAATGGGATAGTATCATAAATTTTCATTACAACATATAAATAATACACTCAATGTGCAAGTATACATTTGTTTTGTATGAATCTGAGAATCAATTGAAGTATAAAAAGGTCTTAATGACCAAAGTGCCGGTGATTAGGGTGTGGGTAATACATAAACTTGATCAAGCGGTGACTTGGTTCCATAGAATATACCACACGTTACGCAAAATGAACAAAACGACCAAAAGCAATTATATAATGGTAGTGTCAAAACCTACAAACAACTTTAAGCACAAAACTTATTTCAAATAATTAACCAAAGTCTTGATTGGTTATTCTTAATAAGACATTGTCCACAACGTAAATCGGATCAAAGCGATTATCGCATAAGTGAGGAAAATAAAATGAAAGACCAAGATAATGGTGCGGACAAAGTATTGTTTACGTGGATATCCATCCACGACTTCCGCTTATTTCAAAATTAAAACTCAATAAACACTACATTCACGGCTTCTCAACTTTAATCTCCTTGTCAAGAACCAACTTTGTCCTTTTGGTAGCACTATTCTCTTCGCCTTGGAGCAAGTCGGTCTTATCCAATGGATCAACCTTCCTTTTTCTTGAGGCGTAGTATCGAAGGCGATTGCTCGGCATTCACAACATCATTCTTTAGGGCGGCGATCGGCGTTGTGTTCTCATCGATGCGTGACTCCAAATCCTGCGTAAAATCACCCAAAGGGTAGGTTAATCATTGTAAAAGGTATAAAGCGTCATGGCCAGCGGTAGAAGATGTGCCATAAAAATGTGTACAATAGCATAAATGAAAAATACTTACAAATGGCGTCACATCGACAACCTTTAATTTGGTGGCTTCGTTTCAGTGAGATCCAAATGAAATAAAGAAATTATATGGCTAAATTTTTGTTGGTAATGTCTTAGTACATGAAGTTTGGTTAAAACCGTTTAACAATTTAAATTCATTCGTCACCTTTCCGGTGTAGCGGTAGCACAAAGCAGATTTAATGATATCGGGATCATTAGACAAGCATAATACATTGAAGGCAGGCATCGACTTTTCTTTGTTTTTGGCATCAATGACCACCTTAAAACAAATTTCTTATCAACAATTTCCATAATCTCCGTCGGGAAGACGACATCGAGACTACATAAAGACATGTAAATGAGTGGACAATATAGAATGTACAAAGTGTTTAAAACAATTAGCTTGTTGATGAACAATTTATACCTTGCCATACTTATCCACCAAGCGATAAGCGATTAAGTTATTGAGAATAGCTGCACCTCATCATTAAATAGACAAAGCGTCGATGCGGTTTCATCTTGAACCCTCACTGTAAGCGGAACCTAAATGCAAAAAGTACACGAGAAGCGAGGCACTAAGAGATTCAAACAAATGCCATATCAAAGCCGGTTTAAGGAAAGCATATACTCTTTGGGTTTTGATTGGCGTATGACGACATTGCATTTTGAGCACCACCATTCATTAGGACCGGTGACGGTTTTGGTGTGGTATCGGTTCAAGGTCAACAATATCGAAGACTTAACCAACTTCTTTCTACACACACGCATCCGAGGTACCACCAACCTTCCTCCTCTTGGATAGCACAAATTGTAGCGACGATAACGGATGGAACACCCTGCATATATGTCCGGATAAGTTGGTGTTATTTATGTACAATCGTTTTAAACATGAAACAATGAATTGGTATGCTACATTTCATTACATAACCCAACAAAAATGTATTGTTTGGAACAGTTTCATTGTACATTTATGTATTGCCGAGTATACTATATGTAAATCTTGGGATTGTGAATGAATTTACATTCAACATCAAAAATTTCCATAATGTTTCTATACATGTATTTGGTGACGAAATCATCTTTTGTAGAATTCTTTGAAGCGGTTGAGATCGTGATGCGGTTTGTTGAGAATCCTCCGTACCTTGAGCGACCACCAAACTACATTATGGTTAAAAAGGCGAAGTTAGTATGGACCATATCAACGCTAATATATTAATCAATTTAAAAACATATACAAATATTGGTTTAAGATACCTTTTCCTAAAAGATTCTACATCTTTAAATTCATTGCCGGTATCTGGTCTTTGCCGTTGAAGAGGAACAACCTTGTTCCATTGAAACCATTTTGGATGGCCATTTTTCTGTTTATTCAAAAACATGTACAAAATATTTAAATGATTTGGTTTATACCCATTGTCAAAAGTGCAGATAAATTGTTGAATGTAAGCAGAATATAAGCGTACCATCCCGGACTTTCATCATGGCCAGCTGGAGGACAGCAATGATCTTACCATGTTCATCGAGTTTATTCAAAAAATCAGCGAATTGTTGAGCAAAACTACCCCACAACGTACGGCAACTCATTGCCCCTGTATATATGATTGTTATCAATTCAGTAAATACATTGTAAATGTAAATGCAACTGTAAAAAGTTTGTTAGAATGACCTACTCAGCATCAATGATTGTGATGGGTTTCTTCTTTCGGACACTGCCGTTTTTGTCATAAGTATCCAGGTCATCACAAGCAACAACCTGGCCTATCACATCTGCATAATGTTGAAACACAAACAGTTTCAATTCATTGGCATATCATATCATGTACTAAAGAAAAGACAAATGTATAGAAATAACTAAAGCGATTCTACATACCAAAGCGGCCAACTTCCTCATTCTTAAGAGATGTAATGTTTCCATATGGATGAAAGTCAAATCCATATCGAGAACCGGTGAAATCATGCACTTTTCTATGGCGGTGTTCGAAAGAAAGCTTAGGCGGAGTGGTTTATTAACTATGCGGAACTTTGGTTGAATCTCCCAAGACTATATCGTTGAAGGATAGCGACATTGCCTCTTCTAATTGATGTTTGAAACCAACGACCAACGCCATCCGGACGGTTGCTTGCATCCTAGTGTTACGGAAGAAAAATGTGAATATTTTAAAGTTTAGTACATAAAGCAAAACTTCTATACAAAATAACAATTCATATCTAAAATGCCAAAATCAACAAACAATGCTACTTAAAAGACACAAATAAAAGTATAATTTGAAGCATAACATAAGTAGATGCTTTTGTTCATCAAAAGCGATCATCTCCATATTAACAATATTTGGCTTGCTAAACATAGGTTGCATCCAAGTGCGAAGAATACGCTCGTAACTTGATGTTGTCCTTAACGGTGATAAATCGTTGATATACCCGAAACAAAGGTTGCCATTGCTTGATTTGATATTCAACGCTTAGGTAAGAAAATGAGGTGTGCATCTTTATCAACACGGAGATCCTTAATTTATACAATGTGTGTGCCATACGAAAATTAGGGATCATATGAATCGAAAACTTATTTTGCATACTCATATTCCCAAAATTAAGATCATTACCAAAAGAATAAAAAGGCCCAAATTTTTTAGGGTTCTTGTTGGACATTATATAAAATCATTAAAATCACTACAAAATTAACATAAACCAATAACAATTTAAAGCGTAAGCGTATTAAACCAAAATAACAATTAAACCAAATAACAATTAAACCAAAATCAAGATACTTACCAAATAAAAATGATGCCGTGATTCAACTATTTTGAGAGGTGATATATGCATTCAAGCATAAGCGTATTGCGCAAGAAATTTGTGATTCAAATTTTGATTGAATTTGCATAATTAAAAGATTAGTTGGTTGTGAGAACAAAATTGGTGGATATGAATGTGGATATGAATGTGTGTTACGGTTATAATGAAGTATTGAGAAAGAAGGTGTTGGGAAAAATAAGTCACATGATTATTAGTGTGTTTTTAGGATGCATTTGGGTGTTGTACATTTGTGCTAAATATGGAAGTGTTTTAATAATAAAATTTAATGCTATGCTTTATGGAGGTGGTACAGTATTTTAGTATATTAGATAGTATAGATTACAAAAATAGACTTACGAATTCACATATTATGATAGTCATCAAAGATCATCTAATCTAATCCATCGTTCTATTGTCATTTACAACAAGTAAAGTGGTGTTAAAGGAGACCAAGTTTTGGAGTTGTAGGTTTTAAGAAATCTTCGAATGTTATAATTCAATAAAAAGAAAAATATATTTGTTAACATTTTGCATCCACTGAAACGAATTAGGTGCAATAACTCTTGTCTTACTATATCAAGCATTTTTAGGCTAATTGTCTATGTTTCCTACAACTATTTATGTTTGAGTTGTATCAGTCTACAAGTTTCACAATTTAATTCATAGTATGCTCCAAAATTTTGTGTCATTGCCTCATATCTAAGCGTGTGGTTTTATTTTACAAAGTGTGTGTTTTAATGTTGTCCACATTGGTTATGGATAAAAACGAAAGTGGGTTTATAAGGCTCATCACATTTGTATCGTTTACATTAAAAGATTATCTTTGATATATTTTTTTTTTTTTTTTTGTAACCGTGATTTTTGATCTTTTGGCCGACTAATCCACGGGGTTTGAAACCACCACCACACAGACTCAAACCAGGATAACCGTGAATTTCATATTTTACGCAAAATGATTTTGGGAAGAAATCAAAGATCTTACAAAGCCGTTCTTCTTAGTTGTTAAAAGCCGTTCTTCTGGTTTAAAAGTAAACGTTCACAAAAGTAATCTTGCTGGAGTTGGTGTTCGTCCTTGTGAGGTTCAATCAATGGCTGATCGTTATGGCTATTTGGCCAACAACCTGCCATTTACTTATCTTCGAGTCAAAGTCGGTGCAAACATGTCGCGCATTAGCTCTTGGAATGAGGTTGTCCAAAAGGTTACTAATAAACTTTCTACATGAAAAGCTAAGACTCTTTCAGTGGGAGGTCGCCTTACTCTCATTAAATTAGTGTTAGGTTCCATTCCAACTTATTATATGTCGCTGTTCAAGGTGCCTGAAGGTGTTTTATCTCATTTGGAAAGCCTTCGTAATTCCTTTTTCTTGGGAGCTGATTTGGAGGAGCGAAAGATCACATGGGTTAGTTGGCGTAAGGTGATGACAAACAAGCAGTTTGGAGGGCTTGGGGTCAGCAGCTTATTTACTCTTAACCTTGCCTTGTTATTCAAATGGATTTGGCGTTTTTTTTCCTTTTATACAGGTCTTTGGCTTATTGTTATTAAAGCTATCCATGGTAGCAATGGAGCCATTGATCATACCATCACCTCTCTCCATGGCTCCTCGGTTTGGAAAGAGATCCTCAAAGCTTCTACCAGGCTCAAATCCAAGTGCGTGGACCTGTTGGAATATTGTAAAATTGTTGTTGGCAATGGTAACACCATCAAATTTTGGCATGATAAATGGTTGGGGGATGTTCGTCTCAAAGATAAGTTCAACAGATGTTTTAATCTAGAGCTCCAAAAGGAGGCTTCCATAGCTCTCAAACTTCAAAATCCTGACCTTTCGTCCTCTTTAAGAAGGCGGCCTAGATCTAGTATTGAGGAATCTCAATTTCTTGAGCTTGCTCAGTTACTCTCTTCAGTTACATTGTCTCCTGCTAATGATCGATGGTCCTGGTCTTTAAATGGGAATGGTGCATTTTCTGTTAAGTCGGCAATAGAAGAGATTGATAAACACATGCTCGTTACCTCGTCCTCCCCCATCAGATGGTCCACGGTTCTTCCTATAAAGATAAATGTCTTTCTTTGGCGAATGTTCCTAAATAAACTTCCTACTAAAACCAAACTTTGCATCAGAGGTATCGACATTCATTGTATTTTATGTCCGAATTGTGGTAATGGAGTTGAAACTGGTAATCATCTCTTTTTCGAATGCTCGATGGTTGTGGACTTGTTTCAGCTTCTTGAACGCTAGTGGAACATCCAAGTTCCAAACCTTTCTGGTCTTAGATTTAGTAGGCTTCAAAAGCTAGCGTTGGAAGCCTCTTTCATCTCTTTGTGGTGGCATATTTAGATGTTCAGGAATGCGTCTTTATTCTCTTTGAAGAAGCCTCTCAAAGGAATGATTTTTGACAACTTTGTCTCTCAAACCTTCCATTGGATTAATAATAGGTGTAGGAGTTTTAATCTTAATTGGATAGCGTGGCTTAATGACCAGCTAAACGCAACTACTATGTAATTGTTTTTAGTCTAGCTTCTTGCTGGTTCTTTTATAATATTCCGCTGCTCAAAAAAAAAAAAAAAAAAAAAAAAAAATAGCTTGAAGGATTTTGTGGGGTAGTTAAAAAAAACCTCTATGTTCCATTTAACAAAGTTTGTGTTTTGATATTGTCCCACATTAGCTAAAGATAAACATGACAGTGGGTTTATAATGCTCATTACATTTGTTATATTAGAATATAATTTAAAAGATGTTGTAAGGTAGCTATGAAAAAGATTAATAATTATAACATCTTTTACCTCATATCGTTTTTCAACTTTTTGTCTATTTAAAATCAAATACATTATAAAGTCGTCTATTCTTTATTTGTTCAAAAAGAAATGAGAATTGTATAAAGTCATTTTTCTTGATCACAAAAAGCTTTTGTTCAAGCACCCTATTAATTAAAAATCTATACTACCACTCTAACTACTGAGTATCACAAGGAGAAACTTATGGAAATAAAAATATTTTTCCTTCTTATGGAATGAACGATAGAAAATGAGAAAAAATTTCATCTATATATGAGTTCACATATACAGCAAGTCTCTTAACGAGCATTCTAAACAACTGAATTCATAGTCCTAGCCTATATATGCAAGCAATATTTTGAACTCAATCACGTGCTTCATTACCTGATCCAGTCGACTCATTTCGGATAAACTTATCAAGATCGATGTCCGGAATCCCATTTTTGTCAAGAAATGTATAGGTGCCCAACTCGTTAAGATCATGATTCGTCGACTTTATATTGACACCAACAAAGGTTGTTTTTTTCTCATCATATCCCACCATATGTGCCTTTTCAGCATTATCGGTCAAGTTATCTAAAACCATGGTTGAGTCAACTCGGCGAGTTAACTCCAATGGTTTGACTCGCCCTTTTAGTCCAAGCATGTTAGGAATTTGCGAGTCGTTGAGATGAGTTGCAAAACTTTCACCATTTACACTCTTCTTATTGTATGATTGCCAAATTTGGTACACTAACCAAAGGCCAAATACCACAAACAATGCATAACGAAATGTATGTTTAGTTTTTGATGATATGGATTGTGTGTTCACAAATTTGAATTGATAACTCGACATAATCAACCACTTATCGATTCAGACTTCCTGCATAACTCAAACTTCATAGTTTAGATGCAATATAAACACATGATCATGTAGTTTAAACATCGAAAAAAGGCAAATGAAAAATATTGAACATAAAGAAATGTTACCTCTAGTATAAATCCGAAGCTATTCGCAACGGAACACTCTAGAATCGATTGTGATGTTTTAGACAAAATATTTTGAACGAATGAAGAATGTTTAGATTGTGAAGTGAACTTAGATGGCATATAAAACGGTCAACAAGTATTTTACATGTGATTTATGTTGTACAAAATACAAATTATGTTTTTTCAAAAATTTTCTTTAAATACTTTTCATGTGAGTATGTGACTTATGCCACTGGGCTCACGTTTACAACATTGGGGGTAGTTATTCTAGATTACACGAGCAATCGTTATTGAGTATAAAAGTTTTCACATAAGGTTTTTCATGGAGATATAATGGATGAGGACCGATTCTCATGCCTAACAATAAATCTAAAAATATAAGAACAAGATTTGAACACATGCAAAATTAAAGGTGTATGTTTGGAGATAGAAATTGGGATAATATGGATATCAACTATATATTTTCACAAATGCAACAAGTTTCGAATATATGACCCAAAGAGCATTCTAATTTCTAAATTAACATCGATACTCAATTACTCATTGTCATAGCTAAATTACGCAAACACTTTTATAAACTCAACGACAAGTTTCATAACTTTCATTACCCCGATTGGTTCAACTCGATTTCAATGAACATATCAGAGTCCATTCTCCGCAATCCTATTTTCGTCAAGAAATGTATATGCGCCATTTTCTAACTCGTTAAGGTAATGATTTTTGTCGAATTCCTCTTAGTCGATACTTCTTGTGATATAAATTCCCGTCCCTTGACACCATCAAATGTTTCTTTATTATCATATTCCTCGATATGATTATTTATTCATGAGTTTGCTCGTTGTTGAAATGAATTGCAAACCTTTCTCCATTCACACTAATCTTTGTGTATGATTGTCTCATTTGGTACACCAATCTTTGCGTTATATTAGCTTTCAAGTTTCACGATTTAATTGATTGTTAGATCCAGCCTCAAGATTTTGTGTCATTCTTTCATGTTAGATCGTGCGGTATCGTTTAAGAATATTTTTGTTTTTAATGTTATCCCACATCGATATTGGATAAAAATGAAAGTTTGTTTACAAGTCTCATTATAGTTTTAATGATTGTGGGTGTGTTAAAGGTTTGTGTTAAAAGTGCGCTTGATACACAAATTTTTTCAGCACATTCATTTTTTTAAAAAGAGAAATCAATTAACTTAACTTTTCGTTTTCTTGTTTTTAAAGAAAAATCAAATAACTTTTTTTTTCAGCACACATTTTTTAAAAGTGAAATCAATTAACTTAACTTTTCGTTTTCTTGTTTTTAAAGAGAAATCAAATAACTTTTTTCTTTTTCTTTCAAGAATCATGGTTTCGAGTATCGTATTGAATAGCTCCGGACAAACACATGAAAAGGGATGGATTTACCGTTGAAATCAAATAACTTAACTTTTCGTTTTCTTGTTTTAAAGAAAATCAAATAACTTTTTTTTTCAAAGACACATTTTTAAAAGAGAAATCAATTAACTTAACTTTTCGCTTTCTTGTTTTTAAAGAGAAATCAAATAACTTTTTTCTTTTCTTTCAAGAATCATGGTTTTCAACCTTTGCCCGACTAATTTCTGTGGTTTGAATCCATCACACAAATTCAAACGGTAAATCCATCCCTTTCATGTGTTTGTTCCGAGCTATTCAATACCGATACTCAAATCATTCATGTATTTTAGACATAATATTTGAACGAATGAAGAAATGCTTAAAATGTGAAGTGAGCTTAGCAAATAAAATTGTCAAGAAGGCCACCAAAATTGTAACCTGTACCTAGTGTTTTTACTTTGGTTATACCAACATATAACTTTTCTGATAATCATTTTCTATTAGGGTGATTTTTGCTGGATTACTAACTGATCAAAACGGCTTCGATTCAAAACGTGGCATAGAAATATGTCTATACATAGTTTATGTGGCCTTATCTCTATGCATCAATCTGTGGATACAATCGAGGTTGATTAATTAGGAATTTGCAAGTTGTTGAGATGAATTAAAAAACTTTCACTATTCACACTCTTCTTATCGTATGATTGCCATATTTGGTACACTAACCGAAGGCCAAAAATCACAAACAATGCATAATGAAATGTATGTTTAGTTTTTGATGATATGGATTGTGTCTTCACAAATGTGAATTGGTAACTCGTCATAATCAACCATTTATCGATTCGGACTTCCTGCATAACTCAAACTTCATTGTTTAAAATGCAATATAAACATATGATCATGTTGTTCAAACATCATAAAGTTACACGCACAAAAAGTTCGAAAAAATGCAAATGAAAAACATGGAAACTAAAGAAACGTTACCTCTAGTATAAGTCCTTAGCTATTCGCAAATTGATTGTGATGTTTTAGACAAAATATTTTGAACGAATGAAGAATGATTAAATTGTGAAGTGAACTTAGATGGCATATAAAACGGTCAACACGTATTTTACATGTGATTTAAGTCGTACAAAATACAAATATCTTTTTTCAAAAATTTTCTTAAAATATTTTTCATGTGACTCATACCATTGGGCTCACGTTTATTTCATTGGGCCAGTTATTCTTCATCATTGCAAAAACCGTCCTTGTGGTTTGCCAAATTTCTTCGTTGAAGGACCAAAAGTGAACGTAACAGTGCCAAATAAGGACGATATTTGCACTTAATGAACCACAAGGACGAAACGTGCAATTTGGCCAAACCACAAGGACGATTTTTGCAATTTACTCTCAAAACTTGTATGTGATTCATTTGCTTAAGATCATGATCGGTCGAATTCCTCTTAGTCGATACTTTTTGTGATATAAATTCCCGTCCCTTGACACCATCAAATGTCGTCTCTTTACCATCATATTCCTTGATATCTTTATTTTAAGCATCATTGGTCAAGTTGTCTAGAACAACACAGTGAGTTAACTCCAATGGCTTGACTTGCCCTTTTAATCCATGCATGTTGTGCATAATTTGCTTCTTGTTGAAATGAACTGTAAACCTCTCACCATTCACACTAATCTTTGTGTTATATTAGTTGTAAAGCTTCACGATTTGATTGATAGTATGATTCAGACTCAATATTTTGTGTCAATGCTTCTTATTGGTACTTGTGGTCTCATTTAACAAAGTTTATGCATGAATGAAATCCCATATCGGATACGGTTAAGAATGAAAGCGGCTTTATAAACCTTTTTACACTCAATTCTACTTATATGCTATGTTGAAGGTTATTGTGGTGTAGCATACACAATATCAAAACATTTTGCATCGCATTTTGAAAAATCAAAGCATAATGTATGTTTAGTTTTGAGCCATCCTCAAATCCTAGTTTTCAAAAATCAATCAAAGCATAATGTATGTTTAGTTTTGAGCCATCCTCAAATCCTAGTTTTCAAAAATCAAAGCCAAATGTATGTTTAGTTTTTGTTTTTTTTTGGTAAAAGCTATAAAATAGTCACGTCCTTTCAAATTTGTGCCGACTTAAAACACTTACTTTTTTACTCAATGACTTCAACAACGTATTTTCAAATTTTGTTCCGACTTCATCAATATGACCTGAAATTACTATATTACCCTTGCCTTCTTTAGGGTCATGTTGGTGAAGTCGTAATAAAATTTCAAAGTACGTTATTGAAGTCATTGAATAAAAAAAAAGTAATATAGTCATTTTAAGGGTCATATTAGTGAAGTTGGAACAAATTTTAAAAGTACGTTGTTGAAGTTAATGAATAAAAAAGTATGTTCTTCAAATCGGCACAAAATTGAAAGTACATAGCTATTTTATAAGCTTTTACCCTTTTTTTTTATTGTGTCTTCACAAAGTTGATAACTCATCATCGTAAAATACTCGTTGTCTTATTAAACATAATTCAAGCTTCATTGACAAAGATAAAAATGCAATTTAAATACATGATCATGTGGTTCTAGCATTCCAAAGTTCTAAAAACGTTCCAAGAACAACCATGCAAAATGCGGAAATTAAACGTTACCTTAGGTATAAATGTATAATATTGAATCAGATCTATTCAATACCTGATACTCCAAAATCGATTGCGATGTCTTAGACATAATATTTTGAACGAATGAAGAAACACTTAAAATGTGAAGTGAGCTTAGATAACAAATAAAACTGTCAAGAAGTGATTTTCATGTGAGCTATAAGAGACAAATTATCCTTTTTGTAATTTTTCTTAATTGTAAGATGTACCTTGTGTTTTAACTTCGATTATATTTGTATGCAACCAACAATCTGTTGGATACTTGAATGTAGTTCTAGATGGGCTTAAAGAAAAATTGTTTTGGCCTTCATATACTAAGACCAATCAATACAAGGTGATCAAAGAATTTGTGAGACAAGAAATTGATGAATGATTGAATGAAAGAATTTTATCATGCTATCAAATTCACATATTTTGATAGTCATCAAACATCATCTGAGTGGATACCATGAAGATCATGTGATGATAAAGGAGACCGAGTTTTCGAGTTGTAGGTTTTAAAAAACGATTAATTTCATATATATCTAAAGTGAAAGTATCGAACGATAATGTACAATATTTTTAATTCAGATTTGGGTATATATGAAATTTTCAACTAAAATAAGGAGATATGAAATCTTCAAACAGTTATAATTCAAGAAAAAGAAAAATACATTTGTTAAAATTTTATATCCATTGAAACGAATTAGGTGCGCTAACTCTTGTTTGGGTATATTCGGTTTTCTTAAACTCAAATCGAAAACGTTCGGTTTTTGGTGGTTCAGTTTTTTCGGTTTATTATTGGTTTCGATTCGGTTATTTCAGTTTATTATCGGTTTCGGTTATTTCGGTTTTTAACCGTTTATATTTGGGTGTGGCCATTTATACCAAAAAACTTGTTTTACGTAGAAAATTGGTTATTCTTCTTTACTTTTTTGTCAATTTAAGCCTAATAATGTTTATTCAATATTTTTACAATTACACACATGTAAATGAGACACACACACATGCAAGTGAACATACACATAATATAATCACTGTCACATATTTATTGATATATTCTCAAGTTATCACACATACACGACAAACACGCATATAAACATTAAAATAAATATATTATAAATCCACCTCAAAGTGAATATAAAGTCATAAATTTGATTTATTTAGTTATTTATTTATATTATATTAATTATATATTATTATAATATATTATAAAAATGGAAAATGCCTTCCACAATTAAAAGATTCTTAACCCCTCTTTTATTTGTTAACAGGCCATACTATTGGTGCATTTGATGTCATTTATTTTGTGAACATGTTCAATAGTGCATATGCTGCACTTTTGGCATAAGAGCACAAGGTATTATGGATACCAATAACACGTTATTGGTATGCCACCTCATCGCCACATCATACACTTTCCAATAACTCACCAATAACTCAAACACCCTCCCTCATAACACACCAATAACATGTTATTGGGTCAACAAAATACCCCACTAAAAATATCCCTCACTCACAATCCACTAAAAAATAAAAAGAAATAACAAAATTTTTCTTCTTTCTCCTATTGAAAGCCCACTCTACCAACTCAATCCCTTTGGCCATGGTTGTATTTGCATGGTATGGTTTAATACGCCAACCATCCATATTTTTACAAATGGCATGTTAAAATCTATCCTTACCGTGTGCTCTAATATGATTGGTCCAAAGTAGTTGCAAATATTACTGTACACACTTAATTGCCATGTAGTACAATTACAAAGGTGATTGTTGACCAAATTCACACCTACTATCTATACAATTTCCACCGCCTTTCGCATCTAATCCTTACCCATCTCTCTAGAAAAATCCACTCATCTCATTTATCTTCTCCATATCACTCTCATCATCTGTAACCTACAATTGAACGGCCGGAGGGTTGATACAAATTCTATAATCTACAATTATCATTCCTTTGCAGGTATGTGGTTTAATAAGATTCAGATTTTATTTTGATCTTAAACGAAAACATTGATTTCCATTATATTTTAAAACAAATATACAGAGATTACAATTGGTAAAACTTCTGGGTTTGGTTAATTATTTGTGAGTTGTGCGTATGAATTACAGATGCATTTATGTTATTAGATCAAATCGAACACAAGCAGAAGCAGAAGGAACATAACAGAAGATGAGGTACGACAAAGTTTTTTTTTTTATAAATATATGTTCCGTATCTAATTTCATATAAAAAAACTAGAGTTGTGATAAAATGTTTGATTTTTTAGGTGATATATAATAGGGATACTGAATAAGTAGAAGGTTTGGGTTTCTAACAATAAGTACAGTTGAAGAAGCTTACAAAATTGTGGAGGCATATAACAGGTTTGTAACGTTATTATTTTTTATGATTTCCATGCCTGTTGGTTGATTTCTTATTTGTAAAGTCTTTATTTGATATGTCGAACACCTAGGATTAGATAACTAGCTATCAGAAAATCTGGATACATAGTTTTTGGTAGAGTGTTTGGGACTGCCTACTTGCTTTAAAGCTGCAAAGAAGCAGTTTCTGATGTGGTGTTCAGCATTTGCTCTAAGAGTATGCTATACATAGATACACATTTAGATAAGCAATCCCAAATATGAGACACCCCAAGTTTTTCTTTAGGTATGTGATGGATTAGAATGTTGTTGGTATTGATTGTCAAGCATGTGGACCTTAAAGTATGTTGATTTGTTACTGTGTGAGTATTGCTGATACATAACCATTTTTGCACTTTCAAACGGTCGTTATGAGAGTTTCTACGGTTTTGCATTTTATACTGATATTTTTTGGCTAAATAGTTCCTACTGTGTAACACTGTATGTGGGTTGGCAATCTCTCTATTCCACAAACTGGAGTTTGTATATGTTGGTCTGAATAAAATCGCTAAACAAGAACACAACTCGCTGCATGCTCAGGATGAGCCAAGTCTTCCGACCCTTAGAAAGCGATGTCTCCATATCTGATAAACTCTAATGAAACGGATTATAAGGTTTAAGCACTTAAAAGTAAGTACTCCCAAACACCCTCATAGTGTTTGTAGCACAGGTTTTATGACACATGAAAATAAGATGGATAAATAAGCTAACACAAACACCCTCATAGTGTACTTATTAGCCAATGTCCAACTGAAGTGCTTATATATTATGCTTTTACTTATTTGTAAAGCTAATAAAACAACTTTGTGTGTGTCCTGTAATTTTTTTATTTTCTGAAATAAATCTCTTATATCAAGTTTCCATTTTTAAATTTTTTTTTACTCTTAGCTCTTCGCAGGCAATTTTATCTAAAATAAACCATTTGATTATTGCGGTTTAAAGTCATTATTAGCAGTTTCCACTTTCAAATAACCATATTTTACTTCTGTTTATTTGAGAATTTAGCAAATAATCTGCTTTGGATAATCAAATACAAATGACTAATTACAGTCCCTCCTGCACATCTATTTTCTGAAAGCTTATCTGTATTGTTTAAATGAAATTGCAGGCTAGGTCATTATTAGCTCGAGCTATGGACGTAGCAAACTTTGGCTGAAATGTCGACTCCCGTTACTAGGAGACTACAACCATAGTGAGATGGCCAGGATGGTATCATGTGCAACACTGTGTATTTGACACTCACCTCACCGCATTCCCAAGATGAGCCAAGTCGTCTGACCTTAGAAGGCAAAGTCTCACCATCTGATCTAGCCAAATACATCAAGCCAGAACACAGCCCAGCCTACAATGGTAACTCAGACTATAATGGGTTAAGCGTAAAACTACTATTATAACCATTCAATATGACTAGAAACTGTCTCTATCAAAGCGTGAGGGGCAGGTACTGTATTTTTTATGTTATGCTCAGTTATATGAAACGACATTCCACATTCTTTGGCTACAAACTGTTACGTATGCATACTTAATAATGGACATGGCAGGCAAATTTTCCATCTTGACTATGAAGCCGATACTTTAAAGTTGGTTGCGAGTTTGTGACACTTTTTTCTTTGATCTTTCTTTTAGGCAATGTATGCATACGGGTTTAAGATCGTCCAGACATTGTTTGTCAATATAGAACCTGATGCGTGTGTGGAAAAAACAACAGATGAAATCATTGATTTCTCAAAAAATGGTTTGAAACACACTCATATACTAACAGTTGCACCTAATTATACATAACCACAATTGTTCTATTCATCGATAAAGCATCCCCGCAACAACGCGCGGGCTAATTTGCTTGTTATATAATAAAAACGATTGGATTTCGTACAATGATTTGTGTTTTTGTTGTATCCGTCGACAAGTTTCACGTTTTATTCAAAGTATGATCCAGCCTCAAGATTTTGTGTCATTGCACCATATTGGGAATGTGTATTTTAATGTTGACTCACATTGGTTATGGATAAAAACGAAAGTGGGTTTATAAGGCTCGTTAAATTTGTACCGTCTACATTAAATGATTATCACTGTAAAAAGATTATCTTGGAATTTCAATTTTTTCAAAACAAATACCTCGCAAAAGTTCTTTTGGGAAGAAATCAAATATTTTATAAAGCCATTCTTCTTAGTTGTTAAAAGCTTGGAGGATTTTGTGGGTAGCTATCAAAAGCCTTTGTGTTCCATTTAACAAGGTTGGTGTTTTGATATTGTCCCACATTGGCTAGAGATAAAAATAGAAGTGGGTTTATAATGTTCATCACAGTTCGTCTAGGCAATTATGTGTTGTAAGGTTTTGTGAGGTAGCAATGAAAAAATTAATACTTGTAAGTTGTAACAACTATAACACAAAACCTCATGCACATATTTTTTTTAACATTTTGTCTTTTTAAAAGACTTCAAAAACCTCACATATACTAGTTCTTGTTATTTGTTCAAAAAAAAAATTAAAATTGTGGATTCATTTTTCTTGATCACAAAAAGCTTTTGTTCAATCACCCTGTAAAACGTTCTTTCGATATTACAATAAAGATGATAAATGCATAAATTATAAAACGTTCTTTCGATATAAAAAATCAATCAAAGCTATTGACAAATTGCAAAGTAAGGCTGAGCATCGCAGACCTAAAACCGATCAAGACTAAGAGGATCGACCGAGACTGAGAGGAACGACCGAACTGACCAAATCGAAGGATCAGCGGTCCGGTCTCGGTCCGGATTTTTTCTTTCGGTCTCGATCCGGGCCGATCCGGACCGGTCAAACGTAAAACCCGACTATTGATCGGACTAGACCAACCCAAACCGGACCGAACAGATTCGGTCCGATCCTCAATCTAAGATTTTGGGCTAGTTCGGTCTGATTTTGATTGGACCGTTGATCATCCCTATCGCAAAGTGACACTTTGAAACTGATCGTGTTGTTTTTGACAAAAGCGTTGAAGAAATGGTTAAATTTTAAAGTGAAGTTATATATGAATAAATGGCCATGAAGTATTTTACATGTGATTTATGTTGTAGAGAATATTGTTTTTATAAGTTTTTTAAATGATACTTGAATTTATAAGTAGGACATTGATCATTGTAATTTTTTTTGGTAGCCACGGTTTTTGGTTTCTTTGGCCGACTAATTCACGGGGTTTAAACTCACCTCCACATATACTCAAACCGGGTAAAGCTCTTTTTTTTCAAAAGATTGGTATGATCACTTCAAATTTACTTACACCTAGCATAAATAAAACTCGAAACCCCATACATGACCATTTTAATTTGTTGCAACTAAATACCACTGTATTGTTCTTCAAATATTTAAAGTTCTTAAGATTCAGTTATCAAATGGTTAGAGCGGAGGGTATCATGACCTAGGTTAAACCTTAACACCATGTCACGTCAGCACCACATCAGCTTTAACATTTCATCTTAACTCAACAAAAAAACACCCCTTATCATAACATTCCCAAGGTTAAACCTTAACTCACCAACAATTTACAAAAACAACTCCGCATTTAGGGGCAGAAATGAAGAAAAAAAAAAAAAAAGTTTAACACCGCGTTACCATAGACGGTATGATTAACCTTGCGTTAACATTAAAATGTTAACCTTTGACCTTGCAAACTCGTTACCACACCGATTGCTATTATAGGATCTACACTACCAATCTAACTATTGAGTATCACAGAGAGCAAAATGAACGATAGAAAATGAGAAATTTGTCATCTATATATGATTTGACATATACACCAAATCTCAAACCAATGACTCGCTTGTTAACGAGCATTCTAAACAACCAAATTCATAGTCCTAGCATATACATGCAAGCAATATTTTGAACTCAATCGCGGCTTAATTGTTAGTTTAAAAGACATGAATTAGTAGTTGTTAGTTAGGATCGAACTCGAGATCACGTGATTGCACATTTTACGTATGAGAATTAAAGTTTAATAATTAAATATAAAAAGTTATATTTAGTTATTATTTACACGAAACGAATAACGAACGTTAAGTAATTAAACGTAATGGACTAACGGTCGTTAAATGATAAAGAAAAGGACAAAAGATGTAATTAGATGTCAAGATGGTTCTAGAATTCCCTATGGGAATGAAACCGATCGGCCATGGGCTTTAGGGGGAGCAATCCTAACCTAACTTAGACTCTAAGTTTCTACAAATATAAATACAAGGCTTAGGTTCATTGTTATTCACTTCTTGTACACATAACCTAAAACCTAAGCTTGTGTTTTCTTTGTTTTAGTCCATAACCGATCGTCCCCTTTTCCTTAGGGTCGATCACCTTTGTTTTTCTTAAACTAACGTTTTGTGTTCCTTAAACATGCATTTACTTCAATTCGTTATAGTAAGTGTGTACAAGAACGTGGTACTTACAAACTATTGTAATTATCTTGGATTGAATTGCAAAAACGGTAAGGGGCAATTCTTATAATCCTTATAAACCCTAATAAGGGTTCATCTCAATCGCTAGCTTGAAATTGATTCTTGTTTAGCTAGAATTAAAGGTACGCATACTTTTATGTTTATGTTAATTAATTATTCATTAATCTCTTGCAATAGCTTACCATCCGTGAAGAAATCCCTAACCGCCTTACAGACGTCCTCTCCAACGATATCCCAACTCTTCTTAAAAAATACCGAGGTGAGGCCATCCGGGCCTGACGATTTCTCATTACCTATAGCAAACATTGCGGTTCGAATTTCAGCATCTGACACTTCATGAACCATGTTACCAGCTTTTGTACTACTCAAACGTTTCACGAACAACCCCTCATGATTAAGAGGATAGACTCCATTTTAATTACCTATAAATTGCATATAATGTTGCACAAAAACATTTGGAACCAAGTTGCCTTCATAAATAACATTATCATGACCTGTGATGCAATTAATTCTACTCCTACTAACTTGAGCCTTAACCGAATGGTGGAAATACGAAGAATTAGTATCTTCCTCTCGAAGCCAATTTTAGCTTTTTGTTTCAAGAAACATTCCTCGTCCAAAGATGCTTGAGTGAATGCCGTTAAATAAGCTGCCTCTTCTTCACGAAGAAATATAGATGAATAATCTTTGTCTAACGCCAATTGAACCTCATCTAGTTCATGACAGAGCTGAACGACTATATTATGTATATTCCCATGTGAATGAAGCAACTTGTGTAACGAATTTTTCATAGACCTCATCTTCTTCACAAGCTTAAACATGTTATAACCATTAATCTCCATTTTTCAAAGATTCGAAACCACTTGTAAGAACTCAAGTTTGTAACCAAGGAAGTTAAAACCTAAAAGGTTTAGGTATATCCTTGGATAGCTTTTGGACTTTTAACACAGTCGGGGAGTGGTCAGAAATGCGATATGGTTGGAAAATCGTATAAGAACCCGGGTACTCATTATTGAAACTGATATTGGACATAAACCTATCAATCTTCTTCAATATTCCAGTTTCTTCTTTCGGATTTTGATTCCACATATAATGTAAACCCGTGCTATTAACATCTGCAATTTCAATATTATTAACACAATCATTGAAATCACGCATAGAGATGTTAGTGTCTTTCGAACCATGAAACGTGTCTTCAAAGGAATAATGCGGCATCAAAATAGGATTTACATAGAGGTGAAAGGTAAACGATCAATAAGCTGCGCTGCTAGCCTTTTTTGAATTGCAAAACCATATTCATGATTCGTTAAAATCATGACTTATAGACTTCATAGTCAACACTTCTAGTAACGTAGTTCCTCGTCTCTTGACACCATCAAAGGTTGATTCTTTCTCTTCATGATCCTTTTCGGCATTATCCATCAAGTTTCCTAGAACCACGGTTAAATTATATCCGTGAGCTAACTCATTGGCTTGAGTTTTAGTCGCCCTTTTAGTCCAAAGCATGTTGGAAAATTGATTTTTGTTGATATGGATTGTTATAGTCTCGCCGTTCATTCTTTTATTGTAGTGTATGCTTGCCAAATTGGTTATAATATCCAAAGACTGAAAGCCACAAACAATGCATAACGAAGTGTATGTTTTGTTTTTGACGATTTTGATTGGGTGTTTACAAATTTGAAGTGGTAACTCATCATAAGCGACCACTTATCGACCAGCTTTCCTGCGTGGTTCCATAAAACGCAAGAAGAATGGTCCATAGAACTAAAACTTCATAACAAAGATACACAAAAAGTTAAACATGCCGAAATTACACAAAAAGTTAAACATGCCGAAATTACACAAAAAGATAACAAAGATACACAAAAAGTTAAACATGCCGCAAGAAGAATGATCCATAGAACTAAAGACATGATTATGAAGTTCTAACATGCCGAAATTACACAAAAAGTTAAAACAATTACTATGAAAAATGTTAAAATTATACAAAACTTACCTCTAGCATAAAGTCCTAGGTGATTCACAAAGGGACACTCAAAAATCAATTGTAATGTTTTAGACAACACATTTAAATGAGTAAAAAATGTTTAAGATGTGAAGTGAGCTTAAATGTCAAATACAGCAGTCAAGAAGTATTTTACATGTAATTTAACTTGTGAAATTATTCTTTTTTTTTTTTTTTTTTAATTTTCTAAATATACTTTTCATGTGACTTATGCCATTGGACTCAATTATTCTAGAATTTTTATCAGGTTTATTACGCCAAAATGTTACAACCTTTGTTTAAAAAATCATTGTACATATTGCATTGTAAATTTAGCAGCGATGTATACAGTTGGCATTTTATAGCAGGGAAAAGAATGGTATGACACAAGTTTGTAACAAAAGCTTTGAACAAAATGGTTAAATTCTAAAGTGAAGTTAGACGGAAATAAATGGTCATGAAAGGATTTTTCTTGTAATTTATGTTATATGTATATATTTACTTATATCATCCCTTATTAATTGTAATTTATGTTATATATGAAACTTTTTTTCAAAAATTAAAGACGAAATGTATTTTAGTACCTAGGAACAGCCATATTGGTTTTTGGTTTAAAGCTTTTTCGCTAGCACCTGAATAACCAATGTGACCGCTTGACAAGTACCAAAATTCATTTTTATCATAACTTCCCTTTTTTTAATATGATTCAACATATATACTCACGTTTGGTTACAACTTCCTCCAATGTGGGACAGTTTGCTCTCCTATAGAATTAAAGTACGTAGCTTTTCTTTCAAGCGAGGGATCACGATGACAAATGTATTATTTGCTAGCTTCCTTTATATTGTTCACACTTGCGAATATGTTGTAAAGTTATAACGCTTATAATACTATGATTATCATCTTAGTAGAATCATGTGATATGAATTAAGTTTTGTTGGAAGTTAACCATACAAAAGGTATATCTTGCAATAGTCTTTATAAGATCCGAAATTTATCAACAAGTAGTTGTACAGAATATTAACTCCGATCCAACACATCACTTTTGTATAACTGGAACACATCCCACATAAACATATCTGGATATGAAGTTGCGAGTGCTAGGGCTACATTAGCGATCCATGTAAGATGTGTTCTGGTTGTTATCAAGAGCCACTATATATATTAGTTAGTTGAACACTAAAGCATAAAACCATACATAGTAAACAAAAACCGCAATAGATAACAATATAGATAGAGTCATAGAACTAGTGATACAAACTTGATAGAGACATGAAACTAACTGTCATTTTACATGCAAGTTGTTGCAACTAAATATTGTTCTTCAAGGATTTAAACTTCTTAAGATTTAGTTATCAGATGTTATCATAATAACTGGTTTAAGGATCTTCACTACCAATATAACTATAAGCAACTAACGAAAATAAAAATATTCTTCCTTATCACAAAATGAAGGATAGAAAATAAGAAATTTTATCATTTATAATAAATGATTTCACATAAGCAACAAGTCTCGAACCCATGACTTTCCTGTTAACGAGCATTAATTCTAAATAACCGAATTCATAGTCCTAGCCTATATATGCAAGCCTTATTTTGAACTCAACCACGGTTTTCATTACCCGATTGAGTAGATTATTCTCAAAAAGCTTGTCAAAGTCAATGTCCGGAATCCCTTTCTGGTCAAGAAACGTATAGGTGCCCAACTCGTTAAGGTCATGATTTGTCGACTTGATATTGACACCAACAAATGTGGTTTTTTCCTCATCATATCCCACCATGTGTTCCTTTTCAGCATTATCGGTCAAGTTGTCTAAAATCATGGTTGAGTCAACTCGGTCAAGCTGGAAATATTCTCATTGTTGAGATGAATTATAAAACTTTCACCATTCACAGTTATCTTTGTGTATGAATGCCATATTTGGTATCATAACCAAAGGCTGAAAGCCACTTACAATGCAATGCGAAATGCACGCTTAGTTTTTGAAGATTTTGATTGTGGCCAAGTTGAATTGGTAACTCATCGTAATCAACCACTTATCAATTTGGACTTCCTGCATAACTCAAAAACTTCATGGTATAAATGGAATATAAACACATGATCATTTAGTTCAAATATCCCGAAATTACACTAAAAGTTAGAATAATGACTATGAAAAATGCATGTGGAAATTAAAGAAACGTTACCTCTAGTATAAGTCTTAGACAATTAATTTTAAGCAAATAAATGGTCAAGAAGTGTTTTTCATATGATTTATGCAGTACAAATTATTACCAGAAATACATATGTAAATATTCTACATCCATTGAAACGAATCAGTAGCAGTAGCAGGGGGACATTCAATACCACCATGTCAACCATTGTGAGGCAAAGAGTTTGGGTTTCGTACAATTGTTTGTGTATGTTCTGTTACTCTTATATTATATTTGTGGAAAACTAGAAGGGGGGTTGAATAGTTTTACCAATTTAAATTTTCCTTTTAAATATTTAGATTGACTTATGTCAATCTATTTGGTTGTTTATGTTGGACGTTGATAGATAGATATATAAACGTGTAATGAAAGATAAAGAGTAAGAAGCACATCACCACGACACAAGTATTTATAGTGGTTCGGCTACAAGGACACCTTCCTTGCCCTACTCCACTCCTCGAGTCACCTACTCGAGAGTTCGTAAATACTACACCAACTCCTTATGGCGGAGAAGCCTTCACAACGTCGCTTAACCTTTTTCCGGTACAAAGCTAAATACCGAGTTCCTTCACACCAAGGCGAACCACACCTAACACAACGTCGCCTACCCTTTATACGGTGCTAGGCTAACCACCGAGTTCTTTCACACCAAGGAGAACTAATCCTATCACAACGTCGCTTACCCTTTATTAGGTACTAGGCTAAGCACCTAGTTCCATTACTATGGAGGAACTACTACCCTTCACAACACAACACCTAATATCAAGGAGATCCACTCCTTGTTACAACACCATCCTTGGAAATAAACAAATACTTATATGTATAACGATGCGCCTCATCGATTATACGACCTAGGCATTCTTCCCAAATGCCACTTGATTTGATTCATAGGCATCCTTCACTAATGCCTTTGACACAACGCTTGGCACCTTTTACTAATGCCTTCGTCTTAACACCTTTAGCATTCTTCACTAATGCTTTGACACGGACGATAAGCACCTTTCACTAATGCCTTCGTCTTGACACTTTCGGCATCCTTCACTAATGCCCTTAACTCAACTTCTACGGAGGAAGAAAGAACTATCAACAAGAGAACCTTAGTTGTCTTGATGATGATGACGCATGGCAACTCATGGACTTGAGCTTGATCGTCTTCAAGAAGTGGTGATCTCGCCTTTAAGAGGAACCTAGAGAATCACACAAAAACAAAAGACAAACTACATAGATCACTTGGATATGAGGTTAGAGAGATATAATACTTGGGGAAGTATGTGTGTAAAGTGGTAAGTAGAAAGGAAGAAATGGCTCTCTATTTATAGAGGAATTTTTCTACTGTTCCCCGGATCCCGCGGATCCCTCCCACAAGGGATCCGGCTAGCACAAAGCTAGGGATCCGTGGGACGCTCCTCTTTGCCCATGGGTATTTTTGGTTATGGGTCATGGGTCATGGGTTATGGGTTGATCCATGGTTTTCTTTCTAGATACAATGTATCTCAAGGATACAATGAACTTGGTTAAGTGGTATATATAAAACCATGGGTTATGGGTCAATACCATTTGCTAGTTTTTACCCATTTAGTATATACTTATTTTTACCCTTTTTAGTATACTTAGTTTAAGTATATGCTAACCCAATATGTAAACACTAGTTGTAGTACATATGTATCTAAATCATAAAATCACTTATACTTGTTTTAGTTTTTTATGTGAAAACGTAAGTGTGTTAGGAAACTATTGACTCAAACTATTTACGTATTCTATTTGTTTCGTTAAAATGATTTTACGTTTGTTATCGACAAAACATTAGAAGATCGTAAAATATAAATAAACGTTTTTACGGCTTATTTGTATTAACAATCTCCTCCTTTTTGTTGATGACAAAACATACAATTATTTTAAGAAAAACTAAAATTCGTAGCAAATTTGAATTAGTAGTTTTTACTTTCTTCTCCCCCTTTTTGTCGAAACAAAAAGTGTTAAAAGAAACTAACACAATTCTTATAAGAACAATATGTAAAAGAAAATATGAAGATAGCAAGTGACGGGAATGATACTCGTCTTAACTCCCCCTTGACGAGTCCATCCCTTTGAGAGGGCGTCAAGTACATAACGTAAATAAACTAATGTGTTTGCAAATGGTTCGTTTAAGTGACGAAAACATGCTCCCCCTTGAAGATTGCAAAGTTGCAATGGGGTGTCATGAAGTATAATCCAAAATCGGATTAAGTTTGCAAATGTTTTTGCAATATCGTTTGACACAAAGCTCCCCTAGCTTTATGGTGTCAAGATCTTCATGTGTTATTTTGAAAATCTACAAAGTAAAGGTTAGAAAACAAGAGTATAGTGCATAATTTCCGCAAATAAACTCAAGTTAGTAGAAATTTGTGTACGCACCACGGATCCCTCGGTTCCCTTCTTGGAGGATCCGCTAGGCATTTTGAGGATCCGCTGTCTGCTGATGGTTTCTTCAAGAATGAGAGTGTTTCAATCAATGCTAATGAAGATGTGAAGTAGTATATGATATAGCAAGCACAAAACACAAAGCACAAAACAATTATGGCATATAGATATTCATTCAATAAAAACAAGATATGATCAAACAAATCTCTAAAACTAAGAGAATGAACTAGCCATACAAGTGCTACTAATGCTAATGAGTTACCCAAACTCAAGATTCAACTAAAAGCTTAATGATGATCAAGGATGAGATAAGTTTCCTAAACGTTCTAAGTTTGAGCTTGTGACTATGATGCTCATTGTAGTTTAGGCTTGTTGACCTCTTCGAAACGTTCGAGGAGGTGATAAAACATGAAACGTTGCTCTTCACGTAGTTCATGTATCAACCTTTCAACATGTTTACAATGATAGCAATCCTTGTCATGGTTTTGAATTTCTTGAAGTGGAAGTTCAACTCAAGTGGGTTGAGGATCTTTAAATGAAGGAGGAATTGGTGGAGGCTCATTAAGTGATGGCTCTACAATGTTTGAGGGTGAAGGTAAAGAAGCATCAACTTTCATGTGGTCGGGTGGTTGACTTTGATGTCTTCTCATAATCCAAAATAGACTATTGGGGGGAATGAGAGAGTTTGATATTGGAGCAAGTGTTGATTCAACACTTTGATTTTGTTGCTCAATCTTTTCAAGTGAATTTATTGGTAGTGGCGGAAGGTGAGATGGCCAAGGAGGTAAGTCTTCTACATTGTGAGATTATGGAGATGATTGTGAGGTGGCTCTAGGTACTAATGATGTTGGTTGAGTTGTGGAGGGTATGTTTGGTTTAGTAGAGTTTGGTGATGAAATCCTAGTGGGAACACTCTTCTTGGAGATTAGTTTGATTGGTTTCCTTGGTGTAGGAGAAATCCTAGCATTAGTGGACTTAACCGGAGATGATTTGGTTGAGGAAACTTCGTGTATGATCCTAGCAAGTTTCTTGGGTGGTTCTTGAGTTGATGAGTTAGCACTAGGAGCCTTTCTCATGATGAAATGACTAAGGGAGATGGTTGCAATTGCTGATAATTGTGTTTGTGTTTGATGACTAAAGTGTTCTTAGCAATATGGCTTATAAAGGGAAGAACTTGGCAAGTGCATTTAAGACTTAAGCCACTAATATTCTTAGAGATGTGATGATTAACATGCACAAGGTTGAAGTTCGAGTTTCACGATCTAGGAACTCATTTAAGATGAGATGGAGTGTTTGAGTTAGGAAGATGAGTTGAAATGATTGTTTTAGCAAGGTTTGACATAAACTGTCACCCGGATCCCACGGTTCCCTCACTTGAGGGATCCGTCTAGGCTAATCCTAGGGATCCGGCTCTCAGCAGTTTTGACAGGTTTAGAAGTCAAGTTTCTAAAAGCTAGACCCTATATCATTTTGAGTGTTTCAGTCCTCCTAAGTTCCTAAGATGAGGGTACACTTGAATGATCCAGAGTAATGAGTGTTGTAGCAAATGATTGCTTTTTATGGAAGGAAGATGGGACTAGATGACTACCAATGGATGTTCAAGGATAACACTAAGGGTTTTGGTGGTGTCAAGTCATAATAAATGATCCTAGAGATCGATTTTAGCTTTAGGTGAAATTTGAAAATCCTTAAAAATTACAAGAATTGAAAAACTAATTTTTGACCCACTTTGAGATAAAGATGACTAGAAACAATTTCCTAAAATTGTTCAATATGTCCACTTAGGTGTTTTGAAAGATAAGAAACAATTTGTGAGTGTTGAAGCGGAAATATGGTGAGTTTTGATGTGTTGATAAATCAAGAGGCATTTTGACTAAGATCTTAAGTAAGCCATAAATGAGTCTAAGGCTTTCTCATCCTTGAAGTGAACTTAGTTGGGTTCTAATATCATATATTTAGCTAATGTGATGTTATCTAGAAAGTTATCTTGATGTAAGGGATGCTGTATTGCTTATATGATGTCACGGATCCCACGGTTCCCTCAAGGGAGGGATCTGTCTAGGCTAATCCTGGGGATTCGGCATCTGCAGATCAGAATCTTCACAGAATTGATGTGCAGATTTTGCACACTAATAAATCGTTAAGCTAAGCATTAAGAACAAGCATGTCATCACAAAGCACCATTTATAAAAACATGATAAAGTAATAATATCCAAATTACCACAAACCAATAGTGCAAAAGCGTAATCATTCATACATAAAATAAGAGAAAATAAACATATTCCTATTGTCTCTTTCGTCAATCCTTTCTTTTCCTTTTTGACGGCTTAGTGAGGTTGTAAGCAAGGTTTTGAATCATGCCCCTCAGTTGTTTGAATTCCGCGGTTTCGTTTGGAATGGTTGGAAGTTGTTCATAGCAATCAAAGGGTTCCAATTTGATGTTGGCTATGGGGTCGACATCTTCTTCTTCTTCATTTTCTTCTTCTCCTTCCAAGGAGTCCGAGAGAGCTTTAGGTTTCTTTCCATTGACCTTGAAGCGTTTAGAGGGTATTTTGGTAAGAGGTACCATTACATGATCGGCAAGGAAATGATCATTGTTGATAGGAGATGGTTGCAATGCACTAACATACTTACAAAGTCGTGTTAGGAGCATACCATATGGAAGTACCATGTTGGAAGCTTTGAATACCCCAGCCATTCTCCTTACCATGTAATAGGCAAGATTAAATGGCTTTTGGTGGATAAGACAATAGATCATTTGCACAAGACATGCGTTTGGATGATCTTTGTTTCCAACTAGGCTTATGACGTTTTCCCTAAGGATTTCTTCCCATTTTCTATACATGGGATGGATTTCGAAAAGTTCCATTTGAAAAGGATTACGGTGAATGAGTTTCTTGTTTCGGTCGAAACGGGATTGGTCGGCTCTTATTTTGAAAATGGTGTCTCGGATGGTTTCGGGTTCATCAAGAGGAGTATGGTACATTGGTTTAGAATCAAGTGCAAGGTTTTGAGTGTTAATTGCCCAATCTTGAGAGTACATACAAATTCCTTCACAAGGAATGCGAAGAATTTGAGCAAAGGTGTTGAGAGGAAGAGTAAAGTTTCGTGTATTGATGATGAAAGCGATTGAAATGCTATCATCGACGTTTCGAATGATCCTAATGCTTCTATAAAACTCAAAGATGAAGACCGGACAAATTTGTTCATCATGTCAAGAAGACAATCAAAATTGATTGCCGAGAAGACTTGACGAATGTCGGTATCCTCAAGGAAACATTCCTTGATTACACGACCTTCGTGGATAAGTCGTTTTTCGAGCTTTTTGAAGACCTTGCGGTCGGTTTTTGAGAATTCCTCATTTCGATAATAATGAGTAAGGTAATGGACGGTATCACGATGATCTTGTTGAGTGGCTTTAGGCATGGTTGGTCCTAAAAACACAAAATTTTCAATTAGGCAAAATTAGTTGAGGTGGGTTTATGGTTTTGATTTGTATTAACAATGTTGTGAACACAATGTGAACTTAGTTATGTTAAAAAGCCCCTTTTCATGATTAATTTTGAAAAACCCTAATTAAACTAATTGATTAGAGATTTGTAAAACCATAAACCCTAGAATGAGGATGATGAAAATTAGAACAAGTTAATGTAATTACTTACAATGGTGTTTTAGGAAGGAATGCTTGAGAGTATGGAATCCAATGAGGATGAAATCAGTGGTTTAGTCGTTTTTGTGTTATGTGAGTAGAGGGAAAAGATCAGTGATGATTTTTTGAAAGCGTATAGCTGAGTTCTGTTCCACAGTTCCCCCGGATCCCTTGTATTTGGGATCCGGCTAGTACAACTAAAGGGATCCGCTACTGTGGACAGAAAAAGGGTTGTTTGCCATTATTTTTGTAGTAGGCTTATAAACTAGCTTACTAAAAAAATAGTTTGGAGGTATTAGATGAAGATTGTTTTTGGATGACGGGTTTTGATGAATCACATATCGAGGGTTCATATGTGACGACGGCGTTAGTTTGACAAATCAAAATGAATACTATTCCCGATGATGACTAAGACGGAAAAGTGACGAAAGAGACTCCTAACGATGCTAGTAATTATTAAACAAAGAAAACTATGAAATTAATTAAACTCATGTAACCTATCTAATGAAAAGTAAAACATACCTCTATGCTTCTTGGTTTGGCATAATACCAAAAATACTTCATGAGCTTTTAAAGTAATCCTTTGTGCTTGGTGAACGTAAGTTGTGATTACTTTTTAGATCCTTCCTTGAATGTTGACTTCATTATTCTTTGAATATAGATGAAGATTTTGGAGAGATTCTAGCATGAAGATTTCTTGAAAACAAAAATTGATAGAATGATCTATCAATGTCCAAAAAAATGATTTAAAAGAAAATATGACCTTTTAAAAAAAATCCTTATTTGTAGTTTTCAAACATACACGGATCGTATCAAGTCTTTAAAGTACAACATACTTTAAGAAACTTGGTAACGAAGCTCTGATGCCAATTGTGGAAAACTAGAAGGGGGGGGGGTTGAATAGTTTTACCAATTTAAATTTTCCTTTTAGATATTTAGATCGACTTATGTCAATCTATTTGGTTGTTTATGTTGGACGTTGATAGATAGATATATAAACGTGTAATGAAAGATAAAGAGTAAGAAGCACATCACCACGACACAAGTATTTATAGTGGTTCGGCTACAAGGACACCTTCCTTGCCCTACTCCACTCCCCGAGTCACCTACTTGAGAGTTCGTAAATACTACACCAACTCCTTATGGCGGAGAAGCCTTCACAACGCCGCTTAACATTTTTCCGGTACAAAGCTAAATACCGAGTTCCTTCACACCAAGGCGAACCACACCTAACACAACGTCGCCTACCCTTTATACGGTGCTAGGCTAACCACCGAGTTCTTTCACACCAAGGAGACTAATCATATCACAATGTCGCTTACCCTTTATTAGGTACTAGGCTAAGCACCTAGTTCCATTACTATGGAGGAACTACTACCCTTCACAACACAACACCTAATATCAAGGAGATCCACTCCTTGTTACAACACCATCCTTGGAAATAAACAAATACTTATATGTATAACGATGCGCCTCATCGATTATACGACCTAGGCATTCTTCCCAAATGCCACTTGATTTGATTCTTAGGCATCCTTCACTAATGCCTTTGACACAACGCTTGGCACGTTTCACTAATGCCTTCGTCTTGACACCTTTAGCATTCTTCACTAATGCTTTGACACGGACGATAAGCACCTTTCACTAATGCCTTTGTCTTGACACTTTCGGCATCCTTCACTAATGCCTTTAACTCAACATCTACGGAGGAAGAAAGAACTATCAACAAGAGAACCCTAGTTGTCTTGATGATGACGACGCATGGCAACTCATGGACTTGAGCTTGATCATCTTCAAGAACTGGTGATCTCGCCTTTAAGAGGAACCTAGAGAATCACACAAAAACAAAATACAAACTACATAGATCACTTGGATCTGAGGTTAGAGGGATATAATACTTGGGGAAGTATGTGTGTAAAGTGGTAAGTAGAAAGGAAGAAATGGCTCTCTATTTATAGAGGAATTTTTCATTGTTCCCGGATCCGCGGATCCTCCCATGAGGATCCGGCTAGCACAAAGCTAGGGATCCGTGGGACTCTCCACTTTGCCCATGGGTATTTTTGGTTATGGGTAATGGGTCATGGGTTATGGGTTGATCCATGGTTTTCTTTCTAGATACAATGTATCTCAAGGATACAATGAACTTGGTTTAGTGGTATATATAAAACCATGGGTTATGGGTCAATACCATTTGCTAGTTTTTACCCATTTAGTATATACTTGTTTTTACCCATTTTAGTATACTTAGTTTAAGTATATGCTAACCCAATATGTAAACACTAGTTGTTGTACATATGTATCTAAATCATAAAATCACTTATATTTGTTTTAGTGTTTTATGTGAAAACGTAAGTGTGTTAGGAAACTATTGACTCAAACTATTTACGTATTCTATTTGTTTCGTTAAAATGATTTTACGTTTGTTATCGACAAAACATTAGAAGATCGTAAAATATAAGTAAACGTTTTTACGGCTTATTTGTATTAACAATATTGATTAGTTATCTAGTTAGACGATTTAATTGATACTATAGTAAGACCCAACTTTAAGATTTTGTGTCAGCATTTCATGTTGGAATGTGTAGTCTCATTTAACGAAGTGTGTGTTTTGATGTTCTCCCATATCGGATAGGGTTAAGAATGAAAGTGGCTAAATAAGCCTCTTTACACCTCATTTGGGCGTAGGTGTTGTTGACGGTTTTTATGGTGTAGCTCTGAAGACAGTTAACTAATATAGCATCTACAATACCAAAATCTTCAACAAAACTTCCTTTTTTGTTTCAAAAAATCGATGCGAAAATGTATGTTTAGTTTTTGAAACCATCCTCAAACTTGTCTTTTTTAATTTTGAAACATCAAAACGAAATGTATATCTACTTTTTGATGATTTTGATTTTGTGTTCACAAAGTTGAATTGGTAACTCAACACATCATGATCAGCCACTAATCGATCGAGACTTCCTGCATGATTTCATAAATCGCTCGATGTCTTATTCAACATAACTCAAGCTTCATGACAAAGATATAACATATAAGACGTAATTTAAACACATGATCAAGTTACCTTAGTTATGAAGTTGAATCGGAACTATTCGAAACTACACTCCAAAATCTGATTGTGATGTTTTAGACAAAATAGTTATAATGAATGAAGAAAATTTTAAATTGTGAAGTAAGCTTAGATGGCAAATAAATGGTCAGTAAGTATTTTTCATGTGATATATGTTGTACATAGTAATTCTTTTTCAATACTTTTAAAATAATACTACTTGACTTTATATTATGTGAACCAACATTTTGTTGGACACTTGAATAAAGCTTTAGACGGGTTCAAAAAAGATTTTTGAAGTCTTCGTTGTGCAAGAAAAAGAAAAAATATATTTGTTAAAACTTTGTATCTAAGAGTTTATGTTTTGTACTTGTTTTAATGTTGTCCCACATTGGTCACTGATAAAACTAAGAGTGGCTTTATAACTCTCACTACACTTTAAATGAATTAAGTTGTGTTAAAGATATGTGTATGTTAGTGATGAAAAATATTACTCCATAAATACATACATCTTGTGACAGAGCTTTTTATTTTTGAGAAAAAAATTAAATACCTTAGCAAATTTTTATTTATTTACTTTTATTAAAAAAAAAGAGAAAAGTTTTTGCGTGTAGCTATGAAAAATTAATACTTGACTAAAATACACCGTTGGTCCCTAAACTTGTCTCGGAGGATCGCGATGGGACGAACCTCGCCCTTTTCATCGCCACGGGTCCAAACAGTAGCCATTAAATGCCAGATTCGTCCCTTGACCACTAACACCTATGTCAACGGCTCTTTTCTGTTAGTTACAGGAGGGTAATATAGTCCAATCACATTTATAACTCAACCTAGTTAATTCTTCACACAACCCTCACACACACTTTAACAATGGCAGACAAGGAGCTTACTTGTACAGATGTAACTGATGAGATGGTAAAATATGTGAAGGCAAAATATGGGGATACTTGGTTAAAAGAAGATGAAATGTCTGATGAAATGTTTGATGATTTATGCAGATTTGCGAAAGAAGCTCAAGTGATGAAAGGTTAGTCGGGTTTTTTTTGTATTTGTGTTATTGCCATTTTAAGGGAGGAGCATAAATAACTCCTATTTATTTGACAGAAATCCGAGCGGTGTTAGAATATGTCAAAAAGAGGGATTATAGCAAGCTAAAGATATCTGACGATATGGTTGACTATGCCATGGCTACTTATGGGAACAAGTGGGATATAGGAGATGACATTGCTGATGTGATACTTGAAGACTTGTGGGAAAAATATGGGAATAAGGAGTCTCAGAAAGGTTAGACTTTAGAGTGAGTGTTTACAAGCTAAGAAAGTTGTAATGGGTCAACTCTGATTATTTATGTTCATCTATCTTTCCGGATACTAACGTGAAGGGAAATGAAGTTGATGTCATCATTATTTCGACACATCCGATGATGAGTGTGGGAACATGTCTTCTAAGACCACTAATTCGAAGGTTCCACTTCCCAAGCTTCCAAGGCGTCAAAGGCTTCCGCTCCCAAAGTTGTACTTGGTCTTGTAGCGGGCGTGGGATGCTCCGGCACAAATAGGAATGAGTGGTATGTGCCTCCCCTAAGGACCTCAAGTCTCCCCATAAATAACAAGCCTCTCATCAAGAAGTTCACTGTTATTTTTAGTTGTTGATGTAATGAAGATGTATAGTTTTGGTGATGATGGTTCTTGAAAACGATACTTGTTAACATGTATGTTTTGCTTCATATGGTGTAATTAGGTGGTGGTGTAGGTATATTTTGGAAATGTTGTTTTCATTTTGTAGTTTGCACTTGCATATCCAGTTTAGGTGGGTGCTTGGGAAAACCCATTTTGACTTATAAGGTCAACATAAACCAAATTATTAGAGGATACCGCACCGAATTGTTAGTTTTAAAATCTCGCTTGTTTCACTTATAAAGTCAATGATTCAAATTGTAACCAAAATTCAATTATTGTAACAAAAGAAGCACACATATCGCTTAAAGCTACATTTAGACCGAAAGACAACATAACATTTCTTGCTAGGAATTCACAATGATAAATGACTAGTAGGTGATCCATTTGGTCATCGATTGCAGTTGGTTCAAGCGGTGTTTGTCTCAGGCGTTCTCTATTTGCTCTTTCGATTCAGGTGTGCTTCACGTGGTGTTTGGATTGGGCGCTCTCCACTTGCTATTTCAGTTGTAGGTGGTTCACTTTGTTCTTCATCACCGCCCAAGGATGCACCAACACTAGTAGGTGCAGAAATATGTAGACCCATCACATATCCACCACTATCTCCTGTGGTTGTGTTTTCCCTTGTAACACCATCTCTACGAGTATAAGATGTGGTTCCCCTTATCTCAAGGCACACTAGACAAACATACCACATGAAAGCTCTATAAGGGACGCCTTGCAAAAAAGGTCAATCCAGCCCTGTTTTCCCTTTGAAGCCAACAGTCAATGCATACCATTTGACAACCATTTTCTACATCCATGGTGATAATATGGTGGTATGATAAACAATTGCTGACTTAAGATGTATTATATAAGTAGATGGGAGTTGTGGTTGTTGAACAAGTAGATAAGGAATAAAGACAACATAAATTCTTACAAGCTAGTCAACTTATAAAGTTAACAAAAAAAACAAAAACATGTTCAAACATAATATTGTCGATATTACAAAATGGCTAGAAGAGTAGAAGCCTACAACCTTAGAAAGCTCATTGAATTTGTGACTTTCGGGCGTGAATTTTATCCAAGCACATATGGATGTCTTGGATATAACTCTTCCACAGACACTCCATAGTAAGTCGCCTCATACTCTGCATCTTCAAGCCAATTTTCCTCTCCCATTCCTCTTCAATTCTTTTGTACATTCTCTCCTCTTTCAAAAGCTCTTTGAATGCTTCTTCATCCAACTGGATCGCTCTTCATTTTCCTCCAAATTTGTGTGTTCTTCTTCTTGCTTGTAAAGAGCATCATAAAACTCTTGTTCCATAGTCTTCCTTATATCCTCTTCATCCATCCACTTCAAAAGTAATACATTTGCACATCAACTAGAATGTAAACACACTAGAACAATCGTTATACAAATGACAATTAAATGAATACATTGCCTTTCGCCATCACAATGCCTTTTTCTACCTCGAACCTTACTTTCCTTTGTTGGTTTTGGTACCGATCCTTGTGATGACTAGACTTATTATGTCCAATAGTTTGACAATTAGAGCATTTAATCTATTTACGAGCTCTAGATTTACCCATTTTGACTCAATTTCTCTAAAAGGGTTGGGTTTATGTATTTGAATTCAAATTTGTGGTAAAATGTGAGAATAAAGTGCTTGCTATAAGTTAATGCAAGACAGGATAGGGACTAAAACCCGTGTCCCTACACTCTAAATCTGTTTGACCAAGGACCATAGTTCCACCAACACCCAATACAATCAAAACCATATAACAACTCTCTTAGACGAATACAACAATTAACAACATAATTAACGAATTAAAACACTAGAACATAACATATAGATTCATTAACTTCATATTAAAACACTAGAACATAAATATTCGGTACATATTTTCCAAAAAAAGGGAAAACATAACCATAGCATTTCCATCTCAACACTTCCTAAGATGATCAAGGAAGTTGTTCTGTCACACACCGTGAGTGTGTCGATGATCATCCTCCTTATCTCCAACGCCTTCAAGACATTAGCCTTTTGCCTGCGAAGATCCTCGATAACCTTGTAGTTCATCACCGTAGTTGAAAGCCTTCGATCTCGGAGATATATTGTTGGGTTTCCTTCATACCCGAATCAAGTCGGTCAAAGTGTTTTGGAGTCCTTTAGCAATTTTGATGTCCTTATCGCTTTCTCTCGATAAAAGAGAAATCGAGTCAAACATGTAGTCGGAGTTCAAGATTTGGCGAGTTCTTCAAGTAGTGGGAAGTCACCATTGGGAGGTTGTTTCTTGTGATTGTTGGTATGCAAATGATATAGTGTATTAACCAATAAATACCAAAAACAACCGGACGTTCCAAATTCGGGGACTAATTGTGAAGTTAGTAAGCAGAGAAAAGTCAAGTTTGTGTGACAAAAATACGAGAATTTTAAGTGCAAAACGGCCGACCGCCAAATTGAGGGACCAATTGTGACATTTTAAACATGGTACCCAGCAACTTGGCCTTTTGCCTTCCTTGATACGCATATACACAATTAATGTGGTTGGAATCACCAAAAGAACCCAACTAACAAGATCCGAAACCATAAACACTATCATAATAACCCGACCCATTTAACAAAACCCAATCAAAACGAAACCTAACATACATCCACACTCACGTACTGAAACACACATATAGTCAAACCCATTCTTAAAAAAACCAAAAACTAAGAATGAAGGACAGAAGCATATTCGTCTCCACGTTTAAGGATGTCAAGGAAGAAGAAGAAGGTGAGATCCTGCTCGAATCCACTATAATGGGGTTTTGATTATAGCCCACTCGGTATGAACGAGGTTCATTAATTAACTGTGTGCCTTTACCATGATAGAGATATATTTAGTTCAAGCCTTGATAATGTGTTATCGAGATTAATGAACAAAATGGGCGTTGTTTTTCGTGATCCTAAACAATCCCTAGAAAATGGTTTGCATTTGATTCATATTGATGTTGATGTTCATACTTTGTTTGGAATGGTGAAACAAATGACTCGATTGATATCTTCATAGCCCACAAGCCCCAAAATTTAGCACAATTTTACTTAAAAACATCGCTTTGAAGTTGTGGGTTGGGTAGAGCAGATGTTAACTTTAGGATGCTTAGTCAAACACCTTTTAGGACTACAAGTCAATGGCGGGGGATAGCTAAGGAAAAATGCAGGGAGTGGAACCGGGACACCAAGAGTGAAAGGTGGGGTAGTAATCAAGGACGAAGAAGGGTTGTAGCTAAACAAAGGGACAAAATTAAAGGAAAGGGAAAAGGAAAGATGGTTGATGAAGAGGAGGTTTTGCCCGAGAAAAAAGGAGGAGAAGTTGTTCAAGAATTTAAGCGAGGTTTAGATGGGAAGGGAAGGCCAAAATGGTTGAGTTTGCGTGGTTTGATGTTGAGAACTTGCACAGGTTTGACTTGGATGGGAAGGTGAAAGGGTTGGTGGTGTGCTGCAGATGTTTCAAGCGGTGTTAAGACACCCTTTGAGCAAAGAAAAGATTACAAAGCTGCGTCCTAGCACTCTTCGCCCAAAGGCGACCCTAGGTGATGTTTGATGATGAATACCATGTCATATGTTAAATTCCATTAACACCGTAACACTACAGTTCATAACTTATATGTTTGTAATTTGTATACTTGTTATTGCGAGACAAGGTTGCAAAGAACATCATCAAGTTAGGCCTAACAGTTTTGTCATTCAACAGTTTCGGATATCAATCACAGTTGTGTAGATCATTTGAAGGTTCATCGGTTGAACGTTTTGAAGTTGGGCCCAAATTCATCTTTTATATTTTTGTAACGAATTAGTAAATTAACATGTATCGACAATGACTCCGTGGTATCGCTTATGTTCCGGTTTCATCAAACACTGTATATAGTTGATCGTTATAAGTCAACTAGCTAAGTAGTTGATAATGTATAAATTTGTTTGTTAATCCCGGTAAATTTCGTGAGCTATTACTTTCTTTACCGATTGACTTTTATGAAGTCATACTTAAGTGGTGAGGACTCGAAACACCGATATTATTTGTTCAAACAATATCCCTTTTTGTTTTGGTGGAATAGTTCTTGGGTTAGAATTAACTAGGTTGAGTTATAAATGTGATTGGACTATATTACCCTCCTGTAACTAACAGAAAAGAGCCGTTGACATAGGTGTTAGAGGTCAAGGGACGAATCTGGCATTTAATGGCTACTGTTTGGACCCGTGGCGATGAAAATGGCGAGGTTCGTCCCATCGCGATCCTCCGAGACAAGTTTAGGGACCAACGGTTTATTTTAGTCTTAATACTTTGTAACATTTACGATACAAAAATACTGTAGCGCACTTTTGAAAAAATAGCAGATATTAAATGTGATTAAAAATATAAATCTTCAAAGAAGCAAAATAATTTATGAATTGGGTCTTTATTATTTGTTTAAATAAAAATGCAAAGGAAACATTACATTTACCACAAAGTGCATACAAAATAGAACTACAAAATTTAAGGTCTTGCATTTATTCGCAATTGAGTACTTTCTAAATCTCTAAAGACCATACTTCGTTAAATTTGCAAAAGAACACCAAAGGGCTAGTGTCCCAATGTAACCTTTGTTGTGTGAGAAACTCTCCAATTAAATGGTTGTTGGTTCAAGTCCTGATTAGGACATGTGAGATAGTTTGTGATTGTATATTGTGAGATAGTTAGTTTTCGTTTTAAAAAAAGATAAATAGAAAACCCAAGAATGCATTAGCCCATTTTACTTTATTTTTAACTTAAAATGTGTGTTGTGAAACTAATAACGAGTCAACATTGAAACTAATTATGAGTTAACATGTAGATCTTTCTCATTATAGTTATCTCCATATTCTCAATTAATTGTGAGCTTATATCAACGATATTACACGTTCCCACACTACACATTAAGTCTACGACGCTCAAGCTGATAAAATGTAAACAAGCATTTATATAGGCGACACCACAACTAAGGGAATCGATTTAGTGAGAAGAATTATTAAGTTAAGAAGAGTGAGAAAAAATTATAGCAACATATTGCAAATAAGGAGATAGAAATAATAGGGAGATGTATCTCTTTTTTATCTGAAATTTGTAGCTTTTATTTTTTGACATTTTTTTCATCTTAATTATATTTCTCATATGATCATAATTTATACAACTAATACTAAAAAGGTGTAAACCTATCCTGTTGGAACTTGGAACTTGTAGTCTCATTTAACAAATTTTGTGTTTTGATGTTATCCCACATTGGTTGGGGATAAAATTAAAATTAGGTTTATAAGTCTTATTACACGTCAAATATTTGATGATAATTTTAAGGCTATTGTAAAGTAGCTATGAAAAAAATTAACATTCATTTTTGAAAGGGACCAGATACCTTTAAAAAAACTGATTCTTGATTAAAAAAAATAGGTAACCATTTTTTCAAAAGGAAATCAGATACCTTAAAAAGGTTTTGATGAGAAACTCAAACCACAAAAGGAAAATGACAAATTGTGTAAAGTTTTGCTGCTTGTCTAGACATTTTCTAATCGTCTTTGATTATTTAGAAACAAATTGTGTAAAGTTTATATCTTGGTTGTGTTTCTATATAACCAACATTTTGTTGGATGCTTGGATGTTGCCCAAGATGGACTATAAAAAAATTGTTTTGGGCTTCTTCCCCAAGACCACTACGAGCTAACAAAAAAATGAAAAATATTGTGAGAGAGGAAATTGATGAATGATTGAATTCAAGCATTTTATCATGCTATCGAATTCATATATTATGAAAGACATCAAACATCATCTTATCCATCATTTTATTGTCATATCTTATAATTCAGAGAAGAAAAATAAATGACTACAATCATCATGACAGTGGATCAAGTTGTGGTAAGGTTTAGTTGCAGTAAGCCAGTAACTTGTTTTGCTGTGTCAAGTATTTTTAGACAAAGTGTTTATCTTTTGTACAATTATTTTTATTTGTGTTATATTAGTGGTCAAGTTTCACGATTCGACTGATAGTAAGATCCGACCTCAAGATTTTGCGTTATTGCTTCATATTGGATGGAATGTGTGGTTTCATTTTACAAACTTTGTGTTTTAGTGACGTCCCATATTGGTTAGAGATGAAAATGTAAGTAGGTTTATAAACTCATTAGAGATGAAAATTTTGGTTTTCCCAAAACAAAAACCTTACAAAATCGTATTTGCGGGAAATTATATTTATTTTATATAAAGCAGTTCTTCTCTTAGGTGGTGTTTCTTTTTTTCTCTTAGTTAAGGGATACCATTTAATATTATTACTTTCTAGATGGGGCCCATAAAAATTCCTTATTTGGTCTATATCCATAAGGTTTAAATTATCATGTCCTTCCAATTAAGATGATTATACACTAGTGAGACCCACATGGACCCTTAGCTAAGAAAACAAAAGAAACACCACCTTAGTTGTTAAAAGCTCGGAGGATTTTGTAACCTTGGCATTTCATTTAATAAAGATTGCATGTTGATATCGTCCCACATTGACTGGAGATAAAATGAAAATAGGGTTTTAATGCTAATTACAATTCATATGTTCGAGTGTTTGTTAGGCTAGACACAGTGGGTTCTAAAAAGTCGGCCAAGAGAATAGGGTGACCGACATTGACATCGGTCGATCCCTTTGTGAAGCATGGGTCAAATCTCGGTCGCCGAAGAAAAAAATAACATAATCGGTCGAAATTTCGACCGATACTTTCAAACACATAAATGCAAAAAATATATTACGGTTTGATATTAAAAAAAAAAAAAAAAAAAAAAAAAAACTTTTGATCATCGATTGTGGCAACTTGGTCGTGTCGATCATTTGAAGAGAAAAAGTCGATTTGGCAGACGGTGACCCAGGTCACGACTGTGTCCAGCCTTAGGAATGTTTTGTAAATTGTAATACAAAGCTCATCTCTATCAAACATTTTTTTTTTAGCTTTTTGTCTTCTAAAACACATTAAAAGCATTTACAAAATTTTTACATTTTTTTAAATAAAATCACATGCCTTATTTATTTAATTTTTCATAAAATCAAATACTTTATAAAGTCGTTATTCTTTATTTGTTCCCAAAAAAAAATCAAAATTATACTTAGTCAGATTTTTTTATCAAAAAAAGCTTTTGTTCAAGTACCCTATTAGTCCTCGATATATTAATTTTAAGCATCATTGGTCAAGTTGTCAAGAACCACACGGTGAGTTAGCTCCAATGGCTTGACTTGCCCTTTTAGTCCTAAGCATGTTGTGAATTTGCTCGTTGTTGAAATGAATTGCAAATCTTTCACCAATGATAGGGACGATATTTGTGACCAAGACACGGATTTCGCTTTATTTACGGCGTAGGGACGACTAAACCCTTTGTTACGTCGTGTATTCTCTCGTTTAATTTAATGTCTAGCAGTTCTGTTTAGCTACGCCGTTAGAAGAAGAGTGTAGCTACGCCGTAATTACATCCATTCCAAAATGTTCTTTCATTATGTGGAGAGTACGTGGATCATAGTTTTACCAAAATCCAAGAATGAACTTGACAATTGTTACACTATGCTAGAAGAACTACGTTCCGTGGTCGTAGGTGGGGCATCAATCCACAAGAATCGCGAGGGTAGAAATTATGGAGGTTCAAGAATTCGTCAAACCATAGGCGGATCTATTGACAACCGTAGGTTCAACCAATCCCCGTTCAAAAATAGGAGGGTTATGAATAGGAGGAAAGAATGAAGATGGATATTCGACTACCAACAATCAAGTGGTTTCACTCAAGGGTTTCAATCAATAAAAATGTATTTTCTTTAATTATATTATGGGGCTAGAAATTTGGTGTCAAGATAATTGGTCAATTACTTTAATTTTTCAATAGAAGCTTGTTTGGTTGGATGTCATGAGGTTTGTAGGATTCCGATCTTTATTGGTAAATTCTATAAAGAGGAGGTTATTGTTATTTGGATAACATGGAGGATTGTCATATTCAATTGGGAAAATCTTGGCGTTGCAAAGTTCAAAGCTTTTACGATTTGAAGCGTAATCTCTACTTTTTCTTATGGGAAGGAAAGATAATTACGATGATTCCATACGAAGACCAAGTACATGTACTAATGACCGAGGTTCATAAAGAAGAAAAGATATTGAAGGATGACGTTATTGATAATCACGTTGAGAAAATTCAAGACCTTCAAAGTTATGAATAATATGAAGACAAGATTTCAACTTTATTCTTGGAAACAATAAATAAAGATGGTACCTTGAAGACTTGTGAAAAAGATGATATGGGTTTTAGCGATGATGAAGATGATTGTGAGATAAGCATGGATTCGAAAGGCATTAAAGATTTAAAGGTTTGTGATTTAGATTATGGGTTAAGTTTAAATATGATTATCACAAATCCAATATAGTTTTCAATGGTAAACAAAGAAGTTAATTTTACTGCAACTGGAGACTTGTAAATTGTTAAATAAGAAGTACATAACTCGACATTTGAGGTTATGGGGTGATCGAAAAGCACTCGAGTTAATGTGAAGCGCGAATCTACTGAAGACAATGTTCGTCGTGAGAAGGTGTTCGAGGTAGAAGAAGCCATAGGAGAACTCGAGGGCTAGTCTTTTTTAAGTGAGGGGGAATGATAGGGAATATCGCTTAATTTAATGTCTAATGGTTCTGTTTAGTTATGCCTTAAGAAGAAGAGTGTAGCTACGCCGTAATTACATCGATTACGGAATGTTCTTTTGTTTACTTAATTCGTTTTTAGGGATAATTATTGTTCAGGAAAGAGTATTTTACTATAATTAGGTTTTCTTTCTCTACAAGTTTTACCTCGCTATAAATATAGGAATCATTATCAGAGGAATTTTCAAATGCTTACTCTTATTTTGGTGCTTATCAAGGGACAAATCCTTACCATCCATCTAGCTTGATCTAATAGTGGGATAAACCTAAGATTTAATATGGAAACCTAAGTCCATGTTTTTTTCCTCCTTTTTCTTTGTCTTTTTGTCTTTCTTATTTATCAACATTTTTTTCATTTTTTTTTGGAATTCACGTTTTTATTTTAAATTCATGTTTTTTTTAATATTATTATTTTAATTTTAAATTCACGTTTTATTTATTCAATTTTTTTCATACGTTTTCATATGTATTCATACGTTTTCGTCCGTGTTCATATATTTTTGTCCGTTTTTTAACGTTTTCGTCTGTTTTCGTCTGTTTTCATCCGTTTTCTGACGTTTTCGTATGTTTTTGTATGTTTTCATATGTTTATATACATTTTCGTCTGTTTTCAGACGTTTTTGATCGTTTTCATACGTTTTCGTCCATTTTTACGTTTTCGTCCGTTTTTACGTTTTCGTCCATTTTTAGGCATTTTCGTCTGTTTTCAGACGTTTTCGTCCGTTTTCATACGTTTTCGTCTGTTTTATTACGTTTTCGCCCGTTTACGACCATTTCAATACGTGTTCGTCTGTTTTCTTACGTTTTCGTTTGTTTTCATACGTTTTCGTCCATTTTCTTACGTTTTCGTTCGTTTTCATACGTTTTCGTCCGTTTTCATCCGTTTTCGTCCATTTTTCATACGTTTTCAGACGTGTTTTTATGCTTTCATACGTTTTCATCCCTATACCTACAGTTGACGAGCTGTTAGATGAATTGTTTGGTGTCAAATACTTTTCAAGAATAGACTTACATTGTGGTTACCATCAAATTCGTCTTGCACCCAAAGATACTCATAAAATGATGTTTTGGCCTTAAATATCTGTGAGACGGGAAATTGATGAATGATTGGATGAAAGATTTTTTTTGCTATCGTTTTCACATATTATGATAGTCATCAAACATCATCTAATCCATTACGGGTAGCTTAACTTGGTGGATCTTGTGGGGTAGCTGTCAAAAACCGTTCTCTTTAATTTAACAATGTTTGTGTTTTGATATTCTCCCACATTGGCTAGAGAAAAAATAAAAGTTGGTTTTTAATGCTCATTACAATTCGCGTCTACAAGTCTGAGTCAACAAAGTACTACGTATTTGTTAGGTAGCAATGAAAAAGTTTAATATCCTATGACAATAAAATATACAAAGACTTTGAGGCTATGACTTTTTGTGCATCAAAGGCTTTTAAATTTTATTAAACAAAATAAAAAACTTTATAAGATCGTTATCTTTATGGGTTAAAAAGAAATCAAAATTGTATATAGCATTTTTCTTGATCACAAAAAGCTTTTGTTAAAGCACTCTATAGAAGATACTATTAGTACTTAATATATGTGATTGTCAACACTCGATCACAAACATCTATCTCAAAATTACACTAAAGACGATAAAAGTATAAATTAAAGAACGTTCCTTCGTTATAATCTCAACCAAAGCTATTGACAAATTGCAAAGTGACGCTTTGAAATTGATTGTGATGATTTAGATAAAAAGCTCTTGAACAAATGAACAATAAACTTTATAGGCGAACAATTTTTAAAACATTATTAAGCAAGAAAAAGAATAATATATATGTTAAAACCTTAGATCCGTTGAAATGAATTAGTTGCAGCAGCAGGAGTACATTCACTCCCCCACAATGTCAAGCATTTTGCTGCTAACTGGCACCTTTCACAACTCTTTGTATTATATAAGCTCTCAAGTTTCAAGTTTTAATTGATAGGAAGATCCTGCCTCAAGATTTCATGTTGGAACATGTGGTCTCATATAACAAAATTTGTGTTTTGATGTTGTCCCATATTGGTTAGGGATAAAAAGCAAGTTTATAAAGATCATTATATGTTTGGAATCCCATTTTCATTGAGAAATGTATTGGAACCATGTTCATGACTCGTTAAAATCATGACTTATTGACTTCATATAACGTAGTTCCTCGTCCATTGACACCATCAAAGGTTGATTCTTTCTCATCATATCCCTCCACATGTTTTTTGTGGCATTATATCTCCGTCAATTTGTCTAGAACCACGGTTAAATTAAATCCGTGAGCTAACGCATTGGCTTGAGTTTGAGTCGCCCTTTTAGTCCAAGCATGTTGGAAAATTGATTTTTGTTGATACCGATTGTTAAAGTCTCGCCACCATACTTATCGAAGTGTATGCTGGCCAAATTTGTATAATAACCAAAGACCGAAAGCTAACGCATTGGCTTGAGTTTGTCTAGAACCACGGTTAAATTAAATCCTTGAGCTAACGCATTGGCTTGAGTTTGAGTCGCCCTTTTAGTCCAAGCATGTTGGAAAATTGATTTTTGTTGACAACGATTGTTAAGTCTCGCCACCATACTTATCGTAGTGTATGCTGGCCAAATTTCTATAATAACCAAAGACCGAAAGCCACAAACAATGCATAACGAAACGTATGTTTTGTTTTTTTGGGTGAGTTTGGTAACTCATCATAAGCAACCACTTATCGATATGGGTGTTCACAAGGCCCATATTGAGTAATACATAACAAAGGCTTATTAATGGTAAACTGTTATTTCTGTATTATTAATGGGAGCTGATCAATAACAAAGGCTTATCCATTTATGCTTATAGTCCATTTCTATTAGTCTAAAACGATCATAATATTATGTAATTGCATTTACTATTGATTTTTCCTGCATGATTTCGAGCTGACAAATATTTTTACATTTTCAAAAAGCAAGAAGAATGATCCATATAACTAAAACTTCATAACAAATATGCTATTTTAAAAGATGACCATGAGGTTCTAGCATACCGAAATTACACTAAAATTTAGAACAATGAGTCAATGACTATGAAAAATGCTAAAAGTATACAAAAGTTACTTCTGGTATAAACTATAAAGTCCAAGGCTATACATAAAGGGACACTCCAAAACCAGTTGAGATGTTTAGGCATCATATTTTACACGAGTGAAAAAATGTTTAAGATGTGAAGTGAGCTTACATGGAAAATAAGGCAGTCAATTAGTATTTTACATGCGATTTAAGTTGTGCAAATTATCCTTTTTTAACATTTTCTAAATACCATTTCTAATTTCATGTGACTTATGCCATTGGGCTCACGTTTAGGGAATTGGGCCCAGTTATTACGCCAAAATATTACAAATTTTGTTTAAAAAGTCATTGTACATATTGCATTGTAAATTTTAGGCGATGTATATAACCTTATATATTAGCCATTTTATAGCAGGGAAAATATTTTGTTATTGTCCCACATTGGCTAGAGTTAAAAATGAAAGTGTGTTTTTAATGCTCATCATAATTTGCATGCTTGAATGTTCGTTAGATGTCTTTGTAAGGTAGCAATGAATACATGCAAAACAAACACATCAATGAACATTTTTGTCTTTTAAAAAAGAATTCAAAAGCATTCTTTTTTTTAAACTTTTTTGTCTTTTAAAAAAGAATTCAAAAGCATTCATCATAATTTGCATGCTTGAATGTTCGTTAGATGTCTTTGTAAGGTAGCCATGAATACATGCAAAACAAACACATCAATGAACATTTTTGTCTTTTAAAAAAGAATTCAAAAGCATTCTTTTTTTTAAACTTTTTTGTCTTTTAAAAAAGAATTCAAAAGCATTCAACAACTTTTTTCTTTTGAAAAAAAAAAAATTGTTTAGTTGCAGTAACAGGAGGACATTCAATCTCACTATGAGCGTTAAATGAATGAGCATAACAATAACTGTTATTGGTGTGTCACCTCAACGCTATCTCAAGATCTCTTCAATAACATTCGAATAACTAAAACACACACCCTAGCAATAACACCCAATATTGAGTCCCATAACACACCACCAAAAATGTTACAAACTTTGTTCAAACAGTCATTGTACGTATTGCATTGTAAATTTTAGCGATGTATGTAGTAGACATTTTATAGCTTGGAAAATAGTGGTATGACACAAGTTTGTAGATGGTGTGCAATTTAACAGTTTATGGCAAAAAGATGGGATAAAAAAAACATTGGATACTTGGATGTAGGTCTAGATAGGATAAAAAAAACATTGTGTTAAACTGTCAAGTTTCACGAATTCATTGATAGTATGATACAACCTCAATATTTTGTGTAATTGTTTCTTATTGGTACATGTGATCTCATTTAGCAAAGTTTATGTTTTAATGTTGTCCCAGATTTGATAGTACACTTAATTATACTTGTATGTTATGCTGAAGGTTTTTGTGGTGTAGCTATAAAGAAGGTTAATTACTGCAGCATATACAATACCAAACTTCCTTTTCTGTTTTGAAAAATCAATGCGAAATGTACGTTACCATCCTCAAACTGTCTTTTTTGAATTTGAAAAATCAAAGCCAAATGTATGTTTAGATTTTGATTGTGTGTTCAGAAAGTTGAATTGGTAACTCAGCTCATCACGATAATCATAACACCATAACACCAATAACACCGTCCACGTCAGCGCCACATCAACTTTAACATTTAACATTAACATCTCCAAAAAACACCCACAACCATAACATCCCAATAACATCAATAACATTCCCAACAATTTACAAAAACAACCCCTCATTTAGGGGCATAAATGAAAAAAAAAAAGAAAAAAAAAAGAAAACCAAATAACAAGCGTTAGCCCTGTAACGCCCAGGGACTAACGACGAAATAACGCCGAAGGTCTAAGGGTGATAACGGCATAACGCCGTTAATTTGATGCAAAACGCCGTTAGGGCGTTATGATTGTTTATGCTCTTATTGATCGAGACTTCTTGCATGATTTCATAAATCACTCGATGTCTTAATATATATAATTCGAGCTTCATGACAAAGATAAAAGATGCAATTTAAATACATGATCATGCAGTTCTAACATTACAAAGTTCTTTAAAAAGTTCCAACAAGAAGGATGAAAAATGCGGAAATTAAACGTTACCGTGGGTATGTTCGTTTGTAAGTAACCAGCAATTTGTTGAATACTTGAATGTAGTTCTAGATTGACTTAAAGAAAAATTGTTTTGGCATTCATATATTAAGATAGTCATCAAATATCATCTAATCCATCGTTCTGTTGTCATATTTATACTTTTTTTGAACTACGGATTTATTATTAAACACTAGCAAGGAGCTAGAATTAATTATACAACAATAAGATAAGGGTTTTTTAGCCATTCGTCCCAACTGAAGAAGGCTTTAGAGTTGTAAGTTTCAAAAAATATGAAGGAACAAAGTGGATACCGTGAAGACAATGATTAAAGTGGTGCTAAAGGAGACCGAGTTTTGGAGTTGTATGTTTCAAAAAATCTTCAAACGTTATTATTATTATTTTTTTTTATTATTATATATATTTTTTTTTATATTTGTTAAAACTTTACATCCATTGAACCGAATTAGGTGCAGTAACTCGTCTTACTATGTCACATTATGTTTCGTACAATGATTGTGTTTGTGTTATATGAGTCTGACAAGTTACATATTTTTTGCTATCAAAAGCATTTATATTTTCTTTTTCTCTTTAAATATCAAATACTTTATAAAGTCGTTATTATTTGTTGTTCAAAAAGAAATCAAAATTGTATATAGTCATTTTCTTTAATCACAAAAAGCTTTTTTTTTAATCACTCTATAAAAGATGATATTAATACTTGGTATATGTGATTATTAACACACGATCACAGACATCTAGCATCTCAAAATTACACTAAAGACCATAAATTCATAAACTAAAGAATGTTCCTTCATTATGAAATCAACCAAAGCTATTGACAAATTGCATTGTGACGCTTTGAAATCGATTGTGATGGTTTAGACAAAAGCTTTTGAACAAATGAGCAAATATTAAAACTTTAACGCTTTTGAACAATTATTGAAACATTGTTAAGCAAGAAAAAGAAAAATATATATATGTTAAAACCTTAAATCAATTGAAATTAAATAATTGCAATAGCAAGAGTACATTAAATGCCACAATGTCAATATTTTGAGGCTAATTGTGCACCTTTTCATAACTCTTTGTACTAAATCAGTTGTCAAGTTTCACGTTTTAATTGATAGGAAGATCCGGCCTCAAGATTTCGTGTCATTGTTTCATGTTGGAACTTGTGGTCTCAACTCTGATATGACAATATTTGTGTTTTGATGTTTCCCATATCGGTTAGAGTTAAAAGTGAAAGTGAGCTTATAATGCTCATTGCATTTCAAGTGGTTAAATGTATGTAAATGTCAAATGTATATTAACAGTGAAAAAATTGTAATAACTCTATACATTTGAGTTCACATATATTTTTTTTGTTAAAGTTTATACTTGCAATAACTTTTCTTACATACTTTTTCTGTTTTTTTTTTACATACCTTTTTTTATGTTTTTTTTGTTAAAGTTAATACTTGCAATAACTTTTCTTACATACTTTTCTGTTTTTTTTTACATACCTTTTTTTATGTTTTTTTTTTGTTAAAGTTAATACTTGCAATAACTTTTTTTAATGTATGTAAATGTCAAATGTATATTAACAGTGAAAAAATTGTAATAACTATATACATTTGAGTTCACATATATATTTTTTTTTTTGTTAAAGTTTATACTTGCAATAACTTTTCTTACATACTTTTTCTGTTTTTTTTTACATACCTTTTTTTATGTTTTTTTTGTTAAAGTTAATACTTGCAATAACTTTTCTTACATACTTTTCTGTTTTTTTTACATACCTTTTTTTATGTTTTTTTTTTGTTAAAGTTAATACTTGCAATAACTTTTCTTACGTACTTTTGCAAAGAAGCCAAATAATTTATAAGGTCGATATAAATTTGTGTTCAAACAACCTATTAAAGATGCGATCATTAAATGTCAAATGTATATTAACAGTGAAAAAATTTAATAACTCTATACATTTGAGTTCTCATATTTTTTTTTGTTAAAGTTAATGCTTGCAATAACTTTTCTTACATACTTTTCTGTTTTTTTTATGTTTTTTTTGTTAAAGTTAATACTTGCAATAACTTTTCTTACATACTTTTCTGTTTTTGCAAAGAAGTCAAATACTTTATAAGGTCGATCTTCGTCAAAAGTTTTAAAAAGTGATTCTTTTTAATCGTTAAAAATTTGTGTTCAAACAACCTATTAAAGATGCGATCATTAACACACGATCATGAGGCTTTAGTATTACATAATTCATCTTTAAAAAATCATAGTGCCTTAAAAAATTTACGAGAAGCGGATACTTTTTAAACAAATTATTATTTTTATTGCTTAAAAATAAGTCAAATGTTTTATATAAGATCATTATTCTTAATCGTTAAAAGGTTTTGTTCAAAGCACCCAATTGGAGAGGTTATTAGCACTTCGTATAAAAGATGTGATTATTAACAAACGAAAATGAAGTTCTAGGATTCCAAAATTTGACTATCACGACTTATCAACATCTTATGATATTATCAACATCTTATACGTATATAATAATTCCGATGGCATTATTCAAACAAAAAAATAACGAAGGAACGAAAACATAATTTTGATTAGGTAAATGATGACGTTCAATGTCGTTCGATTGATTCATTTGGCGTTTCGATTGTTAGTGTGTTATATAATGTTCGGTTTCATATTAGTTCAAATCAACACATACATAAGATATTGAAGACGATGGCTTCTTAATGAAGTGTTTTTTATTGGTTTCATATAAAGACAAAGGAATCAATTAAATATTAGAAGGGGTTACATATTATGTTAATTATTTATAGCTTCCTTTCCATATTAGTAGAGATTTTCTTATAATGTGTTGACCAAACTTTTCAGTTTTCAGTATCTGGTTCGAATGCATTGTTTGGGTGTTGACCAAATTTTAAGTTTTCACTTTCAAAAATTGACCATTTTTCTATTATATTAGTAGAGATTGAATGTGTTTCAAAGGTTAATGTATTCTAACAATGAAAAGAGTTAATACATTACCTTCCACGCTTCCACATCATGTTTTTTTTGCTAGAGTTAATACTTGCAATAACTTTTCTTACATACTTTTCTAAAGTTAATACTTGCAATAACTTTTCTTACATCCTTTTCTGTTTTTCCAAAGTGGTTTTTCTTAATCGTTAAAATTTTTTGTTCAAGCAACCTATTAAAAATGCAATCATTAACACACGATCTTTAGTATCACATAATTCATCTTTTAAAAAAAATCATAGTGCCTTGAAATAATTTAAGAGAAGCCAAATACTTTATAAAATAATTATTTTTTATTTGCTTAAAAATAAGTTAAATGTTTTATAAGATCGTAATTCTTAATCGTTAAAAGGTTTTGTTCAAAGCACCCAATTGGAGAGGCTATTAGCACTTCGTATAAAAGATGTGATTATTAACAAACGAAAATGAAGTTTTAGGATTCCAAAGCTATTTGTGCAAATGCAAAGTGACACTCTAAAATTGTTTATTACAAATAATGATTAAATTTGTATGTATAATTTCACATGAATGTGTGCCTTAATTACTATCTCAAAATTTAATATCGATACTTAATTACTCATTGTCTTAGCATATGCAAACATTTTTTTTAACTCAAACAAGGGTTTCATAACTTTCATTATCCGATAGAGTCGACCCATTCCTGATAAACTTATCACGATCAATGTCATGAACCCCATTCTCGTCAAGAAATGTATAGGAACCATATTAATGACTCGTTAAAATCATGACTTATCGACTTCATAGTCAACACTTCAAGTAACGTAGTTCCTCGTCCCTTGACAGCATCAAAAGTTGATTCTTTCTCATCATATCCCTCCACATGTTCCTTTTCGGCATTATCCGTCAATTTTTACCCAACTATATCTGTGAGCTAACTCATTGGCTTGACTTTGAGTCGCCCTTTTAGTCCAAGCATGTTGGAAAATTAATCTTTGTTGATACAGATTGTTATAGTCTCGCCATTCATACTTATCGTAGTGTATGCTTGCCAAATATGGTATAATAACCAAAGACCGAAAGCCACAAACAACGCATAACGAAGTGTATGTTTTGTTTTTGACGATTTGATTGGGTGTTCGCAAACTTGAAGTGGTAACTCTTCATAAGCAACCACTTATCGATCCGACCTTCCTACATGATTTCATAAAACGCAAAAAGAATGATCCATAAAACCAAAACGTCTTAACAAAGATGCAATTTAAAGACATGATCATGAAGTTCTAGCATACCGGAAATTACACTAAAATTCAGAACAACGACTATGAAAAATGCTATAACTATACAAAATTTACCTTTAGTATACACTATAAACTTCAAGGCTATTCACAAAGGGACACTCCAAAATCAATTGCGAAACATGTTTAAGATGTGAAATGAGCTTAGATGTCAAATAAGGCAGTCAAGAAGTATTTTACATGTGATTTAAGTTTTGAAAATTATCCTTTTTTAATATTTTCTAAAACTTTTCATAATTTCATGTGACTTATGCCATTGGGCTCTCACGTTTAGGGCATTGGGCCTAGTTATTATGCCAAAATGTTACAAACTTTGTTTAAACAGTCATTGCACATATTGCATTGTAAATTTTATTGCAAGGAAAACATTTTGTTATTGTCCCACATTGGCTAGGGTTAAAAATGAAAGTGGGTTTTTAATGCTCATCATAACTTCCACATTTGAATGTTCGTTAGAAATCTTTGTAAAGTAGCAATGACAACATTTAATAACCGTAAAACAAAGTTTTGGAGTGATCATTTTTAATTTATTATTATTATTTTTTTTCTTTTAAAAAAGACTTCAAACGCATTCAATAACTTTTTTCTTTTGAAAAAAAAATTGTTTAGTTGCAATAACAGGAGGACATTCAATCTCACTATGAGCGCTAAATGAAGGAGCATATCAATAACGGTTATTGGTATGTCACCTCAACGCCACCTCAACATCCTTTCAATAACACCCGAATAACTAAAACACGCACCCCCTAGCAATAACACCCGATACTGAGTTCCACATTTGAATGTTCGTTAGAAATCTTTGTAAAGTAGCAATGACAACATTTAATAACCGTAAAACAAAGTTTAGTTGCAATAACAGGAGGACATTCAATCTCACTATGAGCGCTAAATGAAGGAGCATATCAATAACTGTTATTGGTATGTCACCTCAACGCCACCTCAACATCCTTTCAATAACACCCGAATAACTAAAACACGCACCCCCTAGCAATAACACCCGATACTGAGTTCCATAACACGCCACCAGAAATGTTACAAACTTTGTTTAAACAATCATTGTACGTATTGCATTGTAAATTTTAGCGATGTATGTAGTAGGCATTTTATAGCTGGGAAATAGTGGTATGACACAAGTTTGTAGATGGCGTGCAATTTATGGCCAAAGATAGGATTATTAAAAAAAAAGAAAAAAAAAAGAAAAAAAAATTGTGGTAAACTGTGGCATTTAGGTGTCTTAATAGATTATTATGGCAAAAGTTAATACTTGTGGCATTTAGGGTCATACAATAATTTGTTAAGACTCTATCAATTTTACCATTCAATAATCTCTTAACACGCCATTGACATTTGTAAGTTGTAGCTGCTGTTCTTGCTTAAGTTATATTTTTATGTAACCACTAACCAACATTTTATTGGATACTTGGATGTAGGTCTAGATGGGATAAAAGAACATTGTGTTAAACTGTCAAGTTTCACGATTTCATTGATAGTATAATAGAGCCGTACCTGTGATCTTATTTAGCAAAGTTTATGTTTTATTGTTGTCCCACATCTGATAGGGTTACAAATGAAAAGCAGCTTTATAAGCCTTTTTACACTTCATTTTACTTGTATGTTATGCAGAAGATTTTTGTGGTGTAGCTATAAAAAAGATATAGTGTAGCATATACAATACCAGAACTTCCTTCTTTCTTTTTGGAAAAATCAGTGCGAAATGTACGTTTAGTTTTTGAAACCATCCTCAAACTCGTCTCTTTTTAATTGGAAAATCAAAACGAAAAGTATGCCTAGTTTTTGATAATTTTGATTGTGTGTTCACAAAGTTGTAACTCAGGTCATCATGATCAACCACTTACCAATCGAGACTTCCTGCATGATTTCATAAAATCACTCGATGACTTAATAAACATAACTCAAGCTTCATGACGAAGATAAAAGATGCAATTTAAATGCATGATCATGCAATTCTAGCATTCCAAAGTTCTTTAAAAAGTTCCAACAACAACGATGAAAAATGCAGAAATTAAACGTTACCTTGGGTAAAAAGTTGAACCAGAGCTATTCAATACATGATACTCCTAAATCCATTGCAATGTTTTAGACAATATTTTGAACGAACGAAGAAATGCTTAAAATTTTAAGTGAGCTCGATAGCAAAGAAAACTGTCAAGAAGTATTTTTCATATGATTTATGAGGTACAAAAAATCCTTTTTGTTATACTTCACTTTTAATACATGCCATTGACAGTATTGTAAGTTGTTCTGATTGTTTTTTTAGAGGGAATTTTTTAAATGACCATTATTGAAGAACAATTATCAAAATGGACCATCGAGAGTAGTGTTACAGAAATCGACCAAGCGAGCAAAGTAAGAGGACGATCAAAGGTTTGCTCGTTACGTGCGTTGTCTTTTAGCACCCGAATCTTATTTTTTTCTTTTGAAATCGGTTTACTCGCTATATCCGTTGTATTTTAGTACCCATATCGGTGAGCAAAAATGTGACGAGGAAGAGGAGTTTGCTCGCTGAAAATTAATGCCCTATAAATCAATTGATAAAGCTGACATATCATCAAATGGAAGCTTACAAATGTAATACACGTATATATAAGTTGGCTCCATTTTTTGTCATATGTCTTCAATAATTAAATATGTACTACATGTATATGTAAGTTGGCTCCACATTTTGTCATATGGACGAGCAAATGATAGCAATAATTAGTGTCTCGTTGGGTTTTTTGTCTTTGGCATGGGATACATATCGTTATCTTTTCAAAATGGGCGAGCAAATGATAGCGAATGTGTGTTTGCTCGCTACCTTTTTGCCATTTAGCATCTAATCCTTTTGTTTTTGTTGAAAATGACGAGCAAGAATAAGGGCGAGCAAAAAGATTTTTTCGGAGTGTCGTTTTTTGTAAAAATGTTTTAAAGGGTTTGTTTTTGTGAATGAGGGTGGGAAATGGTTTTTGTGGTAATTGAATTTTGTTTTTACCTGGGTTATATTTGCTTGTAACCAACAATTTGTTGGATACTTGAATGTAGCTCTAGATGGGCTTAAAAAAGTGTGATTTTTTAAATGAACACTTTTGGAGATGGATTATCAAAATAGACCCTTGAAACCTGTGTAACCAAAAATGACAAAGCGAGCAAACTATTTTTTCTCGCTGATTTTTTTGCTCCCTAGTTTATTTACTCGTAACATTTTATATGAAAACAACGAGCAAAATAAAGGAATAAGGGGGCGAGCATATTTTTGCTTGCTATTTCCCTTGTTTTCCTTTGAAATAGATTAACAAATCTTTTTGTTTACTTTTGAAAATGACGAGCAAAATAATGGGTCGAGAATGGCTTTGCTCGTTATGTGCTTTGTCTTCTTTTGAAATATGTATTACAAAAAAAAAGTTACAAATAAAATAATTTAAAAAAAAATGACGGGCAAAAAAGGGGAAGAGCTTGTTTTTGCTCGCTTGTTTTTTTGTCATTTTCCAAAATTGACAATTACAAATATTTTTGTAAACGGCGAGAAAAATCTTCTTTGTCTTCTATTGATAAGGCGAGAAAAATAAGGGGACGAGCAAATATATGTGGCAAGAAATAGCATTTGCTCGCCGGTATCTAAAATGTGTGGACGGTGGTTGGCCACGTCACCCTGGCGAGGAAAAAAAATGACGAGAAAGTATAAACGTTCGAAAGGTAGATTTTGGTAAATTAATATAAAAGTGTCGGTTTTGGTAATTCGTGTATGAATGTGTTCATTCTAGTAATTGACTTTTAAAAAAAATGTATGATTGATTGAATGAAAAAAAATATACTTCTAATCCATATTATGATCGTCATCAAACATCATCTAATCCACAGTTCTGTTGTCATATTTATACTTGTGAGTTCAGACTAGAAAAAGAAAGAATAAAGTGGATACCATGAAGACAATGAGTAAAGTGGTGCTAAAAGAGACCGAGTTATGGAGTCGTATGTTTTAAACAATCTTCAAACGTTATAATTCAACAGAAAAATAAATATTTGTTGAATTTTACATCCATTGAAACGAATTAGGTGCAGTAACTCTTGTCTTACTATGTCTACATTTTGAGTCTACGGGTTTATGTTTCTTACAATGATTTGTGTTTGTATTGTATCTGTCAACAAGTTTCACATTTTAATTCATAGTATGATCCATGATTTTGTGTCATTGCATCATATTTGAATGTGTGGTTTCATTTTACAAAAACTGTGGATTTTAATGTTGAATTTTTTCCAAAACAAATACCTCACAACTCACAAAAGTTCTTTTGGGAAGAAATCAAATATCTTATAAAGCCGTTCTTCGTAGTAGTAGAAAGGTCGGAGGATTTTGTGATGTAGCTGTCAAACATCTTTGTGTTCCATATACTAACAAAGTTTGTGTTTTGACATCGTCCCACATTGCCTGGAGATACAATTGAAAGTGGGTTTTTAATACTCATTACAATCCATACACTTGAACGCGTGTTGGAATTCTTTATGAGGTAGCTGTAAAAGAATATAATACTTAGAGTAAACTAAACCATTCGGTATACGTTGACCATCAAGTTTCGTCCTTTGACAAAAAAATTGCACCGTTGGTCCTTAACTGCGAAATGTTAGTCATCGTTGGTCCTTCACTTTAACGGGCTACGCTAATGCTCGTTATCTCAACTGACGTGAGGGTATTTTTGTCTTTTTAAGTTAGCACATGAGGATAAAAGTCCTTTTACCCTTTTAACTTCATCATCTTTCTTTACCATCTTCTACAAAAATTAATCACCACCATCATCTTCAAAAACAATTCAAATATATCTGAGAAATCCCATATGATATGAATCTTTCTTTTCTCTTCTTTACTCATTCTATATTATTACTGATTCACCATTATCATCTCACTCCAATATCTACCCCAAAATTTTAAAAGCATTTCTTTTTCCATCTACACACCATCTTCCTCAAAAATTAACCAACACCACCATTAGAAACAGATCCATCATAAATACCATCCAGAAAAGCATAAAAACCAAATCCGTAGTGAACCCACATAAATAATTGTCCATCGGCTAAACTCAGATTCAAAATTAAGAACACAAAAAGTCGAAACAAATTATCTAACTAAACACAATCAACTTCGTGAAGCAAATCAAAACATCAAACAACAATGTCATCATGTTCTTTGGAAAACCGAAACCCAAATATCACATCCTCTTCACCTTTAAAAAATTGGATAAAAATTTATTCAAAGAACAAAAAAGGCTTGAATGACCACCCCCATCATCTCCACCATTCTCCGCCGTTCTTTCTACCAGAGACCACCACCGCAACAGCCGCCTGAAAGTATCGTCCTTTGACCAAATAAGCCTACAGCTTATTATATAAGCAAAAAGAGAGAAAATAAGATGAATCTCAACAACCCTTCAAGGGTTTTTCAATCGGACCTGAGACCACATCGTGACCCTAGATGGGTGTCGACCCGAAGGCTATACGGCTCACCCACTGAGCCGATAATGAAAGCAACCAAAAGCACCCCATGCAATCTCTTTACACAAACATAGGCGGATTTATATTCGGATTTTTATAAAGAAAGTAGCAAAATAGATATAGGTTTCGATATACCCATGAGGGAGAGACATAGGTGGTGGCGGTGCAGCTATGATGGTGGCGGTGGCAGTGGTGATTCACTCGAACCAAACGAGACCCTATTATCACATCTAAACCCAAGGAAACCATGATCCCTTCTCATCTTGATGATGATGATACTGATGGTGGCGACGTGATGTGTTGATAGCGGTGAGAGGGTGGTGGTGGCTGGGTCGGTACGACAGAGAGAGAGGAAGGAGAGGAGAGTGGGAGAAGGAGATATCAGATATGATTTATCTGTTCTTTTTAAAGTGGAAAGAAAAGAGGGCGGTTGGCATATAAGAAAAAGAGTAAACTACACGTGGTATATGTGGGTGGGAAAAGACAAATATACCCTTCACTTAACAAGGCTTAACGCCCGTTAGTCCAACCAGTTAGGGTGAGGGACCAACGATAACTAACGTTTCGTAGTTAAGGACCAACGGTGCAATTTTTTGGGTCAAAGGACGAAACTTGATTGTCAACGTATACCACAAGGACGAATGGTGTAGTTTACTCTAGTACTTATAATGAATTCACATATACACGTTTTTTATTTCTTGTCTTTTAAAAGACTTCAAAAGCATTTAAAAACTCTTTTTAAATAAGATTTAAGAAGATTATTTACATACCAGGGATTAATCTCTACCATCCATTTTTATTTGATCTAATGGATGAGATTAATATCAACAATTTAAAAACCCCACTTTCATAATCTTTTTTCAAATATTAATAACTTTCAAACCGTTAATCGTTAAGCGAAAAGAAAATATCATTGCGACGAGCATTTAATTATCTTTCTATAGATAGGCACTTTGATATACTTTCGACAAAAAAAAATTCTTTCTTGTTTTTCACGTTTTTTTTAAAAGTTTTTTTTTTTTTTTTTTTACGTGCTGAAATTTGCATGAAAAAATCAGATATGATTTAACACTAATTTGAATACCACATGTGATATTAGTGTTAAGTCATATATATCATATGTGATATGTATATCATATATGATTTAACACTAGTATCACATATGATATTACATATCATATGTGATTTAATACTAATATCACATGTGGTATTCAAATTAGTGTTAAATCATATATGATATTTCTAAAAATCATATTTGATTTAACACTAACTTGAATACCACATGTGATATTAGTGTTAAATCATATATGATATGTATATCATATATGATTTATCATATATGATTTAACACTAGTATCACATATGATATTACGTATCATATATGATTTAACACTAATATCACATGTGATCTTCAAATTAGTGTTAAATCATATATGATATTTCATGCACATTCCAGTTTCGAAGAAAAACGAAAAAAAAAAAGACGAAAAAACGTGAAAAAAATAATTTTTTTTCCCGAAAGTATATCAAAGTTCCCGTCTATAGAAAAATAATTAAATGCTCTTCGCGATAGTGTAATTATTTTTGCTTAACGATTAACGGTTTAAGAGATATTTAAATTATAAAAAATATGTGAAATAATAAAATGCTTTTAATCTCAGTCATTGATTTCTTTTTAGATGGATGGTGAAGATGAGTCCCTGTAAGAAAAAGTTTCGTATGTAAAATAACTTTCCTCATAAAATATTATTTAGTAATTTCCTCTTATCTAAAATTCTATTATAATGCAATAAATCGTGATAAGTATTCATGGTTATCTTCTTTAAAATTTAAGTAATGATAAGAGAAACATCAAATACAAACAAAAAGATCATTATTTATAAACTTCAAAATATGAAAATTCACATGTCAAGAAAAGTATAATTTATTATAACTAGTATAACAACTGAGTATATAAATTAAACATTTTTATACAATAAAGATTACAACACTTTATAAAATTTCCTAAAAATAAAATAATAGTCAACTAGGTCAATATGTGGTGACACGTTGGGCAGGAGGAGTGTGACGCAAACCAAGTGTCAACACACGTGACATGAAACATGTGTTTGCATGGTAAAACCCGGATCTCTTCTCTCTCTTAAAATTGAGTTATACATATTGGACACTCACTATCACTCTCACTCTCACCCTCACCAAGAGAGTAGGCCTCTTTTGGCAGTCTCTTCAGTATCATCTTCTTGAGACCCCTTGGTGCTGGTGGTGTTGGTGCTGGTGCATGGCGGGTCCAAAGGCACCAAATTACGGCTACTAATAAAAAAATATATACATATTAGTTTTGATACAAGTAACCACTAAAGTCCAAAAATTAAAAGATTAGATATTCGTGTTAGATGTTTATTTAGCTAACACTATAAATTCGTAAAGTTAGTTTTTTTTTATTTCATATATGTTCACGCATCTCATCTTTATATACATGTTATGTATCTTATTATAATAAGACAAAATATTCGACTTAGATTCTACGATTTCTTGATTTAGGTTTTGGATGTTCAGAAAATATTCGTATTCGGATATCCAAAAAATTGATCAAAATTTAATAAATATTTGGTTTTGTGAAATGTCATTTTTTGGAACTCATATAAAGTTTTCTGAAAATTATAGATATTTGGATATTCGAATATATAAAAATGTTATCCAAAATTTCGGAGATCCGAATTTTAAGAACTTAGCTAAATTAATAGGTCTAACATAAAACCATCAACTCAAATTTTGAATATCCGAAAACCGAAAAAACCAAAAACTGAACCGCAAAAAACCAAAAACCAAACGGAACTTTTGGTGCGGTGTTCGGTTTTCAAAAACTTAAAACCGAATTTTCTGTTCGGGGTTTGGTTTTTGCCAAAAACCGCCCCAAACCGCCCCATGCTCACACCTATATTTTGATATATTATTATGAGTTTTTATTTTTTACATTATTAGTGGGTTTATTTCATACAACTAACACATATACATTCAGAGTGTTGTGAAACGAATTCACTAAACGCGTAGGAAATTGCAATGAGAGTTGGATTAGAAATTTATTTACTATAGTTATCGTCGCTGCTGTGCGCATGTATCCAACTAGTAGTGTCTAATATATTATAGATTGTAGTGATGATAAACATTCAAATTACGAGGCCTTACGAACCCGTGCGATGCACCGGCTGTGCTTTTTGTTGAATATCAACTTATTTTGTACGTAATGTTTGTGCAGATGTTTATATAGTTTTTATTAAGGTTGCGTTAATGTGTGTAATATAAGTTTATATAATCAATTATATGTAATGTATTAGGTTGTTTATTTTATTTTTTTATTTTGTTCAATAAGTTTGTAATTTGTGTTTGTTATCACGGGATGAAGATTGTTGTTGATGTTATTTCATTGCTTTTAATTGAGTTTCAGTGAAACAATAAAAATGATATTTAGGTTTTATAGTCTTGAACATTGTGGGATGGATTGTAAGTATTATCGTGATAATATTAAATCTGGTGCATAGCGCACAGTTTTGGTCTGTTTCGTTCTCGGTTAATTTGTGGTATCAATTTTGGTGTATTCAATACTTTAGTTTGGCTATACAATAATGTTAAGTTCGGGACGATGAGTAAAAGGGTATGTTATGGTTGAATATGTGCAAATGGTTGAATTTATATCAATGTATTATCAAGATTGCGTTAGATGTTGTTTGTTGCCTTTTGAGAGAGGCTTTCAGAACCTGTGAGATACACAAAGGTTGTATGTATGTGTTTTGTGCATAATGTTTGTGCAAATAGCTGAATATATAAAAATGTAAAACCAAGATTGCGTTGGATGTACTTTGTCGATTCTTTAGACCCGTGCGATGCATCTTCTATAGGTCAATTTACTAAACTACATTAGATGTAGCTAACTTATTAAACCAAATAACGCTCTACGTATGAAAATGAAGTCGCACTCCCCATTAACACTTCAAATATGTACATTTTTATGGTTATAAACAACTAATGATACCGTCAATCATAAGATATGATTTACAAATAACATATTTTGATAAGTAAATAAGCGTATAATAGCATTTAAATACATCAGTTTAATATCACTTTGATCCTTTATCTTGAACTTTTGCGCTATATCACTCTCAAGTAGTGCTTCGCTCGTCATATGTACCAACTAAAAATTCTTTCATTTTATCATCTCTTGCATGCCACTTGGTCCGCTTCATGGACGACTTGAGAACATGCTCCAGGATTCGCTTCTTTCTTTTTCGACCTAAATAAAGTAATAAACTAAAAGTTTGCGTAAACATTTAATTTTTTACTAACAAATTTATTGTTTCAAAATTAAGCTCTAACAGTAGGATGCTTGTTGTAGTGGCATCAAAATCACGTATCAAATATCAATAAAAATTGCATAATGAATATTCAAAATTAAGCTGTAACAGTAGGATGCTTCATATAGGTAGTAGAGATGTGTTAGGGATATGAGCAAATTAAAATGAATATTCTACATATATGATCATAAATGAGTACTTATTTAATACATGTCTAAATTTTTTTATATATTTCTTTATAATTATGAAATTTTGCATTGTAAAACCATTATTGTAGCAAGTGATGTGTATAAATAAAAACTAATGTTCAGACACAGGGTATACTTAACAACTAACTCAATACACAGTATCATCTTTAAGCACATTATTTAGCAATAAGTCTTATAACATGCACATTACATACCAAAATAGTTCATTACTTCCATTATTTAGCAATAGCAAAACCAATTAATTAAACCCTACTCTTCCTAATGTTTTTTTTGCCATTTCTTGGTTCTATTTATTTATCTTTTCTTCTCTTCTCTTTATTGATGATCATCTTATTATACTTTATAGCAAGGTTGTCAGGATCGGGATCCTACCTAGGATCGTTTTTGGCTTTGCAAGATCGTAATCGTAGGATCGGATCGGGATCGTAAGATCCTATGAAAATATATATATTTTTGTATAGGGGTTGTAGTTTTATATTTCTATATAATATTTCATATGATAAACGAATATAAATGGATGATAAAAGAAAAAATTATATGTTCAAGTACTGTAGTAGTAAAATATTAGATATATTGCAATGCATACTTGCACAAAGTTACTACATACGTGCACGGTGCACCTAATTCTTGTTTTAATGTTTTTTTATTATAGGTTTTTCATAATAACATTTATGCAAAAAGATAATGTTAATTTATTAGCACGTGATTCTATAACATGGTTGTATCTGAAAATTAAACGACATAATTTATAATAGAGGGCAACACAATTTTTTTTTTGTGACCAAATAAATTAAATTAGAATATTCTGATAATATTACTGAATTTTTTTTCTTGATGACCAAATAAATCAAATTTGAATATTCATGCTTTTATATGTAACATAAAATAAAATATGGATAAAATTGGGTCTATTATATAGATAGTTTACTTAAAAAACAAGTCTCTGATATTTTACAAAGCACGAAATCATTTTTCATAATAAACCCAAAAAGACACATCTAAACTATTTCTAAATAGGCCATAAAAACATAATGATTTTACACTCATTAATCATGCAAGAGACAATTAATTAACAGCACCAAAATAATAACTTTTTTGAAAAGTTCTCAGTCATTGGGCTTTAAGACATGAACTTATACTTAATAACTTAATATACAAAAAAAAAAAAAAAAAAAAAAAAAAGAAAAAAAACTAATAATAGGCGATCCTATACGATCCGATCCGATCCTACGATCCTACGCGCGATCCTACGATCCTGCTGCGATCCTACCTGGATTACGATCTTGTTAAGATCCTGATCGTTTTTTTTGTGTAGGATCGTAGGATCGTACGATCCACGAGCAGGATCGCGATTTTGACAACCTTGCTTTATAGGTCTCAGATAGTTTATCCATCTCAAACGACAACTTTTTTCGCACCTTTGAAGCCCTGAAACTACAACTAAATTCAGTGAGACATGCACATTCACACAAATCTTTAAGTTGCTTGTGATTCTTGATAATGCATTACTAAATCTTACCCTAAAATAGAAAATGCAATAAGAAACTTTAAATGCTAGCTAGTATTTACCTACGCAAGTTTATCTTTTAGTAGAGAGAATGAAAATGAATATAATTTTCATAAAAAAAAACACCATTTAATTGAGGTATACAGAATTTCGAGTTATTATTTTTTTGGGTAAAGGGTTAAGTTTATACCCGGTGAAATATATAAAAAACCATATAAGAGTTACGTACATGCAAGAGTGGTGATGAAACCACTCTTGAAACGAGAAAAGAACAAAACACTCATACTTGAACAACCTCAAGAATGAACAACCTTAGCAAAAACAATACATATAGTAAGACTATATCAAAATAAACTTATGCTCCATGCATGTTAAGCAATTTTCCAAGTCATCTTCGTGCGATCCACCTAACCTTCTTTTGAATTTGATAGAAGCTAGCTTAGAACGAACCATCTCGACAATAACATTAGCCACTTGATCTTCATCCCTACTCGGTTTCGCGTGAACTCGATTGTTGCGCTCTTGCCAAATGAAGTAGGTTGAAGCGACCACTATCGACGCCTACAATGCTTGCCACATTGTCTTTTAAAGACAAAGGCAAAATCCAGTGAACTATATCGTCCCAAATAGGTGAGATGCTCGGTAATTCAGCAAGATTTAGAACAATACTCCAAACTCTAGACGAAAACGGACATTCAAAAAATAGATGGTCATGAGAGTCGGGTTGAGACTTACAAAGAGAGCACCTAAGCAGGTTTAAGTTGATATCGTTGCCAACGTCCCATTGCTTTAGTCTATCTTGTATTTTGAGTCTCATTCGCATAATCAGCCAAAGGTGAATGAAATGTCTTGGTATGCCATACTTCGACCACACTAACTTGTACCAATCAACTTCATTATTTCTTGTACGAATGGAATGCCACGCATCACTAACCGAAAAGTCTTTCAGCGATCCATTAATGGTCTTCCAAACGAGCTTATCTTCCTGATTCGGTTGAATAATAGGAACAATAAAACTACTAAGGGATGGGAACCTTACAAACCAATTGTGAGGCCATTTCCAAGTTGTTCCATGCACCATATCAGCTACACAATCTTGAGATGTGAAACCAGCGTTAATAATAGCACGGTTGGTAATATGGGGCATAACTGGACCGTTTGTGTCCCATGTATCAAACCATGCAGATGCCTTACACCCATTTCCAAGTTTATACCATATAAATGGTCGAACGGTACTTCGAATGGACAAAAGTTTTCTCCACCCCGACACATTCGAACACAAACTAACATCCCAAAACTTGATTTTTCAACTTATGCGTATGTATCCATTTAACCCACAAAGTTTCTTTATGAGTTAGGATCTTCCAAATGTGAGCAGACATAAGAGCAATATTGAATTCATCAAGCTTTCGAATTCCTAAACCACCTTCGTATTTCGGCAAACAAACATCATCCCATGACACTTTCGCCTTGCCCCTTTTCATTTCCCCTTGGCACCAAAGAAATCCACACATTAATTGTTCAATATCATGAATTGTTCCTGCCGGAAGTATGAAAACTGAAGCCCAATACAAATGCATTGAAGAAAGAACGGATATAACAAGTTGTTGTCGACCTGCGAAAGACAGCCATTTGTTTTTCCAATCTCCAATTCTTTTTTGAACTCTTTCAACCAAAATTTTACAATCTTTGTGAAGAAGTCGAGAAGAAATAAGAGGAACTCCAAGGTATTTAATTGGAAGAATACCTTCTTCGAAAGGCATAACTTCGAGAATAGATGTCTTGATATGGCCGGGCACATTACAAAAGAATATCGTACTTTTAGGGATACTAGGCACCAACCCCGAGACACCTTTAAATTCATCCAATGCTTCCATAATAACCTTAGCCGAATGGACCTCACCACGAGAAAAAAGAATAAGATCATCTGCAAAACAAATGTTCACAATCTTTTGTTTTTTACACCTATTATGGAACTTGAACTCACCATCCTCCCGGATCCTGCGCTTCAAAATAAGAGTTAATATCTCCATAACAAGAGTAAATAGATATGGGGACATAGGATCACCTTGGCGTAGACCTCGTCTACCTTTAAATGGATGAAAACGTAACAAAACAGACGAAAACGTAAGAAAAGAGACGAAAGCGTAAGAAAAGGGACGAGAACGTGTGAAAACGGACGAAAACGTAAGAAAACTGACGAAAACGTAAGAAAACAAACGAAAACGTAAGAAAACGGATGAAAACGTATGAATACGGACGAAAACGTAAGAAAACGGACGAAAACGTATGAAAACAGACGAAAACGTATAAAAAGCGGAAAAACAGACAAAAACGTAAGAAAACCTATGAAAACTGACGAAAACGTGAAATTAAAATAAAGGATTAAAAAAGACATAAAATGAGAAAATAAATAAGAAAGATAAAAAGATAAGAAAAAAAAACACGGACTTAAGTTTAAACATATTAAATCTTAGGTTAATCCTCACCATTAGATCAAACTAGATGGAAGGTGGGGATTTATCCCTTAGTATGCAAGGATTTTTTAGTATGCAAAATAAAGTGCCTCTGGGTTATTATACAAAGAAGTCATTAAAGTTTGCGTGAAATTTGTCCTACGGCATTAAAGTTTCAAAGTTATCATCCAGGTTACTCAACGTCACGGGTTTGTTTTATGTGTTACTGAACCTTTTAAAATAGTACACTCAGGTCACTCCCAAGGTGGGCAACCTTTTGTTAACACTTTCACTTATCAAACATTGACACGTTAGGTCTTTGTGATTTGTGGGATATCATGAATTTAGTCCATAATTTTTTTATTATATAGTTAACTATTAATACGTTAGTAAGGTCAGTTTTTATACACTTTCTTACTTTCTTTTATCCGTTTTATGCATGTTCACCCGTTTTTATACGCTTTCATACGTTTTTATACGCTTTCATACATTTTTATTCGTTTTATACGTTTTCGTCTGTCATTATACACTTAGGTCCGTTTTTATATGTTTTTCTTATGTTTTCATTTAAAAACAGACAGAAATGGATAAAAACGATGAAAACGTATAAAAACTAACGAAAACATATAAAAACGGATGAAAACGTATAAAAACGGGTGAAAACATATAAAAACGGGAGAAAACGTAAAAACAGGGGGAAAAAAAGGTATATAAACGAACGAAAATTGATAAAGACGGATGTAAATGTATAAAAAAGACAAAATCGCATGAAAATGAGCGAAAACATATAAAAACAGACAAAAATGTATAAAAACGGATAAAAATGTATAAAAAGGATGAAAACGAATAAAAACGAATGAAAATGTATAGAAACGAACAAATATGTATAAAACGGATGAAAACGTATAAAAACGGATGAAAACGGATAAAAATGTATGAAAACAGATTATAACGGATAAAGACAGATAAAACCGTATAAAAATGGTCAAACTAACAGAAATAGTGGTAAAAGGACTAAATCCGAGATACTCGACAAACCACAAAGATCGTTTTGTACTTAAAAAAATTAGTCATGTAGGATTTTTATTGGTTATATCCGGTTACCAAAAACATAGTAACAAATATAATTGGTCGCAAGAAGTTGAGTAACCTGAATGACAACTTTGAAACTTTAATGCTTTAGAACAAATTTCATGCAAACTTTAATGATTTCTTTGTATAATAACCCTTTAAACTTCTTAAGATTTAGTTGTCAAATGGTATGATAGTAACTGGTTAAAGATTCTATACTACTATCTAACTATTGACCCGGGTTGACCCGGGTTGACCCGGGTTGACCCGGCGGTCGAACCGGTTAACCCGGTTATTTTATTTTTAATTTTTTTTTTATGGAAAATCGGGTTTACCCGGCAGTCGAACCGGTTGACCCGGTGACTGGTGACTCAATCGGGTCGATTATAAACCCGGTTTTCAAAACATTAGCTAAGAGTTTATGTTTTCTACTTGTTTTAATATTGTCCCACATTGATCATTGATAAAATTGCGAATGGCTTTATAACTCTCACTACACTTTAAATGACTCAAGTTGTGTAAAAGATATGTGCATGTTAGTTATGAAAAATGTTACATTAAAAATACACGTATCCTGTATATAGCTTTTTATTTTAGAGAAAAAAAAATTAAATGCCTTAAGCAAATTTTTATTTATTTATTTTTATAAAAAAAGATAAATCTTTTTCTGTGTAGCTATGAAAAATTAACATTTTTTAACATCTATGATACAAAAATACTGCAACGCACTTTTGAAAAAAAAATGTATTAAACACAATTAAAAAATGTATCTTCAAAGAAACAAAATACTTTATAAATTCGATCTTTATTATTTGTTTAAATAAAAATGCAAAGAAAACATTGCATTGACCACAAAGTAGATACAAAATAGAATTACAAAATTTAAGGTCTTGCATACATTCGCAATGAGTACTTTCTAAATCATTAAAGACCACACTTTGTTAAATTTTCACAAGAACATACCCTTTTTTGTTAGAAAACCAAAATTTACTACAAATCATTTTATTTCCTTTTTGTATGATTCCACATGATACCATGAATTACACCCTCCCACCAAGTTATGGTCACGCCTCTACAATGCATTAGGCAATTTTATTTTTATATTAACTTTAATTGTGTGTTATGAAACTAATAACGAGTCAACACTGAAACTAATAATGAGTTAACATGTAGATCTTGCTCATCATAGTTATCTTCATTTTCAATATTAATTGTAAGCTTATATTAACGATATTACCTGTTCCCACACTACGCATTAAGTCTAAGACGCTCAAGTTGATAAAACGCAAACAAGCATTTATATAGGTGACACCACAACTAAGGGAATCGGTTTTGTGAGAAGAATTATTAAACTGAGAAGAGTGAGTAGAAATTGTAGCAATATATTGCAAATAAGGAGATAGAAATAAATGGGAGATGTGTCTTAAGTTTTTAGTGCGTCTAAAATTTGTAACTATTATTTATTATCATTCTTCTCATATTAATTATATTTCTTATTTGATCATCACTCATACAATTAATATTAGAAGGGTGTAAACCTACCATGTTGGAACTTGGAGCTTGTGGTCTCATTTAACAAAATTTTGTGTTTTGATGTTGTCCCACATTGGTTAGGGATAAAATTTAAATTAGGTCTAAAAGTCTTATTACACGTTAAATGTTTGAAAGTGATTTTAAAGGTTTTGTCAAGTAGCTATGAAAAAGTTAACACTCCTTCCTAGCTTTACGATACAAAATCTTTTAGATCCATTTTTTTTTTAATGGAGTCCAAATACTTTAAAAAAAAAATAAAGTTTTAAGACCTTTTTTTTTTCTTTTTTTTCTAAATAACCATTTTTCGACTGGAAATCAAATACGTTAAAAAGGTTTTGATGAGAAAATATTACCACAAAAGGATGACGAAAAAATCGACGTAGTTGTCAAATTAATAAGTCCATTGATGTTCACTACAACCGGTTTTGCTACATGTCCAACATTTCTAATCGTCTTTGATAATGTGTAAAACGTACAATAATTTAAAAACAGTTTATGCAAAGCTTATATCTAAGTTTGGTGAATATTTCTATGTAACCAACGTTTTGCTGCATGTCAAGCATCGCAAAATAATGATACTAGGTATCATTCACAACCAAGGTGGCAAAAATCGCAAGGCGGTAGCTGGTCGGCCGGATACCGTCTAGTGATTAATCGGTTAGGCGGGTATAATAGGATTGGATATTTTATAAATAAAATTATAAAACTTTAAAAATATATTTCCGATTTGGCCGATTTTTTTTCCGATTTGGCCGATTTATGCCTGATTTGGCCAATTTCTATCCGTAACCGAGTTGGTCGATTTATCCGATTTGACCGATATTTATCCTATCAATTGTTATGTTGACCGATTTTTGACCAAACCGATTAATAAGGTCGGTTAGTGAAAATCGAAATGGTCAATCCCCACCTAGCTATTAATCGCCGATTAATCAGCCGCTCAAGCCGATTTTTGCGACACGACTCACAGCACACAAACCTTTCGGTTAGCTTTCCTCTTCTTTAAAAGGAAAACAAACAACTCTTTTCATAAAGTCGTTTGTTCAAAAGGAAATCAAAGGGTTCTTTTGTTCACACATCCAATTGAAGATGCTATTAGTACTTAGTATTAAGACAGTAATAGTATTATTTAACAGACGATCATGAAGTTCTAGCATTAAAATTATGATCCTTGGTAGCATTCACGACACAAATCTTTCGGCTAGATTTCCTTTTTTATAGAGAAATCAAAAATACATTTTCTATAAAGTCGTTCATCTTTATTTGTTCAAAGGAGAATCAAATCATTAAAAGCTTTCGTTCTCACACCCTGTTGAAAATGCTGATTGCTCTTACTCCCTCTTAGCATAAAGATGCCATTAATAAATAATAATAAACGATCATGAAATTCTAGCATCGCACACTTATACGAATATTTTTTAAAGAGAAGTCATGTACCTTTTTTATAACATCATTCTTCATTATTTGTCCAAAAAGAAATCAGATATTTTTAGAGCAATTACATTACTAACGCCACCACCGGCGTTAAATGGGTTTTCTCCGGCGTTATATGGCGTTGGCAATTGGAGGAGTCGCGTTATAACGGCGTTAGGGTGCCAAAGTTAAGCCCCTAACGGGCGTTAAACGTAAAAAAAAAAAAAAAAAAAAAAAAAAAAATCATTTCACCCCTAAACCATTTTAAATAAATTTTCACTTACACCCCTCAACCTATTCAACTTCAAATTTAAATTATCTTGTTTAATTCAGGCGGGATAAATTCAAATTCAAATTTGAAATTTAAAATCAAATATGAGCGGGATTTATTCAAACTCAAAATCAACTCGCTTATATATACAACTCTAACGAGTTGTTTAGAACACAACACACACAAAAAAAAATGTCTCGCAAAGATTTTTCTCGGCAATTCCCAAGTCCATAAAGTTGCGGAAACCCGTTTTCCAACTCCAAATCGATTCTCGGAAACCGGCTTTCCAACTCTACCAGAGTTTGATGTTTACTCAGCACCACCTGAATCTGTCTTTCCGGTTTTTCAACCGGAAAATGTATTTTTAAACTCTCCACCTGTGAGCAATCCAATTGTTCCAACTCCACCTGTAAACAGTCCACAGTTGGATCTTCAAAACAACCTTAAGTGAGGCTTCCCTTCGTCAACTAGAACAAGATATTGAAAACGGTAGGGAGATTATGGAAGAGCAGGCACGCGAGGAAGCTGCTCGTCGTGAGCAAGAAGCAAGGGAAGCTCAGTATCTTCAAGACAACTACTTCGACATAATGGAGACTCGGCTCTTTAATGGCGAGTTTAATTCCCCTTCAAGTTCTGAGGGTTGGGTCTCAGATGATTCGTTTTTTTAAGTTTTAGTAGTTTTATTTTCATCAGTATGCGTTGTAGTTTTAGTATGTTAATGTAATTCGTGTTTACCGTTTAATGTACTTTGTGTTTTAATGTTAAATGTGGTATGTTTTTTTTAATAAATGAAGTGTTTGTTTTAGTTTAGGGGTTGAAATTGAAAATATGAAATGTTAAAGTTTAACTTGGGATGTTATTGATGTGGGTATTTTTTTGAGATGTTAAGATGAAATGTTAAAGCTGATGTGGCGCTGACGTGGACGGTATTAAATTTTAACACAAGTTATTGATGGAGATGATCTTATGTCAAGATACAGTCTCAACTCTCAAGATTGTATGTCATTGCTTCATCTTAGAACGTGTGGTCTCCTTTGTATTCTCTCACATTGATTAGAGATAAAAATAGAAGTGAGTTTATAAGTCTCATGAGGCTCCGATGTTTAACGGTGTGTGAAAGATTCTTGTAAGCTAGATATACTATATAAAATATTTAGAGCTTCTACATTACACGCGTCAATCATATCCGTTTTTTTTTTAATCATTAAAACACATAAATTTTCTATTAATTTTAACAGAGCTTTATTCTGAGCTTCTACATTACACGAATCGATCATATCCATCTTTTTAATCGTTAAAACATATACCTTTTCGATTAATCTTAACAAAGCTTTTGTTGGTACCCTATTAAAAAATGATATTAACGCCAACATTATATTCTCATGTTGAGTAAAAGAGAGGAAAGTAAAGTAAAAAAAATAGAGTATAGAAAAGTAAAAAAGGTGGTAGGATAAAGTGGGTCCTTCACTTTCACCCCAATAAGGGGGTGGCAGTAGGCTCGGCATGGTGATTGGCATGGGGCAAGCCGTAAATGAACACCGCCGCCACTATTGCGGCATGAGAGAGGCATGGTGATGCTCGGCATGGGGCATCGGATAAAGTGGTAGGATAAAGTGGGTCTTTCACTTTCACCCCAATAAGGGGGTGGCAGTGGGCTCGGCATAGGGCATGCCGCAAATGAACACCGCGGCCACTATTGCAGCATGAGAGAGGCATGGTGATGCTCGGCATATAATGCCGTTGAAACATGGTGAGATATTGATGGTTTAGAGCCGTTGGAGAGGACCGTTAGGGATTAAAAAAAAATCCCACTTTTTTATTTTTTTTACTTATTTAAACAATACCAATTTACCATATTTTCATACAAACAAATCACCTACATTTTTACTCAAACAAATCACTACAATATAAAAAAATTAAAAGTAAAATTAAGTGGTGCTTGGAATCATGGTTGCCACAAAAAAGTATGATAATGCATGAAATGAGGTGTCAGGATATTACTAGTGGATTGTGAGGCATGAGAGAGGCATGAAATCATGATTGTCACCCCCTAATAGACTGAAACATTTTAAACTAAAAATACAAGCAATTTACTCACTTTCCTTTTCATCCCACTTTCTATACTTTCTTGGAAAAAAAACTCTAAAACACTATATATTTCACTATATTTCACTTCTTTTTGTCTCAAAATGTGATTTATAATCTTTATGGACTTTGTGTACATTACATTAAGTTCCAACATTTGGTGGCGAATCTTGGAAAAGAAAGTTAGTACTTGAACCACCTGCGTTTATAATTAAAGCCAGCATGATTTAAAGATAATGAAATAATCAATTATTTAGGGTTGTTTAGTGAATAATTAGGGTACGTTTAAAAGGACCCATTACAAATTGCAAAGTGACGCTTTGACTGTGGCATTTTTAAAAAAAGCTTTTAAGAAATGGTTAACATTTTTTTTGGGGGTGCTTTTGGTGTAGTTGGGGTTTGTGGTGTCGGGGCTTGTTTGGGGATTCTTCAAAATCTAACACCAATAATATTTCATTTCATTGACAAAGCAAGGCCTCATCATACAAGATATAGCAACCTTGACATCACTTCAGATTAGACACTTCTACTAGACTACATTTCCTGTACATTCTTGCTAAAACTCACCATAACAGAACACCCTCCACAGGTATAGAAAAGAATTAACAAGACAACACGCCTCATCTAAATTTTAGACATATTATTTGAACTAATGAAGAAATGCTTAAAATGAAGCGAGCTTAGCAAATAAAATTGTCAAGAAGTATTTTCATGTGATTTATGAAGTACAAATTATCCTTTTGGATTTTTTTTCTTCATATTGTAAGCTGTAGCTAGTGTTTTTACTTTGGTTCTACCAACATATACCTTTTCTGTTAATCATTTTCTATCACTCGTATTAAAGCCAATATTATTTAAAGATATAAGGAAATAATCAAATATTTAATTAGTTTATTTGGCCTTAAATCTAGGCATCAATCTGTGGATACAAATTAAGGTAAAGAAATATATTTTGAGTAATGCTATGTTCACAAAAGATTTTACAAAACATTTATATAATAATGTGTTAAGATAAGTTGTTCAAATTAAATTAATTTTTGCTTTTTTATAAGCGTTTTGATTGGACAAATCATTTTGCCACATTATTATTGTGTGGATGAACATTCTTGATCTAATGATTTGAAGAGCTAGAACGCTAAGAACATTTTTTTTATGTTGAGAGACTCTGCGCACACACACAATTATTAATCATGTTTGGAAAGTATTTGGGTTTGTTTATTTCATATCCAGTGACGGGTGGAATATCAGAGCTATGAGGTGAACCAAACAAGCACGTGAACTCATAGATCATTATAATATAATTGTCTCATCGTCAAGGTTCGTTTAAGATAACTTGAGAAAAATGATACCCTGAATCTCCACCCGTTGACTAGTGGTGATGCCTCTACAATGCATTAGCCCATTTGCTTCAAATGCATATTGTGTAACTAAAAACGAGAACATCGAAACTAATAATGAGTTAACATGCAGATCTTTCTCATCATAGTTATTCCAATATTCACAATTACGATCGACTTGGTTAATTGTGAGCTTATATCAGCGACATGACATGTTCCGGCACCACACAACAAGTCTACAACGCTCAAGTTGATAAAAGTCAAAAGCATTTATCTAGGCAGCACCACAACAAATACTGAAGGGTCTAAATCTATCATGTTGGAACTTGTGGTTTTATTTAACAAAGTTTGTGTTATGATGTTGTCCCATATTGGTTAGAGATAAAAATTAAAGTGGGTTTATAACTCTTATTACATGTTAAGTATTAAAAATGGTTTTTTAAGGCATTAGTAAAGTTACCATTACATTACTAATGCTTTGAGACATTTTTTTTAAGTTAACGATATTCCTTAAAAAGGTTTTGCTGCTCGTCCAGACATTTCTAATCGTTTATGATAACGCGTAAGACGTAAAGTAAGTTAAAAACAATTATGTAAAGCTTATATCTTAGTTTGGTTATAATTCTATATGACCAACATTTTGTTGGATGCTTGGAAGTAGCTCAAGATGGGCCAAAAAAATATTATTTTGGGCTTCATCTCCTAATACCACTACGAGCGCATAAAAATTTTGTGAGACAGGAAATTGATGAATCATTGAATGATTGAATGAAAGAATTTTATCATGCTCACATATTATGATATTCAATGGATGGTTTTGTAGTTGTAAGTTTTGAATGAAAGAATTTTGTCATGCAAGAAAGAATAAAGTCTATATTTGTTAAAATTAGACATCCATTGAAACCAATTTGTTGCAGTAAGCCATTAACTATTTGCCTTGCTATGTCAAGCATTTTGAGACTAAGTGTTTATGTTTTGTACAATTATATGTTTTTGCATTATATTAGTTGTCAAGTTTCACAATTTGATTGATAGTAAGATTCAGCCTAAAGATTGTTTCATTGCTTCATTTAAGTAAGTTTGTGCTTTAATGTTATCCCACATCATCATGGGATAAAAAATAAAATGAAAGCTGGGTCCCTCACCTATGAAAGATCCATACCTAGCTCACTTGATGTATATGGAGTATATATTATATCTATCATTCATTACCATAGTGGTGGGCCCCTCGTCTTAAACAAACATCTTTAATCACTTTCATAGTCATAGTCTCATTCCCATAGTGGGATACCAAACGCAAAGTGTCCGTATGTAGTTAGCATTGATGAAAAGTGTGCTTGATACACACACTTTCAAGATTCTCTTTTCGTAAAAGAAAAATTAATTAACTTTTCGCTTTTTGTTTTAAAGAGAAATCAAATATTTTTTTTCTTCGGTTTCCACCTATTACCCGACTAAATTACGGAGTTTGAATCCATCGTCACACAGATTCAAAGATTTGTGGGAGTGTTGAAGGTTTGTGTATGGTAGTCATTGATGAAAAGTGTGCTCGATACACACACTTTCAACATTTCCGTTTTTTAAAAAGAAAAATCAATTAACCTTTCGTTTTCTTGTTTTTAAAGAGAAATTAAATAAATAGATATATTTCTTTCGGTTTCCAACCTATTACCCAACTAATTTACGGGTCTGAATCCGTCGTCACACATATTTAAAGCGGTTTAAGCCATCCCTTTTCTTGTTTTTGAAAAGAAATAAAAAAAACTTTTTTTTCTTTTTCTTTCGGTAATCATAGTTTGTAATCTTTTGCCCGACTAATCTACGAGGTTTGAATCCATCGCCACACAGATTCAAAGCGGGTAAAGTCGTACCTTTTCATGTGTTTGGACCGGAGTTGCTCAATACCTGATACTCCGAAATCGATTTTTTTTTTAGGTGAAAATATATTAAAATCAAAATGTGTACAAACAAATAAGAAGATGATTATGGATAGGCCCATATCTTCTGAGATACAAAACAAAATACAATGCATAACAAATGTAGAGAAACTATAGACCGGTACAAGACCATAACCTCATGAATACATTTCATTGACAAAGCAAGGCCTCATCATGCAAGATATAGCAACCTTGACATCACTTCAGATTAGACAATTCTACTAGACTACATTTCCTGTACAATCTTGCTAAAATTCACCATACCAGAAAACCTTCCACAGGTATAGAGAAGAATTAACAAGACAACAACGCCTCATCTAAATTGCAGGCATGGCCGGATTTGGGCATGTGCGGAGTGATCAACCGCACAGGGCCCCTAATTATCGGGGGGCCTCAAGATTTTGAACGGTAGTGGTGTTTTAGTTCAGGTTTTTTCACGGTAATCTGATGAAAATGTACTCTAAAACGTAAGATACAATGATCTTTTTTGAAACTAAGTTAAACGTTGAGTGGTTTTATTAAAATGGCAAAAACAGGTTATGGAGGTTATACACAGCTGAAGAAGAAGACTGCTTTTTTGAGTTTTGAATTTGTACCCTAAAGTTTCTATGTTTTACACTTTTGCCCTAAAGTTTGAGTTTTATTTTTAAATAAGCCCAAATAAGTTTATGAAACTAACATTCTCAACACAGGTTTGAGACAAAGTTCTAAAAAAGCTTTAAAGGTGTTCTAATACTATCAGTGTAATGCTAATAAACTTGTTAAACATCGCTATTTAATGTTCGATGGAATTTTATATTTTTTGAATTTATTTTCTACATATACGTAAATCTTTCGTGTTTTTCAAGGGGCCTAAATATTAATTATAGCACAGGGCCTCCAAAAATCACGGGACGGCCCTGATTGCAGGGTTTTAGACATGTTAAATTGAAGGAATGAAGAAATGCTTAAAATGAAGCGAGCTTAGCAAATAAAATTGTCAAGAAGTATTTTCAGGTGATTTATGAAGTACAAATTATCCTTTTGAAATTTTTTCTTCATATTGTAAGCTGTACCTAGTGTTTTTACTTTGGTTCTACCAACATATTCCTTTTCTGTTAATCATTTTCTATCACTCGTATTAAAACCAATATTATTTAAAGATATAAGGAAATAATCAAATATTTAATTAGTTTATTTGGCCTTAAGTCTAGGCATCAATCTGTGGATACAAATTAAGGTTGATTTCAAGAAATATATTTTGAGTAATTTCACAAAAGATTTAAAAAAACATTTACATAATAATGTGTTAAAATAATTTGTTCAATTAAATTAATTTTTGCTTTTTTATAAGTGTTTTGATTGGACAAAACATTTTGCCACATTATTGTGTGGATGTTTTTTTTATAAATTTTTTGTGGACATAGTATTCCTCATATATTTTTCTATTTATAACAGTAACACTTATTAGCAATCATTAGACTATACGGAGTGAGAGTTAAGAGTGATCCACTCACCATTCGCCTTAGTTCATGCGCCACCAACCAAAACAACAAATACATGTCACGGCCAAATTGCATTTGTATGGTTATCGGCTCATCACAATGAGACTTACAAAAATGTGGGGCTCAATTATAAAGTAATTTTTTTATTTGTTTTTGTGAGTGTAGGATATTTAGTGCCGTATATTTTAAAATAGGAATTTTAATAAAAGGTGAGGGGAGAGTAACAGATGAATGGTGAGAGTGAGTGAAGGATGTAAGAGGAGAAAAAAAACTGATGTAACGCTGATGTGAACGATGACCTGATCACCATCACCCCTTTAGCCTTAGTATATCTAGTTGGATATAAGATATCCCATTTTAATTTAAATAGAGAAGTAATATTATAGTAAACCTGTCTAATTAGCTTTGCTCTTCACATTTGCACTAAATTACCCGAGCACTTGTTATGCAGTATAAAAAGTTTTCATATAAGGTTTTTTCTAAAGACAAATAAAAATAATGGATATACACGATAATGAGAAACCTTGTTACCTATGATATAATTTCACAAAGGGATAATACTTTTAAAAAACCTTGCTCTTCACATTTTTTTGTCACCAGTGAAAAAGAAATTTTGAATTTTTTTCGTCACATGTGAAAACATATAATTGCATAAAAACGTATAAAACGGATGAATAAAGTGGACGAAAACTTAAAAAACGGACGAAAACGTATAAATTCGGATGAAAACGTATAAAAACGGACGAAAGCTTATATAAAAACACGTAGACAAAAACGTATATAAAAACACATAGACAAAAACGTATATAAAAAATAGCAGGTAAAACATAAGGAGTGGATTAAAAAAAAGGGGGGGGGGACGGTGATGAAATTTCCGCTAAACCACAGGGACCATTTATGTAATTTACTCTAAGGACGGTGGATGCAATTTTCGCAAAGTCATAGGGTACAATAGTCATCACACGTTTTTCACTACACACATAAAAAAACAAAAGTGTCAACATTAATACTTACAAGAGTATTTTTTTGTTCAATACTCAAAAAAGTATTTTTAAACAAATATAATATTTTTAAACAAATATAATATTTTTAAAAGTATTATCCCTTTCACTAATGCAACAAGTCTCGAATATATGACCAAAAGAGCATTCTAATTTCTAAATAAACATCAATACTAAATTAGTCATTGTCATACTATGCAAACATTTTTATAAACTCCTTGCCCAATTCATTCAACTTATTTTCGATGGACAAATCACGGTCAATGTCCGCAATCCCATTTTCGTCAAGAAATGTATAGGCGCCATTTTCTAACTCGTTAATGTCATGATTTGACTCGGCCTGTTAGTCCACGCATGTTGTGTATTATTTGCTCGTTGTTGAAATGAATTGCAAACATTTCACCATTCACATTAATCTTTCTGTATGATTGTCTCATTTGGTACAATAACCAAAGGCCAAAAACCGCAAACAATGCATAACGAAATGTATCCTTAGTTTTTGATGATGTTGATACTTTCTTCACAAAGTTGAAGCGGTGACTCATCATAATCAATCATTCATCGATCTAGACTTTCTGCATGATTTCATAAAACACTTGGGGGATGTTTACTAAATTAAGTGGTATGGCTAATATCTATATTAGCCACTTATTTAGCCGCTTAATGGGGAAAACTAAGCTTGTGTGAGTCTCCCAAAGATATAAGATGTCTTATTAAATAAAAAGTAAACACCCTCTTGATGTCGGAAGAAGATCCTCTCAAGTTGAGAGGATCAACTTGACTCAAGTTGGGTATTTATGAGCCATTAGATTTGATCGAATGACTCAAATTAAAACAACTTCTTTTGATTTAAGCCATTAGATTAAATCAAATGGCTCATTAATGCCTAACTTGAGTCAAGTTGATCATCTCAATTTGAGAGGATCCTTTTCTCTTGATGTCTTATTAAACATAATTCAGGCTTCTTTGACAATGATATAAGATGCAATTTAAACACATGATCATGTAGCTTTGGCATCCCAAAAATTACACTAAAAAGTTCCAACAATGACGATGAAATGCGGAAGTTGAAGAAACTTTACCTTGGGTATAAAGTTGAACCAGGATTATTCGAAACGAACACTCCAAAATCGACTGTGATGTATTAGACAAAATGCTTTCATCGAATGAAGAAATGTTTAAATTGTGAAGTAAGCGTAGATGGCAAATAAACGGTCGAAAAGTATTTTTCATATGATATATGTTGTACATAATCCTTTCTTTAATTTTCTTAAATGGTACTACTTGACTTTTTAAAAAGGGTACTGACCATTGCAAGCTGCAACTATTGTTCCTACTTTGGTTATAGTTGTTTGTAACCAACATTTCGTTGGATACTTGTATGTAGCTCTAAAAAAAATATTCTTTTCAAAAGAAAAAGAAAAAAAAAATTGGGCTTCGATCCAAAAGAATCAGTTGCAGTAATAGCACATTCAATCCCACTATGTCAAGCACTTTAAGGCTAAGAGATTATGTTTCGTACAATTGTTTGTGTGCGTTTTCGTAGCTCTTGTGTTAAGTTGTCAAGTTTCACGATTTCAGTGATAGTAAAAGTACAACCTCATTTAACAAAGTTTGTATTTTAATGTTGTCCCACATCGGATAGGGATAAGAATGAAAGCGACTTTATAGCCCTCCTCACACTAAAAGTGTGTTTAATTTTTCCCTTAGCTAAGAGATTGGGTCTACAAACCCATTTAATATTATTTCTTTTCTAAGTGAGACCCACTATTTCCTTTAGTTGGTCTATATCTCCAAGGCAAAAAATATTAATCCTTCCCCATTAAGCGGCTCATATAGATGTAGGACCTACATGGTTCCTTAGCTAAGAAAAAAAAGAAACACCCCCTAAGTTTCATTTGTATGTTTTGTTGAAGGTTAATTATTGTAGCATATACGATACCTTAGAAAACATCTTTTTTAATTTTGAAAATTCAAAGCGGAATGTATGTTTAGTTTTGAAACCATCTTGAAACTCGTCTTTTTTAATTTTGATAAATCAAATCGAAATGCATGTCTAATCCATCTATCTATTGTCATAATTTTAATTCAGGAACGAAATGCGTATTTTTTTTATACACATGAAAAAATAAAGTGGATACCATGAAGACAAGCTAAAGGAGACCAAGTTTTGAAGTTGTAAGTTTTATAAAATCTTCAAATGATTGCAATTCAAGGGAAAAAAATTGTTAAACTTTTACATCCATTGAAACGAATTAGAGCGCTAGGTGTGGGGCTCGCCGTGGCTCGCCGTCGCCTACGTGGCCGGCCGCCGTGGCTCGCCGCCACACCGCCTCTTTTCGTTGTGGCTCGCCGTCGAGGGTGAAATCGTGGGGACGACGAACGCTTCACTCTGACAAATGATTTTCCCTTTTTATTTTTTACTTTTTTTTTGATTTCTCTCTTTTTTTTTTTTTTTTAAACTTGTTTAAGTTTTATGGAATAAGGTGAAGGTGAAGTTGATTTCCAAAGTTTCGTAGAGGTACTGAGCTTCTCTGGGCTTGGGAATTGCTGAGAAAAGTCTTTGCGAGACATTCTTTTTGTGTGTGAATTGTGTTATTTGTGTGTCAAACTAATGCTGGTATGCTAGTATATATAGAAAACTTAACCGTTTGAATTTGAATTTAAAATTTAAAATTTAAAATTTGAATTTGAATTACCTCGCCCAACAGTAAACGGCTTTGAAATTTGAATTTGAATTACCCCGCCCAACAATAAACGGTTTTAAAATTTGAATTTGAATTACCCCGCCCAACAGTACCCGGTTTTTAAAATTTGAATTTGAAATTAAAAACCACCTTTATAAATAACATCAACCATCATTTTATTTCAAATCTACATCAATTCAAAAAACACACACACAAATGTCTCAAAATATGAAGTGGAACAAGTCTGAAGAAATCTTGCTTGCGCAAGTTTGGATACAAATTTTCAAGCTATGGATATGCAAAATAACCGTTCGAAAATATTTTTGGAATGACGTTATGCATATGTTCAATAATCAGACAACCGATGACCATCGTACAAAAAATTCAATCACGGGTAAATGGACGAGGATTAACGTCGATTGCAAAAGGTTCAACGCAATTTACAAACAGTTGCAGCGTCGAAGTGCTCAAAATGACCAATCTCATCTCGAAAATGCGAAACTAAGCTTCCAGCAACAATTTGGTAGAAATGCGTTCAAATATGTTCACGTTTGGGAGATTTTGAAAAATTGCCCAAATTGGGATGTCGAAGATTAATTCCAGTAGTATGTGTTGTTTTTTTCTTAATCGTGTTGTTTTTTATTCCCGTATCGTGTTGTTTTTTTTCCGTATCGTGTTGTTTTTTTTTTTTTTTTTTTTTTTTCCCGTATCGTGTTCTTTTTATTATTGTGTTATGTATTGTATTTTTAATTTGAATGAAATGAATTTATTTAGTTTTTATTTGGAAGTGAAAATTGAATAAAAAAAATAAAGTGGTAGTGGTGGGGCCCAAATGAAGAGGTTGAGGTTTGTTATGAGTGAGGAGGGGGTTTGTTGTGGTTAGTTGTGAGAAAATGAGATGCTGATGTGGCGCTGAGGTGGCGCGATGATGAAGTAAATGCTTGTTATGATACCTAGCCCTCTTAGGTGCACTAACTGTTGTCTTACTATGTCAATATTTTGAGGCTAAGAGTTTATGTTGCGAACAATAATTTGTGTTTGTCTTATAGCACTCGACAAGTTTCACATTTTAATTCATAGTATGATATAAGATTTTGTGTCATTGCTTCATATCCGAACATGTGATCTCATTTTACAAGTGTGTATTTTGATGTTGAGCCATATTGGTTATGGATAAAAACGCAAGTGGGTTTATAAGTCTCGTTACATTTCTACCATTTACATTAGACAAATATGTTTGAATTTCAATTTTTTTCCTAAACAAATACCTCACAAAGTTCTTTCGGGAAGAAATAAAGCCGTTCTTCGTAAATAAAGCCGTTCTTCGTAGTAGTTAAAAGGCTGGAGGATTTTGTGATGTAGCTATCAAACACCTTTGTGTTTCATATACATACGAAGTTTGTGTTTGATATCGTCCCACATTGCCTAGAGATACAAATGAAAGTGGGTTTTTAATACTCATTACAATTTATACACTTGAATGTCTGTTGAAATTCATTACGAGGTAGCTATTAAAGAATTTAGTATTTATAATGAATTCACACATACACGTTTTTTATTTCTTGTCTTTTAAAAGACTTCAAAAGCATTTAAAAACTCTTTTTAAATAAAATCAAATACTTTATAAAGTCTATCTTCTTTATTTGTTCAAAAAGAAATCAAAACTGAATGTGTGTTCGAATTCTTTATGAGGTAGGTATAAAAGAATTTAGTTTATTTCTTGTCTTTTAAAAGACTTCAAAAGCATTTAGTATTTATAATGAATTCACACATACACGTTTTTTATTTCTTGTCTTTTAAAAGACTTCAAAAGCATTTAAAAACTCTTTTTAAATAAAATCAAATACTTTATAAAGTCTATCTTCTTTATTTGTTCAAAAAGAAATCAAAACTGAATGTGTGTTCGAATTCTTTATGAGGTAGGTATAAAAGAATTTAGTTTATTTCTTGTCTTTTAAAAGACTTCAAAAGCATTTAAAAACTCTTTTTAAATAAAATCAAATACTTTATAAAGTCTATCTTCTTTATTTGTTCAAAAAGAAATCACAACTGAATGTGTGTTCCAATTCTTTATGAGGTAGGTATAAAAGAATTTAGTACTTAGAGCATCCACTATTATAAACCTTTCACAAAAGTTTATATAATAACACATCATTAATTTTTAAACCTTTTGATATTATAAACTTACATTCATTATAGTATAAACCTTTACAACTTATAAAATGTGTTATATAACAAATGCCACATAGACATCAAATAAGTTTTCACTATGGTTGAAATAAACATAAACATTTTCATCTTTTCATACCACATAGACATCAAATAAGTTTTCAAGAATTAGAACCTTTTCATACCACATAGACATCAAATAAGTTTTCACTATGGTTGAAATAAACATAAACCTTTTCATATTTTTTAAACCTTTTTATATACCCACCATAGTGGATGCCCTTATAATGAACACACTTGAATGTGTGTTGGAATTCATTATGAGGTAGCTACAAAAGAATTTAGGGGCCGTTTGGTAGGGCTCTATGGGAATAAAGGTATGGGTTTCAAAATGATATATTTTGTTTGGTTTATATATATTGGTTTGAGAAAACCCACTTAGGAAGGTTTACTCATTTCTGATCAATATGGGTGGTTTTATAATACCCATTCCCTCATAGTCTCGAGATTGATGAAAATTTTAGCGCCAATGTGCAAAATAGTTCCCGCCTCTCACTTTCTCCTCCTCAAATAATCACATCAAGTTCTTTATTTGGGATTCTTTTCTTTTTCACACACAAGGTTAGTTTCATCTTTTTCTCTTTTTATACAATTTGATTTCCTCATCTTTATTGTTTGTGTTTCTGTAACTTGCAACTCTTATTGGAATTTCTTATCTTTTGTTTTATCATGGTAATGCTCAAGGAAGGAAATCGAGTCTTGTGTGGCAAAAAGAGTAGTGCCCACCAAGTGTTCGACTAATTGTTCTTTGAGAAACTAAGGTAACTACTAGCTTTCACACATTGAACTATATATACTGGTAGCATTTCTAGTATCATGTGTATGCATATGTATAAATTTTTTCCCATGTCACTTGAGTTTCCTCCTGGTCTAGTGAACAAAAAATGCTAATAAAGAAAACACATATTCTTGTAACAAGAATGATAGCTCACTATTCTAGTGTGTTTCAATGGAATTTAAAGTGATATTCCATAAGGACTTGCTAAATATAAGGTAGAATTGTTGAATAAATACTCTTACTCATGTAATCATGTCCATACTTGTTTACATCCAAATTTGATACTCATAAACTTTTACCGTCTAGGCTCATGAGTTCCACACCCCGAGACACAATCCCCACTGCATCTCACTCACTCCAAAAGTTGCACCGTGAGTTTCTTGTATTATTAATCCATTGTCTATTTAAGAATGCTTGTTTATATTTTCCAAACATAGTAGATAATTATATTTCTTTTGATCATATTGTATACTAGGGTGGGAAGCCAAGAGGCCGTGGAAAAACAAATGCTATTGGTACGACAATGAGACAAAAATCTTAATTGATGTTCTTCAGGAGATAGCTTGTGATCCAGCATGGAAGACCGATGGCGGTTTTAGAAGCAATTACTTAACTGAGGTGCATAAACGGATTCTTAGCAAGATGCCAAATTTCTCAAAGCAGATTTCGCCTCATATTGAATCAAAGGTAAAATGGCTAAAGACAAAGTTTCACGTCATCAGTGACATGCTGAAACAAAGTGGTTGTCAATGGGACGGTGTGGAAAAAAAGATAGCATGTGAAAGAGATTGGTACGAAAGTTATTGTTTGGTAAGCACTTATATAACCATGTACCTTATACTTATGTAACTATATGTTTAGGGCATGATAGAATTGAATATGTTGGAAATCAATAGCATGGATTCTTTTGTAGAAATTTTAACAATATTTATGAATTACGACCACTCTTTCTTTATGTGTAAACATGTAAAGTATGTATAAATGACATGATTTCAAGAATATTAATGACGTCTATTTAACTTTGTGTAACTTTATGATCTTAATGAATCATAAAGAAGCAAACGGCTTGTGGGATTTTAAATTTCCATACTTAGACCAACTTGAACTCGTGTATGGAAGGGATAGAGCTACTTGGTGCAATCTTTGAAGGATATGAAGATGCAATTCACAATATGGAAGTTGAGCAAAATGTTGAAAGTGGAGAGAGAATCTTGGTGATTATTTTGTTTCTTTAAGCGATGATGAAAATGATATACAACATGCGTCCCAAGCAACTCCGACAACCTCAAACATCAACAATGCAAGGAAGAATGGAAAGCAAAAAACATCTGCAGGAGATAAGGTTGCAAAGAGAAGGAAAACACTATCATCACACGATATTGGGGCACATGTTGAAGAAATCAACCATAGTTTTACAACATTTGTGCACGGGTTTAACACTAATTTTGCAACTATGGCAAATGCTGTGGCTAATTCAATGACGAATGACGACAACCGCCATAAAGCTGCTTTGGAGAAACCAAAAATCTTGCTTGATGAGCTCATGAAGCTTAACATTCCGAGCGGTGATGTACTTGAAGTAGCCGATATATTTGCCGCTAACAAAGAGAAGATTGATATATTTTTGAATCTTCCTCAACAATTGCGAGTGCCTTACGTGCATAAGCTAATGGATCTTTCTTCAAGTTATTAGCTATATTCCAAGTATGTAAAATCTTTTGTTTCAGAGGATGGGGCATTCTTTATTTTGCTAGATAAAATGTTGGCATGGTTGTACTCTAGTGAAAGTCTTTTGTGTTTTAGAAATGCCCATCCTCAGTGATTTTACTAGTAAGATGTACACAAGTAGTCTTTTGTGTTTTGGAAAACATCCATCAGTAGTCTTTTGTATTTGGCATGGGTTTGTTATGGGAAAATATATGTAACTAATGAACTGGTATCGTAATTCAAGTTCTTATATAGCGTTGGTTTGTTCATTTCCTTGTAATTTTCATTATGTTTATTAATCATGTTGTTTAAAAATGTTAACTAGACAGTTCGTTCCCTTTATGTTTCGTATAAAATGTTTTAGTAAAAGTATAAAAAATTACTTCATTCCCATACCCAACTGTAACAAACCAAACATGAGTTTTGATAGCGATATCTATTCCCTTTATATTAAACCAAACAACAATTTTAGAGTAATCAAGTCCATTTCCATTCCACCTTATACCTATACCTATACCCATTGTGATTCATAGCAACAAACCAAACGCCTCCTTAGTACTTCTAATGAATTCACACATACATGTTTTTTATTTCTTGTCTTTTAAAAGACTTCAAAAGCATTTAAAAACTCATTTTAAATAAAATCAAATACTTTATGAAGTCAATCTTCTTTATTTGTTCAAAAAGAAATCAAAACTGAATGTGTGTTGGAATTCTTTATAAGGTAGCTATAAAAGAATTTAGTACTTATAATGAATTCACATATACATAGTTTTTTATTTCTTGTCTTTTAAAAGACTTCAAAAGCATTTAAAAACTCTTTTTAAATAAAATCAAATATTTATAAAGTCAATCTTCTTTATTTGTTCAAAAAGAAATCAAAATTGTATAGAGCTATTTTTTTTATCACAAAAAGCTTTTGTGCAAGCATCTAGCATCCCAAAATTACACTAAAGACAATAAATGCATAAATTAAAGAATGTCCCTTCGGTATAAAATCAACCAAAGCTATTGACTAATTGCAATGTGACGCTTTGAAATCGACTGTGATGACTTGGACAAAAGCTTTTGAACAAACGAAAATGCAGAAACTAAAGAATGTTGTTACCTTCGTATTTTAAATTGACAATGTTACCTTCGTATTTTAAATTAAATCCGTGAGCTAATTCATTGGCTTGAGTTTAAGTCGCCCTTTTAGTCCAAGCATGTTGGAAAATTGATTTTTGTTTACACCAATTGTTTTGGTCTGCCATTCATACTTAGTGTAGTGTATGCTTGCCAATTTTGGTGTAATAACCAAAGACCGAAAGCCACAAACAATGCATATCGACGTGAATGTTTTGTTTTTGACGATTTTGATTGGGTGTTCACAAGGTTGAAGTGGTAACTCATCATAAACAACCACTTATCGATCCGGCCTTCTTACATGATTTCATAAGACGCAAGAAGAATGATCCTTATAACTAAAACTTCACAACAAAGATGCTATTTTAAGACATGACCATGAGGTTCTAGCATACCGAAATTACATTAAAAGTTAGAACAATGATTATGAAAATGCTGAATTATACAAAAGCTACCTTTAGTGTAAACTCCAAGGCTATTCACAAAGAGACACTCGAAAATGTTACAAACTTTGTTCAAAAAGTCATGACACAATTTTGTAGATGATGTGCAATTTGTCATGAACAATATTGTTTACTAAACGTCGCTAATAAATTTGTTGTCTCACTTCGCCAAATTATGTTGTCCCACATTGGTTGGGGATAAAAATAAAAGCGCTTTATATGTCCCACTATTATTTTTATGTGTACTTGTGGCATTTAGAATCGTACAATAATAATCTCTTAATATTCTATCATTTTTATGTCATTTAAAATTACCTTAAAATAGCGTATGTAAAAATCTATCTTTTCAAACATTTTTTTTTAAATGCAAATCAAATATTCTAAAAAGTATTATTACAAATCATTAAAAAAAATTGTTAAGGCACCTTATTAACGATGTTATTGGCACTCAATATAAATATACTTTTATTAACACATGATCATGAAGTTGTAGCATCTAAAATTTAGATAAATGCAATAATTAGAGCATGGGGTATGGGGCATATTGTTTCTCGCCGTTGCCTAGGTGGCACCTCTTAATATACTTGTGGCATTTAGAATGTACAATAATCTCTTAATATTCTATCATTTTTATGTCATTTAAAATTACCTTAAAATAGCGTATGTAAAAATCTATCTTTTCAAACATTTTTTTTAAATGCAAATCAAATATTCTAAAAAGTATTATTACAAATCATTAAAAAAAATTGTTAAGGCACCTTATTAACGATGTTATTGGCACTCAATATAAATATACTTTTATTAACACATGATCATGAAGTTGTAGCATCTAAAATTTAGATAAATGCAATAATTAGAGCAAGGGGTATGGGGCATATTGTTTCTCGCCGTTGCCTAGGTGGCACCACTTAATATACTTGTGGCATTTAGAATGTACAATAATCTCTTAATATTCTATCATTTTTATGTCATTTAAAATTACCTTAAAATAGCGTATGTAAAAATCTATCTTTTCAAACATTTTTTTTAAATGCAAATCAAATATTCTAAAAAGTATTATTACAAATCATTAAAAAAAATTGTTAAGGCACCTTATTAACGATGTTATTGGCACTCAATATAAATATACTTTTATTAACACATGATCATGAAGTTGTAGCATCTAAAATTTAGATAAATGCAATAATTAGAGCAAGGGGTATGGGGCATATTGTTTCTCGCCGTTGCCTAGGTGGCACCTCGCCACTATTTTCTGCTGCTCGCCGTGACACCATGGTGGCTCGCCACTGTGGTTTTCGCCGGGGGAACGACGAAGAAAAGGACAAAGACTATAGCCGTTGCAATCCACTATTTTCAATGTATAACGGCATGATTTAAAAAAAAAAAAACTTTCCCCACCCTTTATAAATAATACCCCATTTTTATATAATCTATCACACACTTTTCTTTCAAATCATTCACACAACTCTTTCAACTCTTTACATCTAATCAAAATAAACATGGCTGGTTCAAATTCGGATTCCGATCTTGATGATTTAGACGATATCAAGATGATCTTGAAAGTTGCAGGTTATGAATCGATGCAAGAAGATGAAGCCGAAAGTTCACGCAGCCGTAATTACATCTACCGTGACCGTGAAATTGCTGAAAACCGTCTTATATCAAACTATTTTTCTGATAATCCAAAATATCCGGAGTACTATTTCAGGCGTCGATTTCGTATGAGCCGTAAACTATTCTTACAAATAGTACAAGGTATCGAAAATCATATTCAAACTGTTGATCCTCTTCCACCGCATTTTGATTTCTTTAGAGTCCGACCCGATGCGTGTGGTGTAATGAGTATGAGTGTAATTATGAAATGCACATCTGCCTTACGCCAATTGGCCTACGGCACCGCACCCGATGCATTTGATGAATATTTGCAAATGGGGTCACACACGGCACGCGATTGTCAAGATTTTTTTAATATGTGTGTAATTGAGTTGTTTATGCCCGAGTTTTTAAGAAAGCCTAATTTAGTTGACATTCAAAATATAGATAACGCACATAACACGGTCCATGGGTTGCCGGGAATGCTTGGGAGCATTGATTGTATGCACTGGGAATGAAAAATTGTCTCGTTGAGTGGCAAGGGCAATTTCATAAAGGTGATAAAAAATATCCAACTATTATGCTTGAAGCTGTTGCATCATACGATTTATGGATTTGGCATGCATTTTTTGGGGTAGCGGGTGCGAATAATGATTTAACTGTTTTGAATCATTCACCGTTATTCGACGACCTTCTTGATGACATCGCCCCCAAGGTTCCGTTTCAAGTAAACGGTGCAACCTTTGAACACGGGTATTACCTAGCTGACGGGATTTACCCAATGTGGTCATCTTTTGTCAAATCATTCTCGACCGCATATTCGGAGAAAAATGCCTTGTTTAAACAAAAACAAGAAAGTGTTCGCAAAGACGTTGAAAGAGCTTTCGGGGTTCTCCAAGGACGTTGGCATATTATAAGCCAACCGGCACGTGCTTGGACTATCAACAAACTAAGAAGAGTCATGTACACGTGCATCATATTGCATAATATGATTTTGAAAGATCAAAAGTTTGCGATATCCGAAATGAATGAAATTTATGTTTGTCCGCGAGCAAATATACAACGGACATGGATTGAGCGATGCGATATACAACGAAAGAATGCCAAAGAACTGCGTGATAAAGCAACGCACACAAGACTTCAACGAAATATCATTGAGCATGTTTGGCAACTTCATCAGCAACAACAACATTAGTTTAAATTTCGTATGTTTTTTTATTTCGCAATGTATTTTAAATTTCGTATGTTTTTTTATTTCGCAGTGTATTTTTTTTATGTTGTAATTTTATTTTAAAAGAATGAAATGAATTTAGTTGTGTTTGGAAAATATGGAAAAGAAATAAAATGATAGTGGGTGGGGCCCAAATGAAGAGAAGTGAGTAAGTTGTGATTGGGGGTATTTTTTAGTTAGTGTGTTGGAGTGATATGGAAGTGATGTGGCACACATGGGGCCCAAGTGAAGAGAATTGGAGAGGTCATGACACCCCTTGCTCTTAAAGAAGAGAGAATTGCCAAAAAAATAAAAAAAATAAAAAAAATCATAGTGTCTTTTCTTTACATTATAGTCATGTTTTCAGATAAAGTCTGAGTGACTCGCACCCCACATGTGCCAGTGTTAGGGGTGGCAATTCTAGACACGACACGATAAACGACACGAACCCGACACGAAGTTAAACAGGTTTGGGTTGAGGATAAACTGGTTTGGGTCAAAAATGGGTCAACCCGTTTAACCCGTTTAATAAACGGGTCGTGTTTGGGTTGAGTAAGTATTAAACAGGTCAACCCGTGAACCCGTTTAAGTATATAAGATCTTAAAATTAAAATATATAACATGGTTTTTATGTTAGATGTAGATTAAATGTATTTTGTCATTTACTTAGTATTAGTGAATTATAATTTTATACCTTAGATATCATGAAAATTGATGCTTATAATTCAGAAATTTATCGCATAGTTATTTGTATGTAATTCTCATCATATTTAAGACCCTTATATCATTTTTTGCATTTAAACTATTTGAATCGACCAACCATCAGCTTTATTACTGCTTGACATATTTACTTAAATGGGTTAAACGGGTCACAAATGGGTTACACGTGTTATGCAGGTGTGGGTTTGGGTTGAGTTTCTTGACACGATTAATAAATGGGTCGTGTTTGGGTAAAGGCTATCCTAACCCGCCAACACGCGAACCCGAATAGGTTAACACGAACACGACTCGATTGCCACCCCTAGCCAGTGTGCTACAAGTGCGACAACTCAACTAATCAAATTTTGACACGTGATAATCGAAATCAATAATCTGCAACATCTATTCGGTGCTACACATTAAGAGTTATAATACCCGTGCACGCACGAGATTACTTAAAAAGGGTTGTGTATAGTTTATTTATATGTTGGAATAAATTCTATATGAAGTATAACATAACCAGTATTAGCCAAAAAGAATTCATACTAAAATTTCCTAATTAATGTCTTGAGCAAGTACATGTGTCAGGTATACATTGATATTGATATGTCCTTTGACACACTGGGCAGTAGCCAGTATTAGCCTAAAACAATTCATACTAAATTTCCTAATTAATGTCTTGAGCAAGTACATTTCTCGGGTATGCATTGACATGTCTCTTGACACACTGGGCAGTAGCCAGTATTAGCCTAAACCAATTCATACTAAAATTTCCTAATTAATGTCTTGAGCAAGTATATTCCTCAGGTATGCATTGACATGTCCATTGACACACTGGGCAGTAGCAATCGTCATCTTCATAATATTCTATAAATTCACAATTTGCGGATTCCCAATCATTTAGCCATTCGTTTTCCGTCATAGTATGGTTTATATCAACATTTTTTTTGGTTGTTTCGTCTTTGTCTTTAAATCTTTTTTTTTCTTTTCTTAAAGGTAAATTTTTGAAGCAGATTCTTCCACACTTTTATCATTTTCGTCTTCTGAATCTTCGATTATTATGATATCATTTGTGTTATAACCATTTTTTTTGGCAGGATTCTTTTGTTTGTCATCTGCAGAGATAGAGTAATAGAATAATTAATTATATGATTTGAATGTAGTTTTTTAAAATGATTGTGAGGTTGTTTTTGTTCTAGCATACCTTGTCACTGGTTGTTGACACATTTTATTGTGTTTTTGCATTGAAGCTAGTGGTTAGGTTTATTTGAGGTTCTTCGCATTTTTCATTTGATATGTTGTTTTGTAATATGCAATAAGACAATTAAAGATTATCATAGTGTAATTTTTTTTAATCTTTATGTTATATTGTTCTTACCTTTCTTTGAACACATATATGTGTTTGTTGTTGTCATTAATATAAATCTTCGATGCTTTGTTGATGCTTGATACTTGTTGTTTGTCTGCATGTATGATATTCTTCAGTAATAGATTAGCGTATGCAAATTATCTTTAGTTTTAAAATGTACATGAGAGGAGGAAGTTTTACTTTTCCATATGTTAATTTTGGCTAGTTGAATAATCATGACGATCGGATCGGTTGTTGTGATATTTTTGTCGATGTACTCTTGTAAAGCATCAGCATCTTCTTCCCATAAAACACATCGTATCTTCTGGCCGCTGTTATGAATTAATGGAAATGTTAGTCAAGCAAATAGCTATACTTCATAAGTTGTGATCACGTACCTTGTATTTTGCAGCTCATATTCAATAAGACTTGTCGGTTTCTGTTCCACGTTGACTTGTGTGACTTTCTTGTTCGATACTATTTGCCCAATTACATCTGCAAATTGATTTCCATGTTAGTTTTTGTTGGTTTTTAAAGATTGTTTTCACGTTTTATTATAAATTACCAAAAGCTTTATCCTTGTTGATTTGGTTGTTGATAATTGCCTCAAAGGAAACAAACTCGAAACCGTCTGTTTCGCTTTTGAAGTCGTTTGTAATTGTAACACAAGTATCTTTCTTGAAGTATATTTTGGCGTCGTGCTCTGTTAGACTGATTGATGCTTTGTTGGGCACACAGTTAAAGTCGCTTATAATAAGTTGCGCTCCTTTTATTGGCTTTTGAGATGCAGTCTTGAATATAGTATAGAAATTTGCACACGCATGGATTTTTGTACCATATAATTACATACTGAAATATCCATGCAAGTATGTCGAATGAGTCACAAAATAGGAGATTTTATTACGTTAACTCAATTACAAAAACACCCGCGACTAAATACAAATGAGTTGTGCATAACAAATACAACACTTGTATTACATACTCTTATGAGACTAAAATGTTGATAAAATGGACTACTAAAATGATCAACAGTTTGGTTGATCATTATCAGCTTAATTTCAGTTACAAATTGTTAGTGGGTACTTGAATTAATTTATTGGAGTCCAAGAAAACGCAAAGAGTGTTCAACATTATTTAAAGACTATTAACTGAACAAATATATATAAATAAGTCCACATTGTCGAACAAAAACCCCATGAAAAGCAAATGTGATCATGTATAGACACAATGTTTCGTCTTCTAAGTTTAAAATAGTTGATATTCAAATGAAGTTTAATTCTTAATTATGACTATGGAAATGTCATGCATATAACTTTCCAAAGATTGCGACATGTCTGGACCTGGCTCGTTGGTTATTTCGCGCTCTGTTGAAGTATTCCCTTTGCTTACTATCCATTTCCGGTGATGCCAAGTTCCGTAAGACTTAAAGTCCCTGTTGCAGAATATATGGGTCATTTAACAACTTTTTCTAACCATCCTCAAACTCGATGCGAAGTTGAATCGATGCGAAAGACTTAAAGTCCCTGTGTTTGAATATATGCCAAGTTCCGTAAGACTTAAAATCGATGCGAAATGTATGTTTAGTTTTTCAAACCATCCTCAAACTCGTGTTTTTTAATTTTGAAAAATCAAAACGAAATGTATATCTACTTTTTGATGATTTTGATTGTGTGTTCACAAAGTTGAATTGGTAATTCAGCTCAATGACTCATCATGATCAGACACTTATCGATCGAGACATCTTGCATTATTTATAAATCGCTCGATGTCTTATTAAAAATAACCCAAGCTTCATGACAAAGATATAACATATAGACGTAATTCAAACACATGATCAAGTAGTTCCAACATCCCAAAATTACACCAAAAAGTTCCAAGAATAACGATGAAAAACGCTGAAACAAAAGAGACGTTACCTTAGTTATGAAGTTGAATCGGAACTATTCGAAACCTACACTCCAAAATCTGATTGTGATGTTTAAGGCAAAATATTTATAATGAATGAAGAAAATTTTGAACTGTGAAGTAAGCTTAGATGGCAAATAAATGGTCAGTAAGTATTTTTCATGTGATATATGTTGTACATAGTTATTTTTCAATACTTTTAAAATGATACTATTTGACTTTATATTATGTGAACCAACATTTTGTTGAACACTTGAATGAAGCTTTAGACGGGTTAAAAAAGGATTGTTTTGAGCTTCATCTACTAAGACCATGACTAGCAGGGCCGTCTCACGAATAGGCAAAATTTTTGAGGGCCCTGTACTAAATTATATAATGAGGCCTTTCGTTAAGCAATATAATATATAAAGTGTCACCGTTTATAATTAGTTGTCACACCCTCGCCGGAGGCGGAAACACGAGGTGTAACGGAAGGGAACATAAGCACAAGATAATAGAACATACCAACATAAATATTAAAAAGAAATATTACACCATTACAATACTAGTTTAGCCGACATCAGCGAATATAATACAAAGTTTAGTTCCCAAAATATTGAGTTCTATTACATAATGATTTGTAGTGACAAGTGAAAACTTCATTATGCAAGACTTGGTAGAAAAGCTTACTAACGATCACACGAAATGCATGAGAGAAAACGGGTCAACTATGAAAATAGTTGGTGAGTAAACACGCTTAACAAAATAGGAAAACTCGTAAGAAATAATCAAAGCTTTCAGTCGACGAAAATGGTCCGCAAAGCAAAGGCATTGTAAATCCACTCAGTTCCAAGTTCCGCCCATACAAAACTTGCAACCTGTGTGTTCACAACCCACTGCCAAAAGTAGTATGTCTAAAAGTCAAGTATAAACGGTCATAATAGTTCACAATATTGCACCACGTATATAATCATTCAGGGATGCTCCGAACATGGGAGACTTTGCTTTGCTCAACAAGGGAGACTCCTTTGTCACTCGACCACCTAGGCGAGAATTATTGAGACCGCTCCACCAATAAGGCGAGACTTTATAGTGATGCTCGAGCAGGGAGACTTTGTCTTGCTCCAACAAGGGAGACTCCTTTGTCACTCGACCACCTAGGCGAGAATTATTGAGACCGCTCCACCAATAAGGCGAGACTTTATAGTGATGCTCGAGCAGGGAGACTTTGTCTTGCTCCAACAAGGGAGACTCCTTTGTCACTCGACCACCTAGGCGAGAATTATTGAGACCGCTCCACCAATAAGGCGAGACTTTATTGTGATGCTCGAGCAGGGAGACTTTGTACGGTTCAATAAGTTCAAATAAGTAATAGGTTCGTAATTAAGTTCAAGGATTTGATTCGAGTTCACAAGTTCTAGTCAAACTAGTTAATAAAAGTAGTAAACAATTTAGCTCAAGAAAGGTTCATGCATTTAGCCCCAAAATATAGTAAAACGGAAAGGGGGTTGTGATTACTCACTTGGTAAACCGGTATGATGACAAGAGTGAGTACACCGAGGTATAATGTGATGCTTTAACCGGGACCTATTACGAATGATGTGATATGTAATGAGTTGCAATGTGATGTTATGCATGCATTTCGTATGCTATTTATACCATTTCGAGTTTTGAAAATAATATAACTTATCGTCGAAAAATACTCTTTTGACGTCTTGACCCTTCAAAATCACTTTACAAGTTTTACGTCAAAATGTCATCCTACAATGGTTTTATAATGATTTATAGTGAAATTATCACTTTTCGTCGCAAAACAATGTCGTCGAATTTTCATGAAAGTGATAAAATGGCTTTGGAAAACTAGTCGTAAAACGGTGTACGTCGATCGTTAGAGAACGAACTCGACGGTTTTGGAAAATTTGTATCGATATCTAGAAGTTTCAGTTCAGAGTTTTCATCCAAAAGGTCTCGAACATAAAGATAATAAGGGTTAAAGATAGTGATTTTGGCTAATTGTTGTGCAGAAAAATGAGTTTCGGCCAAGTTTGAACATCCGTAATTAATTTACTACAACTCCGCTATACAAACGGCTTGTCGTTTTGAAAAACATGCCCGGTGAACTTGATTTTACTAGAAGATATTTCGTTCCAAAAAGTTTCACAACCTCGTTAAAAACAACCCTCAACATGGACGTTACAGCTACCGTAACACTTGTATCGTAAAAATAATATAGTTTTTCAGAAAATAATAGTTACGGCAAGTTTTATGAAAACGTGCATATCTTTGTCGTTTCAAATCCGTTTTCTACGTATAATACGTCCTTAGCTTCGTATCGAAGTAAACTAATATGTTTTTGATAAGTCGAAATAATTTGTGAAGCTTAAGGCTCGTTTTGACTCGTACAAGAAAAATATAGTATCTGAAAATTCGAAAATTATATTTTTCGTCGTCAAACTTGTAAAATCCATAACTTCTTCGTTATAACTCCGTTTTAATCCGTTCAAGCGGCCACGGATTCGTTTTAAAGTATATTTTCTAAATATCATGGCCAAAAAGTCGTGCCTACTGTCGGTTTTTCCAGAAAATTAAAACAAGGACAGAACCTATTTTATAGTTATCGAAAATAGTTTTTCTCGGACAAAACCTATTCTAATCCCTTCAAATCAACTCCAAAGCTAATCTAATCCTACCATACACCTTCTTAGGGTGTCATGGGTTCCTAATCACCATCAAGACCAATGAATACCAAGGGGATAATTATAAGATGACCATAATATATATATAACTCTAAAATCATGTAAAAATGGTATAAATCACATATCATGCATGCTTGCTCCAAAAATGAAGAGATTCATATGAAATGAAAAGGAAACATGAAAAATGAAAGAAACATGCTTACAAGTACTATGATGAGGTGCAAAGAACCAAGGTTTATCCTAAATACCCTAGGTTTTTATTTCAAAACCTTGATTAAGAGTAATACTAGATTGTTTATAACTTGAACTTGAAAAATTTGAGGATCCCTTTGAAAAACACTTAGATGGCCGGTTGGATAGAGGAAGAACAAAGAAGAGAGAAAAGTTTAACACTTGAAGAATTATTGAGTTGAAAAATGAAGTGCATGAATGAGATAATGTGAATATCTATACATTTGAAAATTTTACCACAACCATAAATACCAACCCCTCCCCTTGGCCGGTTTTTAGGGGAGGGTGTTTCATAATTTCATATATATTTTTTTTTTTTTATATACTTGTGTAATTATAATGTAAGTAAATGATATAAATGTAGGAAAATGTATAAGTAAGGGTAAATGGTGGATTTTTGGTACAAGTAAGTTTTTAATAGATCAAAATAGAATGTAATGAGATAATAAAAATTGTAAAAATACATTCCTTGTGAAATTTGAGTGATAAAATAATTACTGAGTAGTTTTTAAGAAAATGTCGTAATAATATAAATTTAACGATTTATATACAAAATAAATTTAGAACACTAGGTAAACTCAAAATATAGTTTTTATAAGCCAAATGTAAGTATAAAATATATCGGGATCATTTTTAGAAGTAACGGATTAAATTTTTAAAATAATAACTCACGCGATAACGTTTATTAAATATAAAATTACGCGTTAAATGCGAAATGAAAAGCCATGAATGAACTAATATGATGTATATTTAATTTAAGAAATGACCGAATTTGAGAATTGTGACATTCTTCCCATGTCGCCGAATCACGTCCCGTGATTCGATTAACGATACTATGGTCCGAACCTCGACAAGAGTTCTAAAGTTCATGATCGTACGAGCAGTCTAAATGATCATATCAATGCCCATGCGCATGTGTTCCCCATTCAACTAAGTACATGCCCGTGATTAGATTGGATTGGATAAACTCGCCCAATATCGAACGTAGCTCTCAAAGACCTTTAGGTAGTCGATTCTAATTTAATCTCACAACTCATCAAACAAGAACTGTCATGAGATTAAACTAAACCGACTTGAATAAACTTGTCTCTTAGCTTGATTTTCGCAACTCATCAAACAAGAACTGTCACTAGATCAAGCTAGGAAACAAATTGTTAGAAAGATAGGAATCAACATCCTTGAATGAAGTCTTTTGAAAGATTCGCTCGATATTGGATTTGCTTACACAAATCAAATCAAATCAACAAAATATATAACAACTAAGGTCGATATCAATAGGTCTCAAATTAATCAACGTCGTGAACGTGGTAAGAATTGGAAGAAAGTTATGCACTCAAAATCATGTCGTACAGAAATAAGGTGGTTGTTCAAAGGAATGTACCCGTTACGCGTTGCGGGCTTCCTCGGTGCCGGATAGAATGCTCGACCACGTGCGGGAGGAATTTCAACGTTCGATCTTGTGGGCCTTCTATTGCCAACGCCAGTTTGGACGATTACCTCCTTGATTGGGAGTTCTTTTCGACTTTGGACGGTATTGCGAAGGTGATCTAGACTTCCACACTCGTAACATGCTTTTCTCTCGTCCTTGATTTCCAGTTATGTTTGAGCAATTTCGCGAAGTGTCCGTCATCCACATTTGCCACACTTTCGGCAGTCTCCTAAGTAATGATAATTACATCGAGTACACAAAGGATGTGGACCAGATATCTTTTGCGCCCGGTTGGTCGCCCCATAGTTACGGGTTATTCACGCCTCTTGTTTCTTGATTCGGTCTCGGCTTCCCGGTGATCCTCCGTCGCTTTCGTCCATTGTTTGAAGTACCTTCTCCGTTGTTGGTTCGTCTAGCATCGAGATGTATTATAATTTGAGTGAGTAGATCCGCTATTCAGCAGCGTTGTTGTTTGGATCGTCATTGTTGTTTGGGTTGCCGTTGTTGTTACCTCCGGCGTGTGTTTCTTGCAGCCATGATCCCTGGTGGACCAAAACATCGGGTTGAGTAAACGACATTCGAACGAAGTCGATGAGGTGTAGAACGGTGGTAATGTGTTATGGTGATCGAAACATGACAGAACAGAGACATGCTATGTCTAACAAGTCGAAAGATGGAAAAGAGAAGATATGAACAAGGTACGGTAATGTAGACGTGAACGTAAAACATGCCATGCATACCCACCGACCAATGCAACTTCGGTGACCGGACTTTAAAGACTCGACTAAACATGATTTAAAACTACTACTCTTATCATTGCATGGTTCTTCATAAATTAGACATAGTTGATCGGGCTATGTATAATTTATGAGTAACAATGCAACGATAGGACTAGTTGACTCGAATGGTGTTCAATGTTTAATAAAATAATATACAAAAAAAATTTATTCCGGTTATAATGTGATTTTTATTTTTGAAAATCGGCATTCTCTATAACCTTTGGCTCTGGTACCAATCTGTCACACCCTCGCCGGAGGCGGAAACACGAGGTGTAACGGAAGGGAACATAAGCACAAGATAATAGAACATACCAACATAAATATTAAAAAGAAATATTACACCATTACAATACTAGTTTAGCCGACATCAGCGAATATAATACAAAGTTTAGTTCCCAAAATATTGAGTTCTATTACATAATGATTTGTAGTGACAAGTGAAAACTTCATTATGCAAGACTTGGTAGAAAAGCTTACTAACGATCACCGAAATGCATGAGAGAAAACGGGTCAACTATGAAAATAGTTGGTGAGTAAACACGCTTAACAAAATAGGAAAACTCGTAAGAAATAATCAAAGCTTTCAATCGACGAAAATGGTCCATAAGCAAAGGCATTGTAAATCCACTCGGCCCAAGTTCGCCCATACAAAACTTGCAACCTGTGTGTTCACAACCCAACGCCAAAAGTAGTATGTCTAAAAGTCAAGTATAAACGGTCATAATAGTTCACAATATTGCACCACGTATATAATCATTCGGGGATGCTCCGAACATGGGAGACTTTGCACCGCTCCAACAAGGAGACTCCTTTGTCACTCGACCACCTAGGCGAGAATTATTGAGACCGCTCCACCAATAAGGCGAGACTTTATAGTGATGCTCGAGCAGGGGAGACTTTGTCTTGCTCCAACAAGGGAAACTCCTTTGTCACTCGACCACCTAGGCGAGAATTATTGAGACCGCCCACCAATAAGGCGAGACTTTATAGTGATGCTCGAACAGGGAGACTTTGTCTTGCTCCAACAAGGAGACTCCTTTGTCACTCGACCACCTAGGCGAGAATTATTGAGACCGCTCCACCAATAAGGCGAGACTTTATTGTGATGCTCGAACAGGGAGACTTTATGCGGTTCAATAAGTTCAAATAAGTAATAGGTTCGTAATTAAGTTCAAGGATTTGATTCGAGTTCACAAGTTCTAGTCAAACTAGTTAATAAAAGTAGTAAACAATTTAGCTCAAGAAAGGTTCATGCATTTCGCCCCAAAATATAGTAAACGGAAAAGGGGGTTGTGATTACTCACTTGGTAAACCGGTATGATGACAAGAGTGAGTACATCGAGGTATAATGTGATGCTTTAACCGGGACCTATTACGAATGATATGATATGTAATGAGTTGCAATGTGATGTTATGCATGCATTTCGTATGCTATTTATACCATTTGCGAGTTTTGAAAATAATATAACTTATCGTCGAAAAATACTCTTTTGACGTCTTGACCCTTCAAAAATCACTTTACAAGTTTTTACGTCAAAATGTCATCCTACAATGGTTTTATAATGATTTATAGTGAAATTATCACTTTTCGTCGCAAAACAATGTCGTCGGAATTTTCATGAAAGTGATAAAAATGGCTTTGGAAAACTAGTCGTAAAACGGTGTACGTCGATCGTTAGAGAACGAACTCGACGGTTTTGGAAAATTTGTATCGATATCTAGAAGTTTCAGTTCAGGAGTTTTCATCCAAAAGGTCTCGAACATAAAGATAATAAGGGTTAAAGATAGTGATTTTGGCTAATTGTTGTGCAGAAAAATGAGTTTCGGCCAAGTTTGAACATCCGTAATTAATTTACTACAACTCCGCTATACAAACGGCTTGTCGTTTTGAAAACATGCCCGTGAACTTGATTTTACTAGAAGATATTTCGTTCCAAAAGTTTCACAACCTCGTTAAAACAACCCTCAACATGGACGTTATAACTACCGTAACACTTGTATCGTAAAAATAATATGGTTTTCGTAAAATAATAGTTACGGCAAGTTTTATGAAAACGTGCATATCTTTGTCGTTTCAAATCCGTTTTCACGTATATACGTCCTTAGCTTCGTATCAAGTAAACTAATATGTTTTTGATAAGTCGAAATAATTTGTGAAGCTTAAGGCTCGTTTTTGACTCGTACAAGAAAAATATAGTATGCTGAAAATTCAAAATTATATTTTTCGTCAAACTTGTAAAATCCATAACTTCTTCGTTATAACTCCGCTTTAATCCGTTCAAGCTGCCACGGATTCGCTTTTAAAGTATATTTTCTAAATATCATGGCCAAAAGTCGTGCCTACTGTCGGTTTTCCAGAAAATTAAAACAAGGACAGAACCTATTTTATAGTTATCGAAAATAGTTTTTCTCGGACAAAACCTATTCTAATCCCTTCAAATCAACTCCAAAGCTAATCTAATCCTACCATACACCTTCTTAGGGTGTCATGGGTTCCTAATCACCATCAAGACCAATGAATACCAAGGGATAATTATAGGATGACCATAATATATATATAACTCTAAAATCATGTAAAATGGTATAAATCACATATCATGCATGCTTGCTCCAAAAATGAAGAGATTCATATGAAATGAAAAGGAAACATGAAAAATGAAAGAAACATGCTTACAAGTACTATGATGAGGTGCAAAGAACCAAGGTTTATCCTAAATACCCTAGGTTTTTATTTCAAAACCTTGATTAAGAGTAATACTAGATTGTTTATAACTTGAACTTGAAAAATTTGAGGATCCCTTTGAAAACACTTAGATGGCGGTTGGATAGAGGAAGAACAGAAGAGAGAAAAGTTTAACACTTGAAGAATTATTGAGTTGAAAATGAAGTGCATGAATGAGATAATGTGAATATCTATACATTTGAAAATTTTACCACAACCATAAATACCAACCCCTCCCCTTGGCCGGTTTTTAGGGGAGGGTGTTTCACAATTTCATATATATATATATATTTTTTTTTATATACTTGTGTAATTATAATGTAAGTAAATGATATAAATGTAGGAAAATGTATAAGTAAAGGTAAATGGTGGATTTTTGGTACAAGTAAGTTTTTAATAGATCAAAATAGAATGTAATGAGATAATAAAATTGTAAAATACATTCCTTGTGAAATTTGAGTGATAAAATAATTCTTGAGTAGTTTTTAAGAAAATGTCGTAATAATATAAATTTAACGATTTATATACAAAATAAATTTAGAACACTAGGTAAACTCAAAATATAGTTTTATAAGCCAAATGTAAGTATAAAATATATCGGGATCATTTTTAGAAGTAACGGATTAAATTTTTAAAATAATAACTCACGCGATAACGTTTATTAAATATAAAAATTACGCGTTAAATGCGAAATGAAAAGCCATGAATGAACTAATATGATGTATATTTAATTTAAGAAATGACCGGAATTTGAGAATTGTGACATTAGTTATCTAAACGTTCAAACCTATTACTCTTTTAAGATATTTTCCCATCTAAATTCTTTTTTTTTTCGTGAAAAATATGTCTACACATGCATATAATTATTAACGAGACAAATTTTGAGGTCCTAAAAATTCTGGGGCCCTGAGCGGTCGCTCACCTTGCACACCCTCAAAGACGGCCCTGATGACTAGTTGATAAAAATTTCTGAGAAATGAAGTTGATAAATGATCGAAGGATAGAGTCTTATCATGCTACCGTTTTCACATATTATGATAGCTAGTCATCAAATATCGTCATATAAAGAAAGAAAAAAAAAAAGAATAAAATGAGACGAATACCATGAAAAATTAATAAAGTGGTGGTAAAGGAGAAGTCTTCGTTGTGCAAGAAAAAGAAAAAAGATATATTTGTTGAAATTTTGTAGCTAAGAGTTTATGTTTTGTACTTGTTTTAATTTTGTCCCACATTGGTCATTGATTAAACCGAGAGTGGCTTTATAAGTCTCACTATAGTTGATATCATTAAAGTTGTATTGTTAAAGGTATGTATATGTTAGTTATGAAAAACATTACTTTGTAAATACACATATCTTGTGACATGGCTTTTTATTTTTGAGAAAAAAATTAAATACCTTAAACAAATTTTTATTAATTTTATTAAAAAAAAAAAAAAAAAAAAAATAGTAAAGTTTTGTATGTAGCTATGAAAAGTTAATATTTTGTAACATCTACGATACAAAAATACTGAAATGCACTTTTGAAAAAAAAGAAGATATTAAATATGATTAAAAATATAAATCTTCAAAGAAACAAAATACTTTATGAATTCGGGTTTTATTATTTGTTTAAATAATAATGCAAAGAAAACATTGCATTCACCACAAAGTACATACAAAATAGAATTAGAAAATTTAGGGTCTTGCGTTCATTCGCAATGAGTACTTTCTAAATCTGTAAAGACCATACTTCGTTAAATTTTCACAAGAACAATACCCTTTTTTTAGTAGAAAAACCAAAGATTTACTACAAATCATTCATGGGTTTTTGTTTTTTGTTGTTGTATGATTCCCACATGATACCATGAATTACACGCTGTTAACACTTGGTAAATGCAATTTATAATCTTTATGGACTTTGTGTACATTACATAAAGCCAATATATGATTTAAAGATAATGAAATAATCAATTATTTAATTTATTTATACTAGTCAATAAGACATGTGCGATTCTAAATTTTAAATTGACATCGATACTCAATTACTCATTGTCATAGCTAGCCTATGCAAACATTTATATAAACTCAACCATAGGTTTCATGGCTTTTATTACCGATTGGTTCAATTCATTTTCGATTAACGTATCACGGTCAATGTCCGTAAACCCATTTTCATAAAGAAATGTATAGACGCCATTTTCTAACTCGTTAAGGTCATAATTTGTCGAATTCCTCTTAGTTGATACTTCTTGTGATATAAATTTCTATCCCTTGACACCATCAAATGTCGTTTCTTTATCATCATATTCCTCGATATGTTTATTTTGAGCATCATCGGTCAAGTTTTTTAGAACAATGCGGTGAGTTAGCTCCAATGGCTTGAGACTTGCCCTTTTAGTCCAAGCATGTTGTGTAAGCTGTAACTTTTGTAAACTTGCATGTTGGTCTAGATGGGATTAAAAAAAAACATTGTTTTAGGCTAATCTACTAAGACCATATATTGAAACGAATTAGTCACAGTAACAGGAGGACATTCAATTTCACTGTGTCAAGCCTTTTGAGGCAAAGAGTTTGTGTCGTATAATTGTTGTGTATATTTTCATAGCTCTTGTGCTATATCAATAGTCAAGTTTCACGATTTCATTGATAGTATGATACAACCTCAATATTTTGTGTAATCGCTTCCTGTTGATACTTGTGCTCGCATTTAACAGAGCTTGAGTTTAATGTTGTCCGACATCGAATAGGGTAACGAATGAAAGCAGCTTTATAGAGCTCTTTACACTTCATTTGCATTATGAGTGTTTTTTGAAGGTTTTGCTGGTGTGAAAAAAGGTTAATTACCGGCATATTCGATACCAATACCTTCAGCAAAACTTTTTTTTTTATTATTTTTTTTTCCAAATATCAACGTGAAATGTATATTTCGATTTTGAAACCATCCTCAAACTCGTCTTTTTTAATTATAAAAAATCAAAACAAAATGTATGTCTAGTTTTTGATGTGTTTGATTGTGTGTTCACAAAGTTGAATCGGTAACTCAACTCATCATGATCAACCACTTATTGATCGAGACTTCCTGCATGATTTCATAAATCACTCAATGTCTTATTAAACATAATTCAAGCTTCATTGACAAAGATATATTTAAACACATGATCATGTAGTTCCATGATCATGTAGTTCCAAACATATAAGATGCAATTTAAGCACATGATCATGTAGTTCCATCTTCCCAAAGTTATACCAAAAGTTCCAAGAATGACAATGAAAAATGCAAAAACTAAAGAGACATTACCTTGGGTATAAAGTTGAACTGGAACTATTCGAATCTGACCATCCAAAATCAGATTATGATGTTTTAGACAATATATAGTTCCAACGAATGAAGAAAATTTTAAATTGTGAAGTAAGCTTAGATGGCAAATAAACGGACAATAAGTATTTCAAATGTTGTATATGTTGTCCATATATATGCTTCTTTTAATTCCTTCTTAAAATAATACTACTTGACTTTATATTATGTAAACCAACATTTTGTTGGATACTTAAATGTAGCTCTAGACGGGCTAAAAAGAAGATTATTATGAGCTTCAAACTAAGACCATTACTAGCTAAGGAAAAAAAAATGTGAGAAATGAAGTTGATAAATGATTGAAATGAAAGAATTTTCTCATGCTACTATTTTCACATGTTATGATAGTCATCAAACATCATCATATATCCATAATTTTCATATGTTATAAATTCAGAAAGAAAAAAGAGAATAGAATGAGGGGATACCATGAACATAAATGAAGTTGTGGTAAAGGATATTGGATTTTTTTTAACTTCTTATTACTTTCGTTGTGCAAGAATAAGAAAATTATATTTGTTAAAATTTTACATCCAGGAAAACGAATTATCATATTGTTAAAGCATTTTGTGTCTCAAAGTATGTGTAAGTTTTCATAACTCTTATGTTATATCAGCTGTCAAGTTTCATGATTCAAGTGAAAGTAAGACTCAGGCTTTAGATTTTGTGTCATTCTTAATGTGTACTAATTTGTTCAATTAACAAAGTGTGTGCTCTATCATTGTCCCACATTGGTTAGTGATATAACCGAAAGTGGCTTTAGAACTCTCATTACACTCTATTCTTATAGGTTGTGTTCAAAGATTTGTATGATGGAAAAAGTTACTCATACTTGAACATCAAGAACATACAATCCTTTGAACATCGCTTTTTATTTTTTGGAAAAAAGTTATATACTTTAAACAAGTCCAAGTCCATACCTTTGTAAAATTTTCACAAGAACAATACTTAATTTTGCAGCAAAGATGGGGAAAAAGTTATATACTTTAAACAAGTCCAAGTCCATACCTTTGTAAAATTTTCACAAGAACAATACTTAATTTTGCAGCAAAGATACCAACAATACTCTACTGATCAATCTTAAACTTTTCTTTTTTGTGTATGTTATTGATGGAAAAAGTTAGGTTGTGTTCAAAGATTTGTATGATGGAAAAAGTTACTCATACTTGAACATCAAGAACGTACAACCCTTTGAACATCGCTTTTTTACTTTTTGGAAAAAAGTTATATACTTTAAACAAGTCCAAGTCCATACCTTCGTAAAATTTTCACAACAACAATACTTTCACAAGAACAATACTTAATTCTGCAGCAAAGATACCAACAATACTCTACTGATCAATCTTAAACTTTTCTTTTTTGTGTGTGTTATTGATGGAAAAAGTTAGGGCAAATGATTAAAAAAAGTATCATACTTGCCATCATTTTTTTTGTGGGTAGCGAACAAATTTTTTTACTTTTGTGGGTACTTTTCTTTCAAATTTATACTATTTAAGGTATTTTGCAAAAATTTTGGACATTTTTGCCCCTCTTAGCTAATAGAATTTTTTTTTCCCGAAGAGCAAAAATAGGCCCAATGCTCTAAATGTGATGATGGATTAGTAGTTTAGTCATTTTATTTGTAAAGTTCTTAAATGTATTTGAATTATTATGTAATTGTTGAAAAAAAAAGTTGAAAAAAAAAATTGTCGGTCGCCTTGTTGTGCTTAAAAGGTCACATGAAAAATATTTGTTCGCCATAAAAATGGTCACCGGATACCCGCCGCCGCATTGCGCGAGTACCCTTCTAGTTTTAGTACAACCCTTTGAACGTACAACCCTTTGAACATCGCTTTTTATTTTTTGGAAAAAAAGTTATATACTTTAAACAAGTCCAAGTCCATACCTTCGTAAAATTTTCACAAGAACAATACTTAATTTTGCAGCAAAGATACCAACAATGCTCTATTGATCAATCTTAAACTTTTCTTTTTTGTGTGTGTTATTGATGGAAAAAGTTAGGGCAAATGATTAAAAAAAGTATCATACTTGCCATCATTTTTTTTTGTGGGTAGCGAACAAATTTTTTTACTTTTCTGGGTACTTTTCTTTCAAATTTATACTATTTAAGGTATTTTACGAAATTTTTGGACATTTTTGCCTCTCTTAGCTAATAGAAAATTTTTTTTCCCGAAAAATAGGCCCAATGCTCTAAATGTGTTGATGGATTAGTAGTTTAGTCATTTTATTTGAAATTTTATTTGTAAAGTTCTTAAATGTATTTGAATTATTATGTAATGGTTGAAAAAAAAAGTTGAAAAAAAAATGTCGGTCGCCTTGTTGTGCCTAAAAGGTCACATGAAAAAGATTTGTTCGCCATAAAAATGGTCACCGGATACCCGTCGCCGCATTGCGCGAGTACCCTTCTAGTTTTAGTATGAATGTATGATACAGCCTCAATATTTTGTGTCATTGCTTCTTATTGGTACTTGTGGTCTCATTTAACAAAGTTTGTGCATTAATGAAATCCCATATCGGATAGGGTTAAGAATGAAAGCGGCTTTATAAATCCCTTTACACTCTGTTTTACTTATGTGTTATGTTGAGGGTTTTGTAGTCTAGCATAATAAGCATATACAATATCAGGGCCCTTAGCATAACATTTTTTTTATTTAATTTTGAAAAATAAAAGCGGAATGTATGTTTAGTTTTGAAACCATCCTCAAACTCAAATTTTCAAAAATGAAAGCCAAATGTATGTTTAGTTTCTGTTTTTTTGATTGTCTTCACAAAGTTGAATTGGTAACCCATCATAACAACCACTTATCGATCCATACTTCCTGCATGATATCGTAAAACACTTGATGTCTTATTAAACATAATTCAAGCTTCATTGACAAAGATAAATATGCAATTTAAATACGTGATCATGTGGTTCTAGCATTCCAAAGGTCTAAAAACGTTCCAATAACAACAATGCAAACTGCGAACATTTATGTTTGTTAAAATTTACATCCATTGAAAAAATTAGTAACAACTCTTGTGTTACAATTTCAAGCATTTTGAGGTTCATCGCTTATGTTTCCTACAATTGTTAGTGTTTGTGTTATATCAGTCGACAAGTTCCATTTTTTAATTCATAGTATGATCCAAGATTTTGTGTCACTGCTTCATATCCGAACGAGTGGTTTCATTTTACAAAGTGTGTATTTTAATGTTGAAAGAAAGTGGGTTTTTTGGGGTTATTATATTTGTACTATTTACAATCAAAAGTTATCTTCGAATAATATTTTTTCCAAAATAAATACAGTATCTCGCAGTCGCAATAGTTCTTGTGGAAGAAATCAAATATTTAATAAAGCCGTTCTTCTTAGTTATCAAAAACCTTTGTGTTTCATTTAACAAAGTTTGTGTTTTGATATTATCCCACATTGGCTAGAGATAAAAATAAAAGTGGGTTTTTAATACTCATTACTATTTGCATATTTGTATGTATGAGTTAAGGGTTTGTAAGATAACAATGAAAAAGATTGACACTGTTAACATTTATAATACAAATTCTCTATTCATGCATTATTTATTTATTTATTTTTCTTTTGAAAGACTTGAAAACCATTTAGATACTTTTTCAAATAAAATCGAATACTTTATAGTGTCGTGTTTCTTTATTTGTTAAAAAACAAACCAAAATTGTATGTATTTCAATCACAAAAAACTTTTGTTCAAATACCTTATTTGTATGTATGAGTTAAGGGTTTGTAAGATAACAATGAAAAAGATTGACACTGTTAACATTTATAATACAAATTCTCTATTCATGCATTATTTATTTATTTATTTTTCTTTTGAAAGACTTGAAAACCATTTAGATACTTTTTCAAATAAAATCGAATACTTTATAGTGTCGTGTTTCTTTATTTGTTAAAAAACAAACCAAAATTGTATGTATTTCAATCACAAAAAACTTTTGTTCAAATACCTTATTTGTATGTATGAGTTAAGGGTTTGTAAGATAACAATGAAAAAGATTGACACTGTTAACATTTATAATACAAATTCTCTATTCATGCATTATTTATTTATTTATTTATTTATTTTTCTTTTGAAAGACTTGAAAACCATTTAGATACTTTTTCAAATAAAATCGAATACTTTATAGTGTCGTGTTTCTTTATTTGTTAAAAAACAAACCAAAATTGTATGTATTTCAATCACAAAAAACTTTTGTTCAAATACCTTATTGAAGATGCTTTTAGCACTAGTATATGTGATTATTAACACACGATCACGAACTTCTAGCATCTCAGAGTTATAGAACGTCATTTCGTATAAAAATCAACCAAAGCTATTAAATTGTGATGTGTTAGACAAAAGCTTTGAACAAATGAGCAAAGGGTTAAATTTTAAAGTCAAGTCAGATGAAATAAATGGTCATCAAGTATTTTTCATGTGGTTTATGTTGTAAAGAATGTTCTTTTTTATTATTTTCTTAGAATATGATACTTTAATTTATAAGTAGGCCATATTGTAACTTGTTTCAACTTAATATTGTTCTTTAAGTATCTAATCTTTTTAAGATTTAGTTATCAGATGGTATGATAGTAGTAACTGGTTAAAGGAGCAACTGATGGAAACAAAAATATTTTTCCTTACTATAGAATGAATGATAGAAAATGAGAAAATTCGTCATCTATATATGATTTCACATATACATCAATTCTCCTAACGAGCATCCTAAACAACTCAATTTATAGTTCTAGCATGGATATGCAAGCAGTATTTTGAACTCAACCACATGTTTAATTACCCGATTGAGTCAATTCATTCTCGATAAACTTATCAAAGTCAATGTCTGGAATCCCATTTTCGTCAAGAAATGTATAGGTGCCCAACTCGTTAAGGTTATCATTTGTTGACTTGATATCGACACCAACAAAAGTTGTTTTATTCTCATCATATCCTACAATATGTTCCTTTTCAGCATTATCGATCAAGTTGTCTAAAATCATAATTGAGTCAACTCGGCAAGTTAACTCCAATGGTTTGACTAGCCATTCTAGTCCAAGCAAAAAGTCCAAGGTGATTCACAAAGGGACACTAAAAATCAATTGTAATGTTTTAGACAACATATTTAAACGAGTAAAAAAATGTTTAAGATGTGAAGTGAGCTTAAATGTCAAATACAACAGTCAAGAAGTATTTTACATGTTATTTAACTTGTGCAAATTATATATATATTTTTTTTTTAAAATTTTCCAAATACTTTTCATGTGACTTATGCCATTGGGCTCAGTTACTCTAGAATTTTTATCAGCTTTATTACACCAAAATGTTACAACCTTTGTTTAAAAAGTCATTGTACATGGCATTTTATAGCAGGGTAAATAATGGTATGACACAAGTTTGTAACAAAAGCTTTTAACAAATGGTTAACTTATAAAGTGAAGTTAGACGGAAATAAATGGTCATGAAAGGATTTTTCTTGTAATTTACGTTATATGTATATATATTTACTTATATCATCCCTTATTAATTGTAATGTAATATGAAACTTTTTTCAAAAATTAAAGACGGAATGTATTCTAGTACCTGGGAACAGCCACATTGGTTTTTGGTTTAAAGCTTTTTAGCTAGCAACTAAATAACCAATGTGACCGCTTGACAAGTATCAAAATTCATTTTTATCTAAACTAAGTTTTTTTAATATGATTCAACATATATACCCACGTTTGGTTACAACTTCCTCCAATGTGGGACAGCTTGCTCTCCTGTAGAATTAAAGTACGTAGCTTTTGTTTCAAGCGAGGGATCACTACGACAAATATATTATTTGCTAGCTTCCTTTATATTGTTCACACTTGTGAATATGTTGTAAAGTTATAACGCTTATAAGACTATGATTATCATCTTAGTAGAATCATGTGAAATGAATTAAGTTTTGTTGGAAGTTAACCATACAAAAGGTATATCTTGCAATATTCTTTTTAAGATCCGAAATTTATCAACGGGTACTTGTACATGATATTGACTCCGATCCAACACATCACTTCTGTATAGCTGGAAAACATCCCACGTAAATATATTCTGGGTAAAGGGTTTTTACCCTGGTTGTATAAGAAGTTGCGAGTTCTAGGGCTACAGTAGCGATCCATGTAGGATGTGTTCCGGTTGTTATCAAGTGTCACTATGTATATTAGCTAGTTGAACACTAACGCATAAAACCATACATGGTAAACAAACCACAATAGATAACAACATAGATAAAGTCATAGAACTAGTGATACAAACTAGATAGAGACATGAAACTAACTGTTAGTTTACATATAAGTTGTTGCAACTAAATATTATTCTTCAAAGATTTAAACTTCTTAAGATTTAGGTATCAGATGTTATCATAATAACTGGTTTAAGGATCTACACTACCAATATAACTATAAGCAACTAATGAAAATACAAATATTCTTCCTTATCACAAAATGAAGGATAGAAAATGAGAAAATTTGTCATTTATAATAAATGATTTCACATAAGAAACAAGTCTCGAACCCATGACTTGCCTGTTAACGAGCATTAATTCTAAATAACCGAATTCATAGTCCTAGCCTATATATGCAAGCCTTATTTTGAACTCAACCACGGGGTTTCATTACCCGATTGAGTGGATGCATTCTCGATCAACTTATCAAAGTCAATATCCGGAATCCCATTTTCGTCAAGAAATGTATAAGTGCCCAACTCATTAAGGTCATGATTCGTCGACTTGATATTGACACCAACAAAGGTTGTTTTTTTCTCATCATATCCCACCATATGTTCTTTTTCATCATTATCGGTCAAGTTGTCTAAAACCATGGTTGAGTCAACTCGGCGAGTTAACTCCAACGGTTTGACTCGCCCTTTTAGTCCAAGCATATTGGAAATATTCTCATTGTTGAGATGAATTATAAAACTTTCACCATTCACAGTTATCTTCATGTATGATTGCCAGATTTGGTACACTAACCAAAGGCCAAAAGCCACAAACAATGCATAACGAAATGTATGTTTGGTTTTTGATGATATGGATTTTGTGTTCACAAATTTGAATTTTTAACTCGTCCTAATCAACTACTTATCAATTCGGACTTCTTGTGTAACTCAAACTTCATAGTTTAAATGCAATATAAACACATGATGATGTAGTTCAAACATCATAAAATTACAATAAAATTTCAAAAAATTGCAAATGAAAAATATATGGAAACTAAATAAACATTACCACAAGTATAAGTCCGAAGCTATTTGCAACTGTACACTCTAGAATCGATTGTGATGTTTTAGACAAAAATGTTTAAATTGTGAAGTGAACTTAGATGGTATATAAGGCGGTCAATAAATATTTTACATGTGATTTAACTTTAAGTTGTACAAAATACAAATTATGTTTTTTTTTTTTTTTTCTTAAAATATTTTTCATGTGACTTATGCCACTGGGCTCAGGTTTAGAGCACCCCCAAATGTAGTGTCTAAGATTTTATGTTATTGCTTCATGTAAGAATGTGTTGTCTCATTTAGCAAAGTTTGTGTTTTAATATTGTCCCACATTAATTAGAGATAAAAGTAAAAGATAGTTTATAATTCTCATGACGCTCTATGAGCTAGATGGTGTGTAATGATTTTTGTACACTAGATACTCTGTGTAAAATGTTCGAAACATTTACATTACAAGATATTTAAGTGTGGCTTTGGTTGGATTACTAACTGGTCAACAAGTCACGAATATATGACTCACCAGTCAAGAGCATTCTAACTTCTAAATTAATATTGATACTCAATTACTCATTGTCATAGCTAGACTATGCAAAACAAATTTTTTGAACTCGACCGAAGGTTCCCGAAGGACGACAACCACAAACAGTGCAAAATGCAACGTATGCTTAGTTTTGACAAATTTGAGTGTGTGTTCTATCATCCCAAAATACACTGAAAAGTTACAACAATGATGATGAAGAATGCGAAAACTATAGAAAAATAACCTTGGGTATTCGAAACCGACACTCCAATCCAGTGTTATGTTTGAACAAAATATTTTGAACTATTGAGGAAATATTGAAATTCTGAAGTGTACTTATTTAATGTCAAATAAACGGTCAAGAAGTATATTTTTCATGTGATATATCTAGTACAGTACAAATTATCCTTCTTTTAATTTTCTTAAGATTGTGTGTCATTGCTTCATTTTGAAACACTAGTCGGATACCCCGCACAACGACGGTGATATATGTGTTTGCTTACCCGTTTAGTGAATTCGTTTCACAACACTTGAATGTATATGTGTTTGTTTGGGTTACCCGTAGCTTTCCGTGATATCATTATTCCCGCATATAGAAATACCCTCGCAATCTCTTACTCGTCAAACACTCCCCCAAAAGTATATGATTTTGACGAATCAAAATTATATTAACTGAAATAAAGGTTAAAGTTGTAAAAATTTGAATTAAAATAGAATAAACACACTAAAAATATAAAAACTAAAAACTTATAAAAATATATCAAAAAGGATGTTGAATTAAAGAGCATAAAATTTTAGAAAATATGGTGAAATTAGATTATAAAAAAAATAAGTAGATAAAAAGATATTTAAATTTGAAAATAAAGATGAAATTTTAGTTGAGAAATGACACATGTCACTTTATAATTGGAGCTCCTTATTTTAATTTAAGTGGTTAGGAGTTAGACTTTGAGTTGGTTAATAAGTGACACATGTCATCTCATGATTGGAGCTTCTTATCTTAATTTTTTGTTAGGATTTAGGTTTAGAATGAGGTTTGAATTTTACATGCATTATAATATAGTATAGATGTGGTCTCATTTAACAAAGTTGGTGTTATGATCTATCCCACATTGGTTGGGGATACAAATGAAAGCGGTTTATATTGCACATTACACTTTATATTTAAAATGTGCATTAAAGTGTTTTTATACTTGTGTGTCTAAGTATAAATAACTTTTGGTGCACGGTTTTTTTCACGTCTAAATTGGCAATGTTTTGTCACAATATATTTTGATGTGTATTAAAGGGTTTTATACTTGTGTATCTAAGTATATATATCTTTTGGGCTCAATTTTTTCACGTCCAAAGCGGCAATGGTGAACGCTATATTGTCACGGCATATGTACCGATATGAACCTCATTGGCAATGTTTTGTCACAGATATTTTGGATGTGTATTAAAGGGTTTTATACTTGTGTATCGAAGTATATATATCCTTTTGGGCTCAATTTTTTTCGCGTTCAAACTGGCAATGGTGAACTGCTATATTGTCACGGCATATGTACTGATGTGAACCTCATCCTTCAACAACGTGATTTTGTTAATCCCTTGTATATAGCACATTACAATTCATATTTTGAATGTGCATTAAAGGGTTTTTATAATTGTGTATCTAAGTATAATTATCTTTTGGACACATTTTTTTTTCACGTCTAAATTGGCAATGGTTTGTCACGGCATATTTTGGATGTGTATTAAAGGGTTTTTATACTTGTGTATCTAAGTATAAATATCCTTGTGGGCACAATTTTTTTTACATCCAAATTGCCAATGGTAAACTGCTATATTGTCACGGCATATGTGCTTATATGAACCTCGTCCTTCAACAACTTGATTTTGTTAATCCCTTGTATGTTCTAGACATTCATGATACTGATACAGGGACGACCTAGGATTTTTCGTTGGGCGTTGCATAATTTCTTTTGGGAGGGTCTTGCATATAATTTTGTTTATCATAAACAACAAAATTCACACCATAAATAATTTTTAGGCTAAACTGAAGTAACACAAAAATATATTTAGGTATTACACATACTAAAAAGCAACACTTTTTGAAAAAAATTACATTTTGTAGATCAAAATCAGTTGACATTGTTTTATGAATACAATGGTTTCAAACATTGGGCCAAGTCTTATTTGTTTATTCAATCCCTAGCATTCAGTTTTACTAAAAAGAAAGATGGGTTACTCTAAAAGGTGAGTCTAAATCAAGTGTTGCTCCGGCATCGTATAGCCAATTATGTCGTATGTTTGACTAGGGCCGGGGTAATCGCTTCTTGCCACTCAATTACAATTTCGGACACAATGCAACAACCAGCATCTTATGCAACAACTAATAATATCATTGATGTTTCCTCAAGATTGATCTCTTAGATGCTTCGAGAAGGAATTATTAAACCCAGTACGTGCCCATTATCTTATCCGGTTATACTAGTTTACAAAAACGATAGGTCATGGCATTTTATGTAGATTATCGTGCACTAAATGCTATTACCATTCCAGATCGTTTCTACAATTGACGAGCTGTTAGATGAATTGTTTCGTGCTAAATATTTTTCAAAAATAGACTTATGTTCGCTACAATCAAATTAGTCTTGCACCCAAAGATACTCATAAAGAAAATTTGTTTTGGCCTTCATATACTAAGGCCACTGCGTGGTGAAAAAAAATTGTGAGGCAAGAAATTGATGAATGATTGAATGAAAGAATTTTATCATGCTATCGAATTCACATATTATGATAGTCATCAAACATCATCTAATCCATCATTCTATTGTCATATTGTGTCATTTCTTTATTATCATATTCCTCGATATGTTTATTTTTAGCATCATCGGTCAAGTTGTCGTGAACAACACGGTGAGTTAGCTCCAATGGTTTGACTCGCCCTTTTAGTCCAAGAATGTTGTGCATTTGCTCGTTGTTGAAATGTATTGCTAACCTTTCACCATTCACATTAATATTTGTGTATGATAGTCTCATTTGGTACAATACCCGAAGGACGACAACCACAAACAGTGCAAAATGCAACGTATGCTTCGTTTTGACAAATTTGAGTGTGTGTTCTATCATCCCAAAATACACTGAAAAGTTACAACAATGATGATGAAGAATGCGAAAACTATAGAAAAATAACCTTGGGTATTCGAAACCGACACTCCAATCCGTGTTATGTTTGAACAAAATATTTTGAACTATTGAGGAAATATTGAAATTCAAGTGTACTTATTTAATGTCAAATAACGGTCAAGAAGTATATTTTTCATGTGATATATCTAGTACAATACAAATTATCCTTCTTTTAATTTTCTTAAGATTGTGTGTCATTGCTTCATTTTGAAACACTAGTCGGATACCCGCGCAATGACGGTGATATATGTGTTTGCTTACCCGTTTAGTGAATTCGTTTCACAACACTTCGAATGTATATGTGTTTGTTTGGATTACCCGTAGCTTTCCCGTGATATCATTATTCCCGCATATAGAAATACCCTCGCAATCTCTTACTCGTCAAACACTCCCCCAAAAGTATATGATTTTGACGAATCAAAATTATATTAACTTAAATAAAGGTTAAAGTTGTAAAAATTTGAATTAAAATAAAATAAACCCACTAAAAATATAAAAGCTAAAAACTTATAAAAATATATCAAAATGGATGTTGAATTAAAGAGCATAAAATTTTAGAAAATATGGTGAAATTAGATTATAAAAAAAATAAGTAGATAAAAAGATATTTAAATTTGAAAATAAAGATGAAATTTTAGTTGAGAAATGACACATGTCACTTTATAATTGGAGCTCCTTATTTTAATTTAAGTGGTTAGGAGTTAGACTTTGAGTTGGTTAATAAGTGACACATGTCATCTCATGATTGGAGCTTCTTATCTTAATTTTTGGTAAGGATTTAGGTTTAGAATGAGGTTTGAATTTTACATGCATTATAATATAGTATAGATGTGGTCTCATTTAACAAAGTTGGTGTTATGATCTATCCTACATTGGTTGGGGATACAAATGAAAGCGGTTTATATTGCACATTACACTTCATATTTAAAATGTGCATTAAAGTGTTTTTATACTTGTGTGTCTAAGTATAAATAACTTTTGGTGCACGGTTTTTTTTTCACGTCTAAATTGGCAATGTTTTGTCACAATATATTTTTGATGTGTATTAAAGGGTTTTTATACTTGTGTATCTAAGTATATATATCTTTTTGGGCTCAATTTTTTTTCACGTCCAAACTGGCAATGGTGAACTGCTATATTGTCACGGCATATGTACTGATATGAACCTCATTGGCAATGTTTTGTCACAGCATATTTTGGATGTGTATTAAAGGGTTTTTATACTTGTGTATCGAAGTATATATATCCTTTTGGGCTCAATTTTTTTCGCGTTCAAACTGGCAATGGTGAACTGCTATATTGTCACCATATATTTTTGGGCTAATATATTTTTTTCACGTCTAAATTGGCAATGTTTTGTCACAATATATTTTTGATGTGTATTAAAGGGTTTTTATACTTGTGTATCTAAGTATATATATCTTTTTGGGCTCAATTTTTTTTCACGTCCAAACTGGCAATGGTGAACTGCTATATTGTCACGGCATATGTACTGATATGAACCTCATTGGCAATGTTTTGTCACAGCATATTTTGGATGTGTATTAAAGGGTTTTTATACTTGTGTATCGAAGTATATATATCCTTTTGGGCTCAATTTTTTTCGCGTTCAAACTGGCAATGGTGAACTGCTATATTGTCACGGCATATGTACTGATATGAACCTCATCCTTCAACAACGTGATTTTGTTAATCCCTTGTATATAGCACATTACAATTCATATTTTGAATGTGCATTAAAGGGTTTTTATAATTGTGTATCTAAGTATAATTATCTTTTGGACACATTTTTTTCACGTCTAAATTGGCAATGGTTTGTCACGGCATATTTTGGATGTGTATTAAAGGGTTTTATACTTGTGTATCTAAGTATAAATATCCTTGTGGGCACAATTTTTTTACATCCAAATTGCCAATGGTAAACTGCTATATTGTCACGGCATATGTGCTTATATGAACCTCGTCCTTCAACAACTTGATTTTGTTAATCCCTTGTATGTTCTAGACATTCATGATACTGATACAGGGACGACCTAGGATTTTTCGTTGGGCGTTGCATAATTTCTTTTGGGAGGGTCTTGCATATAATTTTCTTTATCATAAACAACAAAATTCACACCATAAATAATTTTTAGGCTAAACTGAAGTAACACAAAAATATATTTAGGTGTTACACATACTAAAAGCAACACTTTTTGAAAAAAATTACATTTTGTAGATCAAAATCAGTTGACATTGTTTTATGAATACAATGGTTTCAAACATTGGGCCAAGTCTTATTTGTTTATTCAATCCCTAGCATTCAGTTTTACTAAAAAGAAAGATGGGTTACTCTAAAAGGTGAGTCTAAATCAAGTGTTGCTCCGGCATCGTATAGCCAATTATGTCGTATGTTTGACTAGGGCCGGGTAATCGCTTCTTGCCACTCAATTACAATTTCGGACACAATGCAACAACCAAAGATCTTATGCAACAACTAATAAAATCATTGATGTTTCCTCAAGATTGATCTCTTAGATGCTTGAGAAGGAATTATTAAACCCAGATGCGTGCCCATTATCTTATCCGTTATACTAGTTTACAAAAACGATAGGTCATGGCATTTTATGTAGATTATCGTGCACTAAATGCTATTACCATTCCGGATCGTTCTACAATTGACGAGCTGTTAGATGAATTGTTTCGTGCTAAATATTTTTCAAAAATAGACTTATGTTCTGGCTACAATCAAATTCGTCTTGCACCCAAAGATACTCATAAAGAAAATTTGTTTTGGCCTTCATATACTAAGGCCACTGCGTGGTGAAAAAAAATTGTGAGGCAAGAAATTGATGAATGATTGAATGAAAGAATTTTATCATGCTATCGAATTCACATATTATGATAGTCATCAAACATCATCTAATCCATCATTCTATTGTCATATTGTGTCATTTCTTTATTATCATATTCCTCGATATGTTTATTTTTAGCATCATCGGTCAAGTTGTCGTGAACAACACGGTGAGTTAGCTCCAATGGTTTGACTCGCCCTTTTAGTCCAAGCATGTTGTGCATTTGCTCGTTGTTGAAATGTATTGCTAACCTTTCACCATTCACATTAATATTTGTGTATGATTGTCTCATTTGGTACAATACCCGAAGGACGACAACCACAAACAGTGCAAAATGCAACGTATGCTTAGTTTTGACAAATTTGAGTGTGTGTTCTATCATCCCAAAATACACTGAAAAGTTACAACAATGATGATGAAGAATGCGAAAACTATAGAAAAATAACCTTGGGTATTCGAAACCGACACTCCAATCCAGTGTTATGTTTGAACAAAATATTTTGAACTATTGAGGAAATATTGAAATTCTGAAGTGTACTTATTTAATGTCAAATAAACGGTCAAGAAGTATATTTTTCATGTGATATATCTAGTACAGTACAAATTATCCTTCTTTTTAATTTTCTTAAGATTGTGTGTCATTGCTTCATTTTGAAACACTAGTCGGATACCCGCGCACAACGACGGTGATATATGTGTTTGCTTACCCGTTTAGTGAATTCGTTTCACAACACTTCGAATGTATATGTGTTTGTTTGGGTTACCCGTAGCTTTCCCGTGATATCATTATTCCCGCATATAGAAATACCCTCGCAATCTCTTACTCGTCAAACACTCCCCCAAAAGTATATGATTTTGACGAATCAAAATTATATTAACTGAAATAAAGGTTAAAGTTGTAAAAATTTGAATTAAAATAGAATAAACACACTAAAAATATAAAAACTAAAAACTTATAAAAATATATCAAAAAGGATGTTGAATTAAAGAGCATAAAATTTTAGAAAATATGGTGAAATTAGATTATAAAAAAAATAAGTAGATAAAAAGATATTTAAATTTGAAAATAAAGATGAAATTTTAGTTGAGAAATGACACATGTCACTTTATAATTGGAGCTCCTTATTTTAATTTAAGTGGTTAGGAGTTAGACTTTGAGTTGGTTAATAAGTGACACATGTCATCTCATGATTGGAGCTTCTCATCTTAATTTTTTGTTAGGATTTAGGTTTAGAATGAGGTTTGAATTTTACATGCATTATAATATAGTATAGATGTGGTCTCATTTAACAAAGTTGGTGTTATGATCTATCCCACATTGGTTGGGGATACAAATGAAAGCGGTTTATATTGCACATTACACTTCATATTTAAAATGTGCATTAAAGTGTTTTTATACTTGTGTGTCTAAGTATAAATAACTTTTGGTGCACGGTTTTTTTTTCACGTCTAAATTGGCAATGTTTTGTCACAATATATTTTTGATGTGTATTAAAGGGTTTTTATACTTGTGTATCTAAGTATATATATCTTTTTGGGCTCAATTTTTTTTCACGTCCAAACAGGCAATGGTGAACTGCTATATTGTCACGGCATATGTACTGATATGATGGAGTAGATCAGTTGTTTGGGTCTTGTTATAGTCTATTGTTGTCATTTATGTCCTTGTTTTGGTAACAGTTGCAGTCTAAGTCAAAATTTCATTTAGACTGTTTTTATTCTCATTACTGTTGGAATCTTAGTACTGAAATCATCACATATAGGTGTAAGATTGGATAATCTAGCTTGCTTTAGTCTTATTACATCTTATCTCATCTTAATCAGTCCTTGATTTGCTTCTAAATCTCATTTTAGTCAAAATAACAACTGTTCTTAAAAGTCAAAAAGCATTTCTACATCTGATTTTTGCAGAACTTGCAGCAACTGCATAGTCTTCATTTCAGCTAGTTAGGGTCTAATGTTTGGCACATTTGCAGTTTGCTAGGTGGTATTTAGTCCCACATATCTGTTTTGCCTTTAAGCACTCCTGATAAGCCCTTGAATAAGCTCAAAGTTGGGTCCTGTTTACTGTTTTGGCTTATGTAGCAGTTTTCTTTAATCATTGGTAGATTACTGTTTAGCAGTTAGGAGTAGATGAAATAGGTTGCTTTAGAGTAGTTATAGGATACTTTAGCTTATATAATCAGTTGGTGCTGTTTAGAGCTCATTTGCTTATTTTCACAAGCTTATTTCATATCCTATTACACTACAGCCCTCATTTCCTTCACATAAGCACCATATTTGATATTTTTCCTAGAACTAGAATATCATTTTAGAATTTCCCTGAAGTTTTCATAATTTTTGGTCACTGTTCACTATTTTTCTTTATTAAAATCAGTTTTTAATCACTTTTAAATACCTTTAATTGCAATTAATTGAGAAAAAGTTCAAAAAAATAATTTTTCAATTTTAATAGATTAAGATAAATATAAAAAGCATAAAAAAGATTTTTCCTTATTTTTCCCTTTTTATTTGGTATTTTTCACAATTTAAATTAGAGTTAAATAGATTTAAATTCATAGAAAATAGAAAATTAATCTGAAAAATAAAAAAATAGTTTTGAAAAGTCTTTTGTGATATTTTAGATTTTTGAAAAGTAATTCCATAATTTTCCCTCTCTTTTTCATAATTGTTAGATATTTAGTCTTATTTTTAAAGTTAAAAATTAGTTTTTTAATTCAAATAAAATAAGAAAAATCCTAAAAAATAGTTTTAATTCATTTATAGTTTTCATATATCATTTTTAGAGTAAAAGTAATTTTAGGTTATTTTTAGGATTTAGAATAGACGTAGTTGTATTTTATTCGCGTTTCGTTTTAATCCCGTATTTGCGTTTTAGTGTAGAATTGTGTAGTTTGCCATTATTCTTAGGATTTCCCATAGATTTTAGTTCCTTATGCTTTCCTTATCCCGTAGTTTAGAAAACTATCATATTACCCCCTTATGTTATTCAAATCCCGATAATCGAGACGTGAGTTGGAAATTCCATTCAACCCTCGTTCGGAACGATCTCGGTGCTTAAACCTAACACGTTTGAGTTACCCACATACTACTTCTTCTCTTATTATTGGTCAGTGTTTGAGCATATCAATTTTTGGCGCCGCTGCCGGGGAGGGCTTGTAGCGAGTTTTCGTATTCCGTCTCGGTTCGCGTGTTTTTGAAGATCCTTCCTCGTGAAGTTACCATTTTGCTTTTGTACATATTACTTTTATAAAAACCAAAAATATTTTCCTTTTCAAAATTCATTTTCCTTTTATGATTTCTATCTTTAAAAACCCAAAAAATAATCTTCGATTTCCTCTATATGTTTAATTCTTATCTCTTCACCCTCTATATTGTTTAATTCTCCACATTGCTCGATTTCACACCATTTGATCCCCATGATCCTCGGACCATGGAGGATTTCTATCGTCCGTCACTTATCGGTCGAGGAGGACCGATCGTTCCGGGAACGAAGTTTAGATTGAAAAATCGTATGGTTCGTCTTCTTCGACAGCATTGTCAATTTCATGGATATAACGACGAAGATGCTAATGAGCACTTGAACAAGTTTTTATCTATCACTCAATCTATGAAGCAACGTGGCATTTCTCAAGATGATATCCGATTGAATCTCTTCTCATTCTCTTTAACCCACGAAGCCGAAACTTGGTTTTATACCCTTGAAAAACATTCAATTCATACTTGGGAAGAGATGTTTCACAAGTTTCTTTCAAAATACTTTCCATATTCGAAAACGATGCAGCTGAGGAAAGATATTCTTAATTTCCAGCAATTGCCCAAGGAATCCGTATTTGAAGCTTGGGAAAGATTCAAATCGTTACTACAAAAATGTCCCGATCACCGAATTTTGCTTCTTGATCAAATCCTAACCTTTTATCATGGTATCACTACGATTGATCGAGAAAAAATCATGTTGGCAGCTGGTGGAAATCTCATGCGGAAGACACCTTAAGAAGCGTATGATTTGATCGAGAATATGACACAACATCATTATCAGTGGGATGCTGACGTTCCTTACGATTCTACCACTATGTTGAGTGATCATTATTCCGAGAAATTTTCCGTTATGAGTGCTCAAATTGACGTCTTTGGCAAACAAGAAAGCTATATCAGTCACCATTATCAACAAAGACCGAGTTATTCATCCGCCTTTTACTATTCAGATTCTGACGATAGTGATGATGATGAACCATTTGAAGAAGAGAACTTAAAGATTGATGTCGATTCTTCGAGTGGCAATCCCACTTCCATTTCCAATCCAATTATTTCCGACTCTTCCCCTTCACTCACGCCGGTTGAGAGAAGTGACGTTCTTATGGAAGAAGTCGATGATTCTATTGTTACAGACATTATTGCACCCGTTGATTCTCTCATAATGGGGGATGAGCATCTTAGTACTATTCCGAAAACGGAATCGTCTGATGTTGAGATTCTTATCCCAAGCCCAAGAGAGTCTGGGGTTGTTGATATTTGTGATGAGCCTTCTCTTGATATTTCAAATGATCATGTTGAGATGTTCTCCGATTCCGATAACGATTCTTATGGAGACATCGATTTCGTCGACGATTTACCTTCTGAGCCCGTCTATATTGAAGAAGAGAATGATTTCATGCCAGAAGAAGAAGAGATTGAGCCCGATGATATTGAGATCGAGGATGAAGCATTACGAGAAACATTGTCGAATGTTTATCTTCTCATTGCTAAGATTGAAGCCTTGAACGATAATTCAAGTTCGCATCCTATCTCCGTTAAAGATAGTGATTTCTCTCCCGAGCTTGAGACTTTCCGATTTGATGAAGAGATTAGTGGCAGTCCCACTATTGATGATGTTTATCCTCCGATTCTTGAGCGATTCTACTTTGATATTGATGAGAACAAGGTTTTGAACGAGATTTCCGATACTCCGACAAATGACCCGATCATTGAGGATGCTATTGATGACCCAATACCACCGGGTATTGAGGATGTTATGAATGACCCCGAGGGGGATATGGTTGTTCTTGATGGTTCTCTTGAGTCCCCTTCTTCTAATGAGTCCACCATCACTTATCCCGTTGAACCCGCATGTGAAGACAAAATCTTTAAACCTGGGATATGCATTGATGAGATTTTTGTTGAAAAAGTTTTCTGTGATAAGGATCCTCCGTTGGATGCCTTCGTTGTTGAGCCTACATCTCTTATCCCTTACCATAAGCTCCCGTCTTCTTTGGAGTTTCCTTATTCTGATCCGTCATCTTTTCGTCCACCCGCAAAACCACCGGATGATGGATCATTCTTTCATGATATACCATTTGTGCTTGAGCCCGACACTTTCTTCACCACCCAACCCACCCAGTCTCATTCTTTCAGGAATGAAGACACCGTTTTTGACCCTGGTATCTCTACCACTTTCTTCCCCAAGGACAAATGAATTCGGGGACGAGTCAGGCTAGCGACTCGGTAACCAAAAACAGTAGCGCTTCGTGGGAGGCACCCCATGCTTATCTCTATCTTCTTTCTATTTTCTAATAAGTGACGCGAAGGGTCCGCCTCTTCGATTTCTCGTGTTTGGTTGTTTGTGTTGTGTTTAGGATGTTCCCGATATGAAGACTCTCGTGCTCAAGTTTGTCTTTTCTCCACTCGAGTTTCATGATCGATCTTGATGGAAACCGATATCCTAATCTTATCGACTAACGCTTATCTTTGAGCATAATTAATAAACGGCTTTTAGATTTTCGTGATACCTTGCTTTAAACATTGAGGACAATGTTTCGCTCTAGTCTGGGGTAGGGTAATCTTCGATTTGATTTGACCGCACTTGCTTGTTTTTCGTCAGATACTCGCGTAACCCGCTTTTCCTTAGAAAATGAAAAATTGTGCAAAATGTAAAAATTTAAAAATTTTGTAAGCTTTTGTTAAGTCTTTTGATTGAAAAGTTTTGCTAGTCTCTTAGACAAGAAGCTATAAAATGCGAATTCTAGCTCACAAGGCCAAGATTTTGCAAGTTTCCTGAGTGACTTTAAATATGCATAACTTTATTTCATTAGACGAAGCATTTGCTAAGATAATATATGTTTTGACACCTTGTTGACTTTCCATTGGTGAGAGTAGGAATGGAATTTCGACTTGACCGGGCGTGTTGAGCCCTAGCTTGTTCCCTTAACCATAGATAATCTAAAATTATCGGCTAAGCATCTGCGGATCTCATTATTTGGGATTTTAAATTTGCAGAGATCGAGAAATGATAGAGTTACTTATGAGTTTAGATGCTAAGCGTGGAGTAGTTGGTTCTCTTTAGAGCCCATCGAAGGTACTTATGGCTTTTTGTTCCCACAAAATTGTTTCACCCCATATCTGTCTAATATATAATTAGAGATGTCGAGTTTTTGGCGATAGTTAGTTCTTTATCTTCTTAAAAGAATCTTTGTTTTAAAAATTGGGTACACATCAAGGATCCGTAATAAATAAATAAGTAATCAGTGATAAGTGAAAAAGTAATAAGTTGTGAGCTGCGGTGTCGAGATCGGACCCTTGGATCTTTAGCCGGGATTGAGTGAGGTCTTAGCCTAGCCAGCCGGGATCCTCATTTCATGAAGCCTATAGTCTTGGAATTACCCCGTGAAGCTCCGTGGTTCATAGCTCATATAAGTAAAAGTGTAAGTGAAAAAAAAAAAAATTGTATGATGAAAAAAATGAAAATGGAAAAGTCAAAAGTATAAGTGAATAAAAATTCCTTGATGTGGACCTCATTTTTACGACAATGGTTCTTGAGAGAAGGCGGATAACTAATTATCGACTTAGCTTTATATCTTTATCGGAATAAAAGTTATCGAAACGAGAACTTGAAGAAATTCATTTCTCACAAAAATAAAAAAATCTAGAGGAAAATAGGAAAATGGGAACAAAAGGTAATTACATAAGTAACTTCCATGGGTAGTGTTAGCATCTAGAGTCGTATGTAACAATGATTTCGGTTTTACGCTTAGTTTAGGACTTGTGAAAAATCAGGGACGATGTATTCTATCCGTATGGTCACTTCACGCTGTGTTGTGTTTTCTACTCCGTGATCCTAACATGTCGTTTGAAAAATGTTGGAGTTATTGATCAACATGAAAGTTCAACAAACCGTCATTCATAACCGGAATGTGCGTAATTGTAATATCTATACATATGAAATTAAAAGGTAAACGGGGCGTTTTTAGAATTAAGGGTTCTTAATATCTTTTGAGGAATCTTTGCTACTTCTTCATAGGTTTAGTAGAAAGAGATTGAAATCCTTGATTTTAGAAGCGTGAGTTGATTGCATTGCGTGAGGACACGACAATAGTCTCGTCTGGGGTATTTTGGTATGTGCTAAAACACATACCTTTTCATTATCAAAACTGACCCAAAACAACCAAGAAAGAGCCGTTTATTGCTAATATTTGTGGTTTTCTTGAGTTTGTGCATTTGCAGGTACGGATATGTAAAAACACACAAAAATAAGCCAAATCAGTCGTGAATCCGAGCACGAGAGAAAGAAGAGTGCAAAAGCTGAGGCTGAGAAAGGAATTTGCAAGTTTGGACAATCAATTCTCAAAATGACAGATTTAGTCCTTGAAGATTCAGAATTGTCATGTTTGATCCCTTGGAGTTTCAGAATCTACAAATTCAGTCCTTGGAGTATTGGAAATTTACAAGACAAGCCCTTGGAACATTTTCAGAATTTACAACCTTGGTCCCTTAAGTTTCATCTTATACATGATTGGTCCTTAATGATAAAAGGTTACCAAGTTAGTCCAAAATCCAATATATCATTTACAAAGACCAAATAACCAAAATAAACCCCAAGGCCCAATCTTACACTTACCTGGTCCAACAACCAACCCGCCTATTAATCCAAACCCACTTACCCGAATAAACCCATTACCCGAGTATTTAACCCAAATCAACCCCTGACCCGCTTCTTTTACCCGATCAAAACCCACCTCAACCCAGTCAAACAATATTATTATAACCCAAACGCGCCCTTTTCAGAAACCCTGTCTTCCACACACCCAAACACCTCCATTTTATCCCCAATCCCAAACACTAAACATAGTACTAAGCATCTCCCCAAACCTTCTAGACCTCTGACTTGTCAGAATAAGTGGCACACGTGGACAAATGGTGCTCTCCCATTGGCTGCTACACCTCACTTGATGATATGGAGCACTCTGATTGGTATTGATGACTCATGGATTGATATGTGGCTGTGGATGAGCTTCTAGGCTCTTCTCAAAGGCATCCCAGACTCCAAGCTCAGCTATATATTCCCCTCTTGGCTCACATTGTTTTTCGTCCAATCTCTTAAGTTTTAGAGAGATTTTGACCTTCCATTTCTTGTCATTTTAATTGTTTTTAATAGAGTAACTGTTATGCTTAAATGTAATTTCATTTTCAATTAATGTAAGCTTGCTTTTGGTTTAATGCAAATTAAATATATCTTGTCGAATTCATTTGTTTCCAATCTGTTTTCAGTTTTCAATAACAGCTCATTTAAGCTCATATAAGCTTGTTAAAGCTTGTGTGAGCTCACTTTCCTCTTAAATTAATCTTAATCTCAGTTTTAGAATAAAGTCAATAAAAGTCAATTTGGGTCAAAAATGGAAAGTCAAACATAATCTTTGGTTAAAGTCTGATTGGAGTAGGTTTCTGAGGTTAGTTTAAGCTTATTTTGTGCATTACATTTGAGTTTTGGTCAAGTTCTCTTTAAATTTCAGTTTCACACATGATTTTGAGTTATAAAGGAGTGTTTGGATCAAGGATTTAAACTGATTTAGAGGTCAATATAATGGAGTAGATCAGTTGTTTGGGTCTTGTTATAGTCTATTGTAGTCATTTCTGTCCTTGTTTTGGTAACAGTTGCAGTCTAAGTCAAAATTTCATTTAGACTGTTTTTATTCTCATTACTGTTGGAATCTTAGTACTGAAATCATCACATATAGGTGTAAGATTGGATAATCTAGCTTGCTTTAGTCTTATTACATCTTATCTCATCTTAATCAGTCCTTGATTTGCTTCTAAATCTCATTTTAGTCAAAATAACAACTGTTCTTAAAAGTCAAAAGCATTTCTACATCGATTTTGCAGAACTTGCAAAGAATCGCATAGTCTTCATTTCAACTAGTTAGGGTCTAATGTTTGGCACATTTGCAGTTTGCTAGGTGGTATTTAGTCCCACATATCTGTTTTGCCTTTAAGCACTCTGATAAGCCCTTGAATAAGCTCAAAGTTGGGTCCCATTCATTGCTTTGGCTTATGTAGCGTTTTCTTTAATCATTGGTAGATTCTTGTTTAGCGTTAGGAGTAGATGAAATATGTTGCTTTAGAGTAGTTATAGGATACTTTAGCTTATATAATCGGTTGGTCTTGTTTAGAGCTCATTTGCTTATTTTCAAGTTTATTTCATATCCTATTACACTACTGACCCTCATTTCCTTCACATAAGCACCATATTTGATATTTTTCCTAGAACTATAATATCATTTTAGAATTTCCAAGTTTTCATAATTTTTGGTCCTTTGTTCACTATTTTTCTTTATTAAAATCGCTTTTAATCACTTTTAAATACCTTTAATTGCAATTAATTGAGAAAAGTTCAAAAAATAATTTTCAATTTTAATAGATTAAGATAAATATAAAAGCATAAAAAGATTTTTCCTTATTTTTCCTTTTATTTGGTATTTTTCACAATTTAAATTAGAGTTAAATAGATTTAAATTCATAGAAAATAGAAAATTAATCGAAAAATAAAAAATAGTTTTGAAAAGTCTTTTGTGATATTTTAGATTTTTGAAAAGTAATTCCATAATTTTCCCTCTCTTTTTCATAATTGTTAGATATTTAGTCTTATTTTTAAAGTTAAAAATTAGTTTTTTAATTCAAATAAAATAAGAAAAATCCTAAAAAATAGTTTTAATTCATTTATAGTTTTCATATATCATTTTTAGAGTAAAAGTAATTTTAGGTTATTTTTAGGATTTAGAATAGACGTAGTTGTATTTTATTCGCGTTTCGTTTTAATCCCGTATTTGCGTTTTAGTGTAGAATTGTGTAGTTTGCCATTATTCTTAGGATTTCCCATAGATTTTAGTTCCTTATGCTTTCCTTATCCCGTAGTTTAGAAAACTATCATATTACCCCCTTATGTTATTCAAATCCCGATAATCGAGACGTGAGTTGGAAATTCCATTCAACCCTCGTTCGGAACGATCTCGGTGCTCAAGCCTAATACGTTTGAGTTACCCAACATACTACACAACTTCTCATCTATTATTGGTCAGTGTCTGAGCCGTTTTAAGTTTCTTACGGTTAGTCATTCACAAGTGGCTAGCTTGTGTGAGTAAACTTGACGGTTTCGAGCATATCAAGGGTCTTGCATATAATTTTGTTTATCATAAACAACAAAATTCACACCATAAATAATTTTTAGGCTAAACTGAAGTAACACAAAAATATATTTAGGTGTTACACATACTAAAAAGCAACACTTTTTGAAAAAAATTACATTTTGTAGATCAAAATCAGTTGACATTGTTTTATGAATACAATGGTTTCAAACATTGGGCCAAGTCTTATTTGTTTATTCAATCCCTAGCATTCGGTTTACTAAAAGAAAGATGGGTTACTCTAAAAGGTGAGTCTAAATCAAGTGTTGCTCCGGCATCGATAGCCAATTATGTCGTATGTTTGACTAGGGCCGGGTAATCGCTTCTTGCCACTCAATTACAATTTCGGACACAATGCAACAACCAAAGATCTTATGCAACAACTAATAAAATCATTGATGTTTCCTCAAGATTGATCTCTTAGATGCTTCGAGAAGGAATTATTAAACCCAGTACGTGCCCATTATCTTATCCGGTTATACTAGTTTACAAAAACGATAGGTCATGGCATTTTATGTAGATTATCGTGCACTAAATGCTATTACCATTCCAGATCGTTTCTACAATTGACGAGCTGTTAGATGAATTGTTTCGTGCTAAATATTTTTCAAAAATAGACTTATGTTCTGGCTACAATCAAATTCGTCTTGCACCCAAAGATACTCATAAAGAAAATTTGTTTTGGCCTTCATATACTAAGGCCACTGCGTGGTGAAAAAAAATTGTGAGGCAAGAAATTGATGAATGATTGAATGAAAGAATTTTATCATGCTATCGAATTCACATATTATGATAGTCATCAAACATCATCTAATCCATCATTCTATTGTCATATTTGCACTTCTGAATTAAGGAAAGAAAAAGAAAAAAAGAAGGAATAAAGTGGATACCATGAAGACAATGAGTAAAATGGTGCTAAAGAAGACCAAGTTATGGAGTTGTAAGTTTTGAAAAATCTTCAGACTTTTTAAGTTAAGAAAAAGAAAAATATATTTGTTAAAACTTTACATCTATTGAAATGAATTAGTTGTAGTAACTCTTTTGTTACTATGTCAAGCATTTTGAGGTTAAGAGTTTATGTTTCGTACATTGATTTGTGTTTGTGTTGTATATGTTAAGTTCCATGTTTTATTCATAGTATGATTAAGCTTCAAGATTCTGTGTCATTGCACCATATTGGAATGTGTGGTTTCCTTTTACAAAGTGTGTATTTTAATGTTGACCCACATTGGTTATCGGATAAAATTTTACAAGGCTCATTACATTTGTACCATTTACATTAGAAGGTTATCATGGAATTTCCATTTTTCCATAACAAATACCTCACAAATGTTCTTTTGGGAAGAAATCAAATATTTTATAAAGCTGTTCTTCTTAGTTGTTAAAAAGCTTGGAGGATTTTGTGTTTCATTTAACAAATTTTGTGTTTCATTTAACAAATTTTGTGTTTTGATATTATCCCACATTGGCAAGATTTAAAACTAAAAGTGGGTTTATAAAGCTCATTACAATTTATATGGTCAAATGTGTGTTGAAAAATTTGTATGGTAGTAATAAAAAATTAGTACTTGTAATTGTAACATGTACAATACAAATTCTGATGCACATATTTTTTAACCTTTTGTCTTTTTATAAGATTTCAAAAACATTTATTTTTTAACCTTTTGCCTTTTTAAAAGATTTCAAAAACATTTATTATTCTGTAATAAAATCAAATACTTTAAAAAGTCGTTTTTCTTTATTTGTTAAAAAAAATCAAAATTGTATAAAGTCATTTTTTTATCACTAAAAGCTTTTGTTCAAATATCCTATTGAAGATGCTATTAGCACTTGGTATATGTAATTATTAACACACGTTCACAAACTTCTAGCATCTCAAAATTATACTAAAGATATTAAATGCATAAATTATACAACGTTCCTTCTGTATTAATATCAACCAAAGCTATTGACAAATTGTAAAGTGACGCTTTGAAATCGTTTGTGATGTTTTAGACAAAAGCTTTGAACAAATGGTTAAACTTTAAAGTAAAGTTAGATGGAATAAATGGTCATGAAAGGATTTATCATGTGATTTATATTCTAGAGAATGAAATAATGTATTTTTGTATTGACAAACATCCCACTCTGGTTCAAAAACCAATGTGACAGTTTACCAAGTACCAAAATTCATTTTATCTTAACTATCCCTTTTTTTATATGATTCTATATATATACCCACTTTTGGTTACAAGCTCCTACTATGTGGGATATTTTGCTCTCTCTAAAATTAAAGTACCTTGCTATTGCTTTTGTGTAAAGGGAGGAATCACTACAACACGTGTTATTTGATAGCTTCCTTTATATTTTTCACCCGTGCAAACATATTGTAAAGTTATTACGCTTATAAGACTATGATTATCACACTTACATACATTGGTGCCAAAATCTACTTGCTTTAGTTTCATTGAAAATAGTACAAGTCTTCTTAGTAGAATCATGTGAAATGAATTAAGTTTTGTTGGAAGTTAACCATGAAAGGGGTATATCTTGCAATATTTGTTTTAAGATCCAAAATTTATCTACAGGTATTTATACAGAAAATGATTCCAATCCAACACATCACTTGTGTATAACACGAACACATCCTACATAAATATATTTGGATATGAAGTTGCGAGTTCTAGGGCTACAGTAGCGATCCATGTAGGATGTGTTCCAGTTGTTATTAAGAGTCACTATATATATAAGCTAGTTGAACACGAACACATAAAACCACAAACAGTAAACAAAAGCCGCACTATATAACAATATAGATAGAACTAGTGATACAAACTAGATAGAGACATGAAACTAGTTGTCGGTTTACGTGTAAGTTGTTGCAACTAAATATGATTTAAACTTCTTAAGATTTAGTTATCATATAGTATCATAGTAACTGGTTTAAGTATCTACACTACCAATATAACTATAAGCAACTAATGAAAATAAACATATTCTTCCTTATTATAGAATGAAGGATAGAAAATGAGTAAATTTGTCATTTATAATAAATGATTTCACATAAGCATCAAGTCTCGAACCCATAACTTGCCTGTTAACGAGCATTAATTCAAAACAACCGAATTCATAGTCCTAGCCTATATATGCGAGCCTTATTTTGAGCTCAACCACGGTTTTCATTACCAGATTGAGTCTATTCATTCTCGAAAAGCTTGTCAAATTCAATGTCCGGAATCCCATTCTCGTCAAGAAATGTATAGGTGCCCAACTCGTTAAGGTCATGATTTGTTGACTTGATATTGACACCAACAACGGTTATTTTTTCTCATTGTATCCCACCATATGCTCCTTTTCAGCATTTGGTCAAGTTGTCTAAAGCTATGGTTGAGTCAACTCGGCGAGTTAATTCCAACGGTTTGACTCGCCCTTTTAGTCCAAGCATGCTGGAAATATTCTCATTGTTGAGATGAATTATAAAACTTTCACCATTCACAGTTATCTTCGTGTATGATTGCCGGCCGAAAACCACAAACAATGCATAACGAAATGTATGTTTAGTTTTTGATGATATTGATTTTGTGTTCACAAATTTGAATTGGTAACTCATCCTAATCAACTACTTATCAATTCGGACTTCTTGTGTAACTCAAACTTTATAGTTTAAATGCAATATAAACACATGATGATGTCGTTCAAACATCATAAAATTACAATAAAAGTTCAAAAAATTGCAAATGAAAAATATACGGAAATTAAATAAACATTATTACAAGTATAAGTCCGAAGCTATTTGCAACGGTACACTCTAGAATCGATTGTGATGTTTTAGACAAAAATGTTTAAATTGTGAAGTGAACTTAGATGGTATATAAATTATGTGATTTAACTGTGATTTTACTTTAAGTTGTACAAAATACAAATTATGTTTTTTTTTTTTTTTTTTTTTTTTTTTTTTTTTTAATTTTTAAAATATTTTTCATGTGACTTATGCCACCACGTTTAGAGCACCCCCAAATGTAGTCTCTAAGATTTTATGTTATTGCTTCATGTAAGAATGTGTTGTCTCATTTAGCAAAGTTTGTGTTTTAATATTGTCCCACATTAGTTAGAGATAAAAGTAAAAGATAGTTTATAAGTCTCATGACATTCCAAGAGCTAGATGGTGCGTAATGATTCTTGTAGGCTAGATACTTTGTATAAAATGTTCGAAACATATTTACATTACAATATTCATGACACACTTTTTTTTAATCGTTAAAGTAATCGGAGTATACCTTTTCTATTAATCGTAACAAAGCTTATTTTTCAGGCACCCTATGTAACGCCCCGACCCGACAAGGGTAAAGGAATCACAAGTAATGGTGTCATATCAAAGCAAACATATAATCCAAAAGAAATCTCAACATAAATATTGAAATAATCCAAGTCAAAACGACTTCAATACATAGGTCCCAGCGGAAAATAAACTTCAAATGAAATGTCTAAAATATAAAGTCTAAATGGCATCATAAGATCAAAACTAAAATCTCTAAGGTAAGTCCACACAAGACTCATCCCAAAGCAATACCCAGCTCAATGCTTAGATACGCCGGAAGAAAAGAAATGCGGCCGAGCTTCAAAAGCCCGGTGAATGATATACAAACAAAACGAATACGAAATGAGAACGAATACGAAATAAAGTGAAAGAAAGATAGTGAAATCATAATCATTTCAAAAGATAATTCGGGATATAAGAATAAGTTTTATAGCTAACTACCTCGAGCCCAAACACATATGCCATATCGAAACATATCATAATCACATAAGGCAACAATTTGTAGGGAGACCTACCAGAGTTATGAAGGACGCATGCACGCAGATCAATCATCGACAACATATAACATAAACATATAATATATAGCATATAATGATCTAAGATGCACCCATACGCCCCACGGACATACTTTGATAATATAATACAAATTGAGCTCATAAAAATAACGAGATAAGGGACGTGGCGAACTTCACTCTCGCCTAGAGTCATGTCAAGTGCATTTATTGACACGGACATGGAACCCCATGACTAGTTAATAATTGGCTCGGTGTCAAACTATCTTAGGTCAAATAAGAATGTCATAATCGACATAGATCATATTTTATCAAACGTTTTCAAAATCAAAAGTTTCATATCATATAGTTCAAAATCAAATGTTTTATGATTCAAAATCAAAGTTCAGATAAGCAACAGCTCAAATAGACACATTAGGGTTCATAGCAAAGGCTTATGAAATCCTAATATGAAAGCGAAAAGAAAACATTATACGAAACCTTTACTGAAAAGGTCAGAATATATGTACCTTATTCCAAAGCAAATGATCAAAAGTAGAAACAGGGAAAGCAAAGAATTACTCCTTCTTCACAGAACCTATATACATTAACGGTCGTATATATCATTATGATTCCATAATCGTCACAATGATCTTATAATATTTTAGGGTTTTATAATAAAATGAGACTTAAATGTTTATAATTAATATCGAGATTAAGGTTCATTATGTCATTTATTAAAGTTTAGGGTTACATGTGAAAATAGTTTTAAACGCCTTAACTCACACATAAAATAACGATTTAGTATATTTAGCTTCAAAACCCTAATCAACTCTCATCTATATTTTAGGGTTTCTATTCTTTAATATCTCATTAATATGCATTAACTTACATGTTACGTCTTTTAATGACTCGTTACTTAACCTAACACGTCACAAAATAATCTTTCCTTTTATGTTTCACCATATACGCTTATGATTTTATGTGACATACAAGTTACTTATTACTCAGATTAATTACACGTTTACAACATTAGGGTTTAGCATACCTTATTCGATTAATATATCAAAACTAGGGTTTACATTTACATAACCTTTACTTAATTAATGCATCTTCAAAACTTATACGTGACTCGGTTTAAATTAGGGTTTTCGCTATTAGGTTTTTCACAAGTATTAACTCATCTTCTTACTTTACTTATTCAAGTTATCAAGTTTATACCTTATTCGAAAGTCAAGCATGGCTCGGTTCTAATTACATAGGTTCGGTCCTTATTAAATCGACACAAACATAACCCGATTCAATATTACATATTACTTACATCACTCTTAAATACTTGTAAGGTTTAGTTATTAGGGTTTCTTGTTTTTGGTTCCCATTCGGTTCGGCACAAAAGAAAAAGAAACACAATCGACCAAACGAAACATATAACAATATATTAACACAAGGTACATCAAACAAAGACGAGAACAAGTTATACCTTGACTTGATTGAGCAAAATCTCGACTCCTATGGTTGTTATGGTTCGCCGAGCAAAGAGCAAAAGAAAAGAAAAGAGGCAACACAAACTAGGGTTTCACTTTTGTGATTTATGTATTGTATATATAGTAGTAGTATTTGAGTTAAACTAGGAAAGGATTGGGTTTCGGTTTGGCCCAACCGAATCACAACCCAAACGCACACCATATGGCTTTCGGCCTTGTCCACACGAAACAAAAGAAACACGACCCAAATCATTTACTTAAACATTAAATCTTCGCTGTACCAAAATCAATCACGTAATATATTTTAGTTAGGTTTTAAGTATTCACAAGTTAACTTTTAATTTCTTTAAATGTTATAAATATATTTTACGTATTTTATAAATTTTAGTTCCAAGGGTATTTTAGTCTTTACTCGATTTTAGATTTTCGTGTTTTACAATTCTTCCCTCTAAAGAAAAATTTTCGTCCTCGAAAATTGAAATGAACGAAATGAAAACGAAACGAACACGAGAACGAAACGAAATGAGAACATACCAAACTATTCAAAGAAATGGGATAACTAGCACGCATCGACTCCTCGGTTTCCCAAGTAGCCTCACGCTCGTGATGATTTTCCAAAGAATCTTAACGAATGGAATAACTTTATTCCTCATAACTCTTTCTTGTCTTTCCGAATAACTTCGGTTCTTCGATAAAGACATATCGGATTGAATTTGATCAAACGGATAAGAAGCAACGTTTAACGGATGATAGTTGTATCCCCTTAGGAGTGATACATGGAAAATGTCATGAACATGCGATAACTGAGGCGGAAGTGCTAAACGATACGAAACTTCTCCTATACGCTCTAGAATCTCAAACGGTCCAATAAATCGAGGACTGAGCTTGCCCTTGATTCCAAAACGTTTCACGCCTCTAAACGGCGAAACTTTCAAAAACACACGATCTCCAACCCGAAATTCTAAATCACGACGATGCTTGTCGGCATAACTTTTCTGACGAGACCTAGCTTCCTTCAATTTCTCTCTAGCCACAACTACTTTCTCATTAGTGATCTCGATCATTTCCGGTCCTTCAATCAAACGCTCACCTACTTCATCCCAACAAATAGGTGCTCTACATTTCCTTCCATAAAGAAGTTCAAACGGTGCCGCCTTAATGCTAGCATGCCAACTGTTGTTATATGCAAACTCTACTAAACATAAATATTCATCCCAACTGCCAGTCCATTCTAAAGCACAAGCCCTTAGCATATCCTCTAAGGTCTCAGATAGTCCTCTCGATCGACCATCCGTTTGAGGATGAAATGCCGTACTAAAGTTAAGTCGAGTACCCCAAGCTTTCTCGCAAACCCTTCCGTAAACGAGAAGTAAAACGCGGATCTCTGTCGGACACAATAGATGCCGAGTACCATGAAGTCTAACGATCTCTTGTTGAAAAATCTCCGCCAATTTACCAATACCATAATCCTTTTCGATTGGCAAGAAATGAGCGATTTGGTTAGTCGATCAACAACTACCCAAATCGCATCATGCTTCTTCCGAGTAAGAGGTAGTCCATCACAAAATCCATAGATATCTTATCCCACTTCCATGTTGGAATCTCCAATAGTCGTAATAATCCACTAGCCCTTTGATGTTCAATCTTAACTGCCGACAAATCATACACTTCGACACAAACGTCGCCACATCTTGCTTCATACCATTCCACCAAAAGTATCGCTTCAAATCCCTATACATCTTGGTAGAACCGGGATGAATAGTGAAAGGAGAACTATGAGCTTCATCATAACTTTCTCAATGGCACCGATCATTGGGAACACAAAGCCTATCCCCATACCATACAATACCGTCATTATCAACCTTAAACTCCGTCGCTTACCTTCTTCAACATTTTGCGCCACGCCCACAGTTCACGTCATCTTTCGAGCTTCTTTAATTTGCAAGATAAGGTTCGACTCCACCTTCATACTTGCCCGGTATCCATCAAAACCTCGTACACACAACTCGACATCCAAACTCTCTAAGTCACGAATAATCCTAGGCTCAATCTTGATACTGCAAGAATGCCCGATTTCGCTAAGTCGTCAAGAACTCACGTTAGCCTTACGGATGGTACCGAATGTTGGTGTCATAATCCTTAAGAAGTTCTAACCATCTTCTTTGTCTCATGTTAAGTTCCTTCCGAGTGAAAATATACTTGAGACTCTTATGATCGATGAATATATCACACGCCTCTATACAAGTAATGTCTCCGGATCTTCAACGCAAACACCACCGCAGCCTAACTCAAGATCATGAGTTGGGTAATTCTCCTCATAAGGTTTTAGGCGCCTCAAGCATAAGCTATTACCTTTCCATGTTGCATCAAAACACACCTAATCCCTTCTTAGATGCATCGTCAGAGATTTGAAATCCTCCGAACCCGTTGGAAGAGTCAAAATAGGAGCCGACACCAATCTCCGTTTCAACTCTTCAAAACTCTTCTCTCGCTCATCCGTCCATACAAACTTTTCACCTTTCCTCATCGGTTGGGTTAGGGGTAGAGCTAAGCGAGAGAAACCTTCAACAAAACGTCTGTAGTAACCAAGAAGTCCAAGAAAACTCGACCTCGATCATCGTCGAGGTCTTGGCCATTTTGTGATAGCCTCAACTTTAGACGGATCCATGGTAATACCATCACCGATACAATATGACCAAGGAAAGCAACTTGTCTCAACCAAAATTGCGACTTCGAAAATTTGGCGTACAACTTCTTCTTCCTCAAAATCTCCAAAACTATACGGAGATGTTCTTCATGCTCCTCTTCGACTTGGAGTAAACCAAAATGTCGTCGATGAAAACAATAACGAACTTGTCGAGAAACTCATGGAAAACACGATTCATCGTGTCCATAAACACAAGCAGCGCATTGGTCAAACCAAAAGGCATAACGAGAAATTCGTAATGACCATATCCGTACGAAATGCGGTCTTAGGAACATCTTGCTCCTTCACACGAATCGATGGTAGCGGACCTCGTGTCAATCTTCGAAAAGAACTTAGCTCCTTGCGTTGATCAAACAAGTCATCTATACGCCGCAGAGGATAACGGTTACGAATGGTAATACGATTGAGTTCACGATAGTCAATACATAGGCGCATGCTTCCATCCTTCTTCTTCACAAACAAGACAGTGCACCCATGGAGAAACTTGGGCGATAAATCCACTCTCTATCATCTCTTGCACTGTTCCTTCAACTCCTTCGTTTCTACAGTGCCATACGATACGGAGCCTTCAAATCGGTTCAAGACCTGTGAATTAACTCAATGCTAAACTCAACTTCTCGGTGGGGAAGTCCAGGAGTTCATCGAAAACGTCAAGAATTCGCAAACAACCGAAAGATTTTCAATGTTAGGATTCTCCAAAGATGTGTCCTTAATGATGCTAGAAAACCTTGGCACCCATGAGCAATCATGATCCGTGCCTTCATAGCGGAAATGAGTTTAACATACTTAAGAGGTTGAGAACCATGATAAACGAATTCGGGATGTTTTACGTCTCCAAAGATCACCGTTCTAGCATGGCAATCAATTGAAGCTCTATGATAAGCCAACCAATCCATGCCTAGAATGATATCAAAGTCGACCATATCGAGAGGATACAGATTTGCAAAGCGAATACGATCATCAAAACGAAGAGGACACTTAACGATTTATGGTCAATGATCACATGATTTTTCATAGGCGAGAAATCGATAAGTGCTTTGTTAACGGTTTGGGCTTCATATTAAGTTTCTTAGCAAATGTGATAGATATAATGGGTGTGTGGCGCCAAGATCAAATAAAACGAAGACAACAAAATCATCAATGAAAAGAGTGCCCGTAATGGTACTCAAGTGCGCTCCACCGGTTACGAGTAGTAGCATAAACACGTCCAAGAGTAGTCGGTGGCTTGATGTAGTTTCCGTGAACCGCCGGATTCTTCTTAGGGCAATCTTTAATCTTGTGAGTAGTGGAACCACAAGCAAAACATCCACCAGTGGCCTTGAAACACCGCCTGGATGAGCCTTTCCACAAGTAGTACAAATAGGTGGGGTGGCAAAACCTCACCGTCCTCCGTTGACTAGAAGATCCAAGCACGACCCGATTTGATCCTCGAGTGGTCGATCCTTGTTGTAACGCCGGTTATTGTTACCTTGGTTCGACGATCACTTCCATTCCTACCAAGATTTCTATTATCTTGACCCCTCGTCTCGTGGCGCCCAAGGTCAACATTCCTTCCCGATCGACCCACCGATCATAACTCCTATCCACTTGACCTCTCGAATCATAACTCCTACCGAGTTTCCTTATAGTCATTGCCTTGAGTCCTACCTTGAATCCGATCACCATCGCGATTACGCTTGTTAGAACCCGAAACCTCATGAAAGATCTCAATGTTACGAGTGCGTCATTGCAGCCGACACATTCTCATACTCAATATTAAGCAATCGGTCCAACACCCACTTCTTGATCCCCACTTGAAGTGCTTAGCTTGACGCCTACCATCGCCAAAGAATCGCTCCCACAAAACTCACCAACCTCATAAACCTACTCATGTACTCATTGGAGTTCTCATGATCAAACCGGTAGATTGCCCGATAATCCTCTCATACCTTTGTCGTCAAAGATCGTGGAAGTAACGGTTATAGAAGATAGTCCAAACTCACCGTGTACAAGTCACAAGAAAAGCGTCTCCTCCTCTTGCTTGTTTGAGCGCCTTCCACCAACTTAAAGCATCACCTTCCAATTTTAATGAAGCCAAACGAGTCTTAAACTCGTCTCCACAACCCAAGACTTCAAACGACTTCTCAATATGAGTGATCCGGTCCTCGGCCTCGAGAGGAGTAGCAAGAAGTGCTAAACGAAAGAGGCTTAAGCTTACCAAACGCCGAGCCAAGTATGAATACCGACGGGTTGATTTCCTCCACCACTACCCAAGCACCATTCGACACGAATGTTGTTGATCACTGCTCCATCATCTCGTGTAGTCAAACCAGGAAAAGAGAGTTGAGAGCATTCGCAATCGCAGTATCCATGTTAATAGCATCATCGTCTCCATCCGCGCCACCAGTAGTACGAGTTCGAACCATCTAAACGATTAGCAAAATGAACAAAGGTGAGATACGAAATGGAAGTACGAAGGAATCCTAAGGTCTACCCAAATCCTCACAAGTCAAATCCTAAGCTCTAAAGTCTCAAAACCTAGGCTCCATATGTCACAGTCCCGACTACAAGTCGTAAACACAGGCTCGATGCCATAAATTGTAACGCCCGACCCGACAAGGGTAAAGGAATCACAAGTAATGGTGTCATATCAAAGCAAACATATAATCCAAAAGAAATCTCAACATAAATATTGAAATAATCCAAGTCAAAACGACTTCAATACATAGGTCCCAATGGAAAATAAACTTCAAATGAAATGTCTAAAATATAAAGTCTAAATGGCATCATAAGATCAAAACTAAAATCTCTAAGGTAAGTCCACACAAGACTCATCCCAAAGCAATACCCGGCTCAATGCTTAGATACCGCGCGGAAGAAAAGAAATGCTACCGAGCTTCAAAAGCCCAAAGGAATGATATACAAACAAAACGAATACGAAACGAGAACGAATACGAAATAAAGTGAAAGAAAGATAGTGAAATCATAATCATTTCAAAAGATAATTCGGGATATAAGAATAAGTTTTATAGCTAACTACCTCGAGCCCAAACACATATGCCATATCGAAACATATCATAATCACATAAGGCAACAATTTGTAGGGAGACCTACGAGTTATGAAGGACGTGCATGCACGCAAAGATCAATCATCGACAACATATAACATAAACATATAATATATAGCATATAATGATCTAGGATGCACCCATACGCCCTACGGACATACTTTGATAATATAATACAAATTGAGCTCATAACAAATAACGAGATAAGGGACGTGGCGTAACTTCACTCTATCGCCTAGAGTCATGTCAAGTGCATTTACTGACACGGACATGGAACCCCCATGACTAGTTAATAATTGGCTCGGGTGTCAAACTATCTTAGGTCAAATAAGAATGTCATAACTGACATAGATCATATTTTATCAAACGTTTTCAAAATCAAAAGTTTCATATCATATAGTTCAAAATCAAATGTTTTATGATTCAAAATCAAAGTTCAGATAAGCAACAGCTCAAATAGACACATTAGGGTTCATAGCAAAGGCTTAGGAAATCCTAATATGAAAGCGAAAAGAAAACATTATACTGAAACCTTTCTTGAAAAGGTTAGAATATCTCGTACCTTATTCCAAAGCAAATGATCAAAAGTAGAAACAGGAAAGCAAAGAATTACTCCTTCTTCACGTAACCTATATACATTAACGGTCGATATATCATTAATGATTCCATAATCGTCACAATGATCTTATAATATTTTAGGGTTTTATAATAAAATGAGACTTAAATGTTTATAATTAATATCGTAGATTAAGGTTCATTATGTCATTTATTAAAGTTTAGGGTTACATGTGAAAATAGTTTTAAACGTTTTAACTCACACATAAAATAACGATTTAGTATATTTAGCTTCAAAACCCTAATCAACTCTCATCTATATTTTAGGGTTTCTATTCTTTAATATCTCATTAATATGCATTAACTTACATGTTACGTCTTTTAATGACTCATTACTTAACCTAACACGTCACAAAATAATCTTTCCTTTTATGTTTCACCATATACGTTTATGATTTTATGTGACATACAAGTTACTTATTACTCGTATTAATTACACGTTTACAACATTAGGGTTTAGCATACCTTATTCGATTAATATATCAAAACTAGGGTTTACATTTACATAACCTTTACTTAATTAATGCATCTTCAAAACTTATACGTGACTCGGTTTAAATTAGGGTTTTCGCTATTAGGTTTTTCACAAGTATTAACTCATCTTCTTACTTTACTTATTCAAGTTATCAAGTTTATACCTTATTCGAAAGTCAAGCATGGCTCGGTTCTAATTACATAGGTTCGGTCCTTATTAAATCGACACAAACATAACCCGATTCAATATTACATATTACTTACATCACTTTTAAATACTTGTAAGGTTTAGTTATTAGGGTTTCTTGTTTTTGGTTCCCATTCGGTTCGGCACAAAAGAAAAAGAAACACAATCGACCAAACGAAACATATAACAATATATTAACACAAGGTACATCAAACAAAGACGAGAACAAGTTATACCTTGACTTGATTGAGCAAAAATCTCGACTCCTATGGTTGTTATGGTTCGGCCGAGCAAAGAGCAAAAGAAAAGAAAAAGAGGCAACACAAACTAGGGTTTCACTTTTGTGATTTATGTATTGTATATATAGTAGTAGTATTTGAGTTAAACTAGGAAAGGGATTGGGTTTTCGGTTTGGCCCAACCGAATCACAACCCAAACGCACACCATATGGCTTTCGGCCTTGTCCACACGAAACAAAAGAAACACGACCCAAATCATTTACGAAACATTAAATCTTCGTCGTACCAAAATCAATCACGTAATATATTTTAGTTAGGTTTTTAAGTATTCACAAGTTAACTTTTAATTTCTTTAAATGTTATAAATATATTTTACGTATTTTATAAATTTTAGTTCCAAGGGTATTTTAGTCTTTACTCAGATTTTAGATTTTCAGGTTTTACACCCTAATAATTAAAAATGCTATCAACACTTATTAAATGCGATCTTATGATCTTTAAGGACTTCGTGTGCATTACATAAACATAAAGTTCCAACATCTGAAGTCGCATCTCAGAAAAGAAAGTTAGTCCATGAACCACCTACATTTATAATTAAAACCAATATGATTGAAAGATAATGAAATAATCAATTATTTAATTAATTTATAGTAGTCAATAAGACATGTGCTATTCTAAATTCTAAATTAACATCGATACTCAATTAGTCATTGTCATAGCTAGCCTATGCAAACTTTTATATAAACTCAACCACATGTTTCCGCACTCCCATTTTCATCAAGAAATGTATAGGCGCCATTTTCTAACTCGTTAAGGTCATAATTTGTCTAATTCCTCTTAGTCGATACTTCTGGTGATATAAATTCCCGCCCCTTAACACCATTAAATGTCGTTTCTTAATCATCATATTCCTCGATATGTTTATTTTGAGCATCATCGGTCAAGTTGTTTAGAACAATGTGTTGAGTTAGCTACAGTAGCTTGAGACTTGCCCTTTTACTCCAAGCATGCTGTGTAAGCTATAACTGTTGTAAACTTGGATGTAGGTCTAGATGGGATAAAATAAACATTGTTTTAGGCTTCATATACTAAGACCATTAAAAGAAATTGGTTGCAGTAACATGAGGACATTCAATCTCACCATGTTAAGCATTTGCGGCTAAGAGTTATGTGTCATACAACTGTTTGTGTATGATTTCTTAGCTCTTGTGTTATATCAGTTGCCAAGTTTCACAATTTGAATAGTATGATACAGCCTCAATATTTTGTTTCATTACTTCTTGTTGGTACTTGTGGTATCATTTAACAAAGTTTGTCTTTTAATGTTGTCCCACATAGATAGGGTTAAGAATGAAAGCCATTTTATAATCCTCTTTACACTTCATTTTTCATGAGGTTTTGGTGTGTCTCTATGAAAAAGGTTAATCATTGTAGCATATATATGGGTATGTTTGGCAAAAATAGATTGTGCTGATGGTGATGCTGAAAGATATTACAAAAAGAGATTATTTTTATAAGCTACAGTAATCTTTTATTTTCAGAAATTATGAAAATTATTTTTTTTAATAATCTTTTATAAGTTCTGTCTGCCAAACAAAAATTATTTTTAAGTAGCTTATTTTTCGAAAAAATAAAGCATAATCTCTCAATAATCTCATGTGCCAAACATAGTCAATACCATCGCCTTTAACAAAACTTTTTTTTTTTTTTTTTTTTGAAAAATCAATGTGAAATGTATGTTTGGTTTTTGAAATCATCCTCAAATTCGTCTTTTTTAATAAGAAAAATCAAAACAAAATGTATGTCTAGTTTTTGATGTGTTTGATTGTGTGTTCACAAAGTTGAATTGGTAACTCAACTCATCATGATCAAACACTTATCGATCGAGACTTCTTGCATAATTTCATAAATCAGTCATTGTCTTATTAAACATAATTCAAGCTTCATTGACAAAGATATAACATATAAGATGCAATTTAAACACATGATCATGTGGTTCCATCATCCCAAAATTATACCAAAAGTTCTAAGAATGACAAGAAAAAAACGAAAACTAAAAAGACATTTTTTTTAACGGCGGGTTTTATTAACACAAACTAGCAAGAAGCTAGATAACTACAAGAAACAGTATGAGGTTTTTAAAGCTACTCAACCCAACTATAAAAAACTTTACATCTATAACGACACCAATAAAACGAACGGGACACCACATCATCAAATAGATCCACCTTTGAGGAAGATTCATTACCAAAGATACTCTTATCCCAAAAATTCCAAACATTCCACCACATTATGTAGCACACTCGTTCAAACAATTGTTTATGCTTGATAGAAAGCCGAAGATTCAAAATCCAATCTAACCACTCTTCTTATGAAGAGACCTCCATATAATCAGTATCCCACAAACGAGCAATCTTACACAAAATATACCTACAAATAGGACACATGAAAAAAAATATGCGTAGTCGATTCCGCCGCCTTACCACATATAGGACATAAAATATATTCAATATCCATACCTCTACGAGAGATATTGAATCTAGTAGGAAGACAATCAAGTTTAACTTTCCATGCGAAAACATTTACCTTTATAGGGACTGCTTTAATCCATCTCGTCTTGGATGACACCTCCGGTAACATGAAACCATCAATCATCTTCCTAACCAACGCAACCGAGAAATCACCCGAACCTTCCAAAGACCAAACCCATTTATCCTTCATATTAACAAGAACACGACCCTCCACCTTTTCCTTTAGCTGATCGAATTGAAACAACTCAACACCTCCCCTAGGAGCACGACGAAAAGAGAAATCAAGACTTGTATGAGAAAGCTTCGAGGCAACATCAATATGTTTGTGAGATTCCAACGCAAAAACTATAGGGTATAACATTTTAAATGCAGATTCTCCACGCCAAGCAAACTCTCAAAAAGACGTGTTCGCCCCATTACCTTGTTTCGAATGAATTAAACCAACCAAATCAATACCACGAGACTTGAACATCTCTACTTCATGAATGATATCAATCTATATAGACGGATAATAAGATTTCGCCTGCTTCCTAGTTTTTCCATCTTCTCCATGCCATGCTTTTATCACCCTAGCCCATAAAGAACTTTGAGTAATAAATCGCCATGCCCATTTGAACATAAGAGCTCTATTAAACGCAAACAAACTTGACACACCAAGGCCTCCTTTATCTTTAGATGCCAACACATTTTTCCATTTTACCCATATCGATTTATTTTGGTATACCTGGGTTCCTGACTCGACATTACGGCCTGACTAATCTTAGGGCGACTACCCTTTTGGATAGCCCGGAGTTGGCGCAGGTGAACCTCCGTGGCCAATGGGACCCATATCGATTTTTTATTAAAAATCAACACCATTTAAAAATGAGAACGAATGGACTCCATTCCATGTAACACCTTCATCGGAACTTTAAAAATAGACATATGATATATTGGAATTGATCATAACATCGATTCAAGGAGGGTTAATCTACCTCCTATCGAAAGTGTCTTCAATTTCCATTTAGATAAACGAGTTGCCGTACCCTCAATCACCTCATTCCAAGATTGAATACGATACATAAGACCTCCCACTGTCGACCCTAGATAAGAAAAACGAATATTAAGAGTTGCAGAACCTACTTTCATCGCTGCTTGCTCCACTTTTTCGGTTTCCACAGAAATACCCAAAAGCTTACTTTTAGTGATGTTGATATGATGGCCCGATGCACGGTAAAACATTCCAATACATGAACAAGAATATCAATATTCGACTCGCTCCACTGACCCATAAATATAGCATCATCGGCATAAAACATATGTGATATAGTTAACGAAGAAGTTAACCCGATACCTTTGAACAAACATGCGTCCACCACTCTTTGGAAAGAAATATGTAAGCTCTCCATGACCAATATAAACAAGAAGGGAGATAACGGGTCCCCTTGTTTAAGGCCTTTATAAAACTGAAAGTCCTCCGTATGACTTCCATTCACAATAACCGAACCTCTAGAAGATCGAAGACAAATTTGAATCCACGTACACCACTTCTCTCTAAAGCTGAAATTCCTCAAAATGTCATTCAGAAAATCCCATCAAACCGAGTCATAAGCCTTTTCAAAATCAACTTTAAAGACCAAAGATTTTTTCTTCTTCTTACACCATTGAACAAGCTCATTCAATATAAATGGACCATCCAGAATTTGCTTATCAGCTACAAACGCAGATTGAATCTCATTAACAAGATCACCCAACACCACTAATCTTAGAAATAATTTTATACGGGCTCCCAATTAAACTAATAGGTCTAAAGTTTTTGACCAAATTAGCATTAGGTGTTTTTGGAATCAACGTAACAAAAGAAGAATTACTGCCTTTAGGGAAACAACCTTCATGAAAGAAACAAACGCAAATAAAAAACTAAAGAGACATTACCTTGGGTATAAAGTTGAACTGGAACTATTCGAATCCGACCCTCCAAAATCTGATTGTGATGTTTTTGACAATATATATTTCCAACGAATGAAGAAAATTTTAAATTGTGAAGTAAGCTTAGATGGCAAATAAACGGTCAATAAGTATATTGTACATATTTATCGTTTTTAACACCGTCTTAAAATGATACTACTTGAAGTTGACTATATATAATGTAAACCAACATTTTGTTGGATACTTGAATGTAGCTCTAGACGGGCTAAAAAAATATTGTTTTGAGCTTCATCTACTAAGACCATTACTAGCTCATTAAAAAACTGTGAGAAATAAAGTTGATAAATGATTGTATGAAAGAATTTTACCATGGTACCGTTTTCACATATTATGATACTCATCAAACATAGTCATATGTCCATAGTTTTATTGTCATATATTACATATTCAGGAAGAAAAAAAGAGAATAGAATGAGGTGGATACCATGAGCAATAAATAAAGTTTTGATAAAGGAGAGTGGAGTTTTAACATTTTATAAATCTTTGTTGTGCAAGAAAAATAAAATATCCCTGTTAAAAATTTTTGGCTAAGAGTTTATTTTTCTAGTTATTTATGTGAGTTTTCATGACTCTTCCGTTATATCAGTTATATAGTTTCATTATTTAAGTGTTAGTAAGGTCCAGGCTCGAGATTTTGTGTCTTTCGTAATGTTCAAACGTGATCAATTAACAAAGTTTGTGTTTTAATGCTGTCCCACATTGGTTAGAGTTAAAATTGAAAGTGGGTTTATAATTCTCATTACACTTGTAATGCCTCAAGGTGACTTACAAGTTTTTGTATGTTATTTATTGAAAAAGTTGTTCATACTTAGACATCAAAAATACAAAATCGTGTTACCTTTTTATTTTTTGGAAAAAAAATTCAATACTTCAATTTTTCAAGACAAAAGTTTATGTGTGTAGCTATGAAAAAGTTAATACTTTGTAACATCAAAAATACAAAATCGTGTCGGTATACCTTTTTATTTTTTTGAAAAAAAAATACAATACTTCATATTTTCAAGACAAAAGTTTATGTGTGTAGCTATGAAAAAATTAATACTTTGTAACATCTACGATACAAAAATACTCCAGCGCACTTTAAAAAAGAGGTGCTAAATGTGATTGTAAAAAAAAATTATAAACAAAACCAAATACTCTTTATTATTTGTATTAATAAAAATGCAAATAATACATTATATTCGCTGCAAAGTGCGTACAAAACAAAACTACAAAATTATAAGGTCTTGCATACATTCACAATAGAATATTTTCTAAATCTAAAAAGACCATATCTTCGTAAAATCTTCACAAGAACAATACTTAATTATGGAAAAAGTTGTTCATACTTAAACATCAAAAATACAAAATCGTGTCGGTATACCTTTTTATTTTTTGGAAAAAAAAAATCAATACTTCAAGACAAAAGTTTATGTGTGTAGCTATGAAAAAATTAATACTTTGTAACATCAACGATACAAAAATACTCTAGCGCACTTTAAAAAAGAGGTGTTAAATGTGATTGTAAAAATATTTTATAAAAAAAACTAAATACTTTATAAATTTGTTCTTTATTATTTGTATTAATAAAAATGCAAATAATACATTATATTCGCTGCAAAGTGCGTACAAAACAAAACTACAAAATTATAAGGTCTTGCATACATTCACAATAGAATATTTTCTAAATCTACAAAGACCATATCTTCGTAAAATCTTCACAAGAACAATACTTATTTTTGCATAAAAAAGATCAAAGATTCTCTACTGATCAATCATGATTTATTTATTTTTTATTTTTATTATTTATTTTTTTTTTTTGGTATGATTCCACATTATACAGGTGATATCGGAGAAATCATGCATCTAAGCAAACAATTGCGGAATCATTTTGCTTAATAGTTTGGAAGATTTCTCTTTGTTCCCGAGTTTATTTTTTGGAGTAAAAGAGAAAGGTTTGGGATGGTAACAAAAAAAATTGTGTTCCTGAGATTTTTTAGGAGAGGAGAAAAAAGTAACGATAGTAAATTATACCAAAATTCTCTCATAATCTTCTTCCCAAATTGGGATGAAAATGAGCGAAGTTAATTTTAAAACATTATTTTGTTCACATAATTCTTTTTTCTTTCCAACTCGGGAACACAAGATAAAAAAATCATATTTTTTACTCTCCTCTTCACTTCTCTCTTTTTTCCCTCTCCATCACTCTTCTTTCCGTTTTAAACTCGGGAAGAGACAGACTACGCTAACAAAATGTCAAAAAAAGTCAAATTATTAGACAATAAATAAAATACATGTATTTTAGTCTTACAAACAATTGCTCCATCCGTCTCAATAATAGTCCACAATTTCTTTTATAGTAAAAAAAGAGAGAATTTAATAGAAGAATATTCTTTTTGAATGGTTGAAAATTAAAGTAGCCCTAATTTTATTAAACTGTGTGAATCTTATCTCCTGACAGTAAAATTGCGACGGAAGGAGTATTAGATTTTTTATTTTATTTATTTTTTTTTGGGTAAAAGGGATCAAGAGCCCGGTAAAATAGAGTATTAGATTTTATGACCTACTTGCTTGCATTTTATCCTTTTTGAATCACATTTGACCATTTGTTCATGTAACTAATGAAATAATTTTCACCCACTCTAACAGTATAACTGATGGTGTTCACAAAATAAATAAAATTTTTAGGCTTACCGGTTCAACCGAGATGCTAGACCCCAAAGCGAAATTGATTCCTCAAGCTCACCTAGTTTCCAAAGGCATCTTTCTAGCCAATAACATGTATGAGATGATATGGATGAACGTGTGGATGGCAGGCAGGCCTATAACATGTATGAGACGATATGGATGAACATTCTTGATCTAATGATCTCACAGCCAATAACGGTGATGGGTTGAATATCATTAGAGCTATTTTGCGAATCAAACGAGCACACGAACTCATAGATCATTGGAATATAATTGTCTCGCTGTCAAGGTTCGTTTAAGATATCTTGAAGGATATGATACCAAGAATCTTCACCCCTTGAGTTGTGGTGACGCCTTGCAACACTTAAACTAATAATAAGTTAACATGTAGATCTTTCCCATCTTCACAATTACAGTCAACTTGGGTAATTGTGAGCTTATATCGGTGATATGACCTGTTCCACACTACACATTAAGTCTACAACGCTCAAGTTGTACAAAGGCATTTATATAGACGGAACACAACTAGTGGTGCAACTAAAAACCGGTTTTCAAAAAAACCGGACGACAAAACCGGAACCGGTTTTCAACAAAACCGGTTTTTAAAAAACCGAAACCGGTTTTAGACAACCGAACCGGTTGTACCGGTTTTAAGTTTTTCCAGCGGACGGTTTTTACCGGTTCTAAACTGGTAAAACTGGTTTTGAAAACCGGTTAAAACCGATTTTTTTTTTTTTTTTTTTTTGTCGAAAACCGCTAAAAACCGGTTTAAACCGGTTAAACCGGTTTTAAAAACCGGTCAACGTAAAGTCAAACTAGCCGTTGGATTTGAATAACGGCTAAAAACCGGTTTAAACCGGTTAAACCGGTTTTAAAAACCGGTCAACGTAAAGTCAAAGTGACCGTTGGATTTGAATACCGGCGAAAACCGGCGAAAACCGGTCAAAACCGGTCAAAACCGGTTTTAAAAACCGGTTTTAACCGGTTTTAAAAACCGGTTTTAACCGGTTTTGACCGGGTTTCGCCGGTTTTAAACCGATCGGGCAAAAATGGTATCAGAGTATGTACGAGCCTTGTGCTATTTTTTTGACCGTTTTTGTTGTCTTTTTGATTTTTGAATACTTTGAAGCTAGAACTTGTAGTATAAATATGTGTTTTGGGTTGAGGCTTAAAACACATCAAATCTCTTTAATCTCTATTATCTCTAATTTCTTTATAATGGAAAACACACAATCACAACAAGCTTCCACTAATCCTCCTCCGTTGAGTCTTCCGGTCACGAAAACATTACACACAAGATGATGTTCATCATGTTAAACCAACCGCACGAAATCCGAGGTTTTTAATCATATGGATTTGTGTGTTATGAAGGATGGGACGGAAAAGGCGCGTTGCAAAAAATGTTTGAGCTTTTATGCTTCCGGGGCTAACACTACACTAAAGGCTCATATAGCCAAATGTTCCGCGGTACCTCAAAATGCCGACGGTACTATTGGTGAGGATGGTCAAATTTGTGTATATGATAATGATGCGCTTCAAAGAGATTTTGCGGGGTGGGTCATTCAATATACTTATCCATTCAACCTCTTCGACAACGCCAAGCTTACGGCCATCATCAAAAAGAGGCTACACGGGCGGTATAAACAAGTAAGTCGTACTAAACTTAGAAGTGATGCTTTTAAATTATGGGAAACGGCTAAAATGATATTATTAATGGTTTTCATGATTATAAATATGGTGTTTCTATAACTACGGATGTTTGGACCGCACCACATGGTTCGGCAAATTCTTATCTCGCCGTTACGGCTCATTGGTTTAATCCCGAATCTTGGTTATTAATGAAACGGACAATTGCTTTTAAACTATTTGGTTATCCACATACGGGATCTAATTTAAGAAAAATTTTACATGACACTTTAATTGAATATAATTTAGATGATAAAGTTTTTACGATTTCACTAGATAATGCATCTAATAATACTAAAGCTATGGAATTGTTAAAATTACGTATAAAACCCATTTTAGATGGTGCTTTTTTCATTCCGTTGTGTTGCTCATGTTATAAATTTATCCGTTCAAGCGGCATTAAAAATATGTGAGAGATTACGTTTGGTATTTAGGGTATATTAACAAATATATATCGCTCGTGTAATGAAGCGACAAATTAACTATAAACGTTTTCGTAAACAATGTGGTGAACCATGGCTAGGACCGAAATTAGATACACCTACTAGGTGGAATTCTACTTGCGTTATGTTTGAAAATATATTACGACAACGTTCTACTTTAGATGCTTTTAATGAATTACTTGTTGATAAAAACCGTTCTACTTGATAGATGAGCAAGATTGGGATCGACTAAATGATTTAACTAATTTTTACAAGTTTTAAAGAGGCAACAACTATAGTATCGGGTGTTTATTACCCAACTAGCCCATTAGTTTTAAATCAAGTTTATGCTATGACGGAAAAATTAGGCAATTAAAAGACTCACCTACTCAAATGTTTAGAAAAATGGTTAAAGTTATAAAAAGAGATTTATAAAATATTTTGCTACTTTACCTTTGGTTTATACTTGTTCCACCGCACTTAATCCATGTTTAAATGTTGAGGCGTAGAATTTTAATAAGAAGAATAATGGAAAATTTAGAATTATCTTTTGGGTTGGACGGTGAAGATCCCAACTATATAGAATCTCAAGTTTTTAAATTTAATGATTATTTTAAAAATTGTTTGAAATTTATGCAACAAAATATGGTCAACAACCAAACCCATTCTCGACCCAATGCGGGCGGTTCGTCCCGAATGACAAGGGACATTAACATAAACCTTTATAATACTTTACGTGAAGACGCTACAAAGCGTCAACGATCATCGGCCCCGACAAGCGAGTTGGGACAATATATGGCTACAAACTTTTAACAACTTTAAGTCCCGATGAGTTTGCAAACTTTGACATTTTGGCTTGGTGGAAAGAAAGGAAATCAATTTCCAATTTTAGCCGCTATGGCTCGTGACTTATTAGCGGTCCAAGCTTGACGGTAGCTTCCGAATCGGCCTTTTCTCATAGTGGTCGAATTATATCGGATAGAAGGACAAAACTTAGCCCCGAATCCGTGGAAGTATGTGTATGTTTGAAAGATTATATGGACGGAGTAGATAGGGTACAACATCAAACATCGTTGGAAGGTTCGATTGAAGAAGTTGAAGAAACTATAGCACAAGAAGAAGAAGACATGGGGATATCACCTCCGGCTACCGAATTAGATGAAGGTGAATTTGAACCATTTGATGTTGAAGAGTTAGATGTAGAAGAATTTTTGGATGATTTAATTTCTTGAGTATACACGGTGATGGCAATGCCGAAGCTCGATATACTTGAGTATACTAATATGTTTTGGGTGATGGCCATGCGAAGCTCGAAATGTATTAGTATTTATTTATTTTAGTTCTATAATTGTATTGTTTAAATAAAAGTTATGATTGTATTCGAAATGTATTAGTATTTTATAGTTTTAGTTGTATGATTGTATTGTTTAAATAAAAGTTATGATTGTATTGAAATGTATTAAATGTTTTAAATTCGAAAAAACCGAACCGTAAAATACCGATAAAAAGCGGATCCGAACATTTAAAACCGAAAAAACCGAACCGTAAAAACCGATAAAAACCGATTCGAACATTTGAAACCGAAAAAACCGATTCCGAACATTTAAAACCGAAAAAAACCGATTCCGGAAAAACCGAAAAAACCGAAACTGATTTTTGGCAAAACCGGTTTTTTAAATGTTGTAAATCTATCATGTTGGAACTTGGGACTTGTGGTCTCATTTAACAAAGTTTGTGTTTTGATGTTGTCCCACATTGGTTACGAATAAAAGTTAAAGTGGGTTTAAAGTAGCTATGAAATAAATACTTCATACTATATACTCTTGTAATAGATTTTTGTTGTAAATGTAATAAACAATAACACAAGAATGAGAGAGGAAAAGAATTCTTATTAAGTTGTATTCATAATGTTACATTAGGAGGTATTTATAAGATATAGGAAAACCCTAACTTGTTAATCAAGATTATGATGAATAGACATAAGCCCATAAGCCCATAATATTTTACAATACTCCTCCTTTGATATTCATCGTTCATTATACTTTATAGACTGCCTCATAAAAAACCTTATCAAGAAAAACCCAATGGGATAAAAAAAAAAAAAAAAAACTTGATGAAGGAAAAGAGTGCAGTGCGTATAATGCTCCTCCTCCTCAATTTAATATATATATTTCAAGCATCGCATGCTAATCTTCTAAACGAGTTGCTCGTAAACTTTTGTTGGCAACAACTTTACAATGAAGTCAATTTGTCCATCAAATTGATGATGTTACGAATAAGTCCTGCAAAAATGACAAAATATATGTGTAGCTTCCAACCCAATATCAAATCAATTGGTTGGAGAATATACAATGCATGTACAAATATTAAAAGAGAAAAAATACACTCTCGTGACGCATATTAATTACAAAATTGGCATCCAAACCTCAATTGTACTTATGTATGGTACTTGAGGACTAATTATTTCTTTGAGACATATGCAAAAGCAATTTATATAATATGCGTCCAAATCATTTTGATCCATATACAGATTCATTCAACTTTATCAAATATTATTAATCGTATCTAGAAGTTGAAGTTGTAAGCCATGTTTGAGACATTACATATCCTTCATAGAATACGAGAGCTCTAATAAACCCAATTTTAAGGAAAAATAGATACTTATCTCATAAAATATCAATAAGATATTTACATCCACCTCGAGATAATTTATCTCTTAATAATCAACATATTGTTTTGTGAATTTATTTATTTCACAATTCAAGTATTAAAACACATTAATTTAGAGCTCTTATTCCGTTTAGCACAAAAACCGATTTATATCCAATAGATTTTACACATTGATGTGTACGAACTTCGCGTTTCAAGACTTTTAGTATTTGCAAGATACTAAGTCCTTTTATGTTGGCCAATCATTTCGTTGAGCGCATATTTGGATATTAATTGATATTTGATCTTCATCATGCATAATAGCAAGCAATATATTGTATGTAGACAAATTTATCGACGTCGTTTTGTGTCGATTCCATAATAATTCAACACAAGATAGAATTTACTGACATCTCATTAGCTATCTGAGGTTCTTTGGAACCTTACTGTCTAGTGTCTCTTTATGAGACTATCATGGGTCTTTTATACCTCGAACAACCATCTTGTTTTCATGCTCCATATTTTGCATCGAGGATTTTATTTGGAATCGATTTGTCTACCATGCTTGAGGCATGTCATAATAAAATAGTGTCCTTGAGGGACAACTTCTAATTAGAGCATGAGTAGCTGAAATTTTGTTTTTGGCCAATGTTTATTTATGGCTATTAGATTATCCATTGAATAATCAATTCATAAAAACAATTCTTTCGAGGATCAAAATAATATGATACTTCATTCTAAATTTGCAGCTACTTCTCTCCTCCTAGAGGAATTATCCATCTTCTATATCCCATATATGTGCATTTAGGTGGAGTATTTTGCACACAAAAAACAAAAATGGGATATTTTTGGTTTTTAACCAAAACCAATTATAATAGGGAGGATTTATAATAGGGATAATGACAAAAATACCCAATTTTTCAAGCCTACTTCACAAAATACCCTATTTTATACTCAAAAACCCAAAATACCCAATCAATTCGCAACTTTTTTGAGAAAAATCGCAAAAATTTTCGAGTTTTTGCGAAATTGGAAAAAATATCGAAAATTTTCGATATTTCTTAAAAATATCGAAAATTTTCGATATTTCTTAAAAATATCGCAAGACTTGCGATATTTCTTAAAAATATCGCAAAACTTGCGATATTTTTAAGAAATTTCGCAAATTTATGGATAAAACTTGCGAGATTTTTGTCAGTTTGCTAGATTTTGCTATTTAAGCTATGGATAAAACGTGTTTTATTGTTATTTAAGCTCCTTTCACTAAAAAACTCAAATTCTCACTAAAAAACTCAAGTTTTCCATGAATTCCGTCAAAGAAACCGTCAAAATACGTGTATGTAAAGGAGGTACATGGGAAAGAGTGGATGGTATGTTGGAGTATATGCCGTTAAATTGTGTAAAACGTACACTAATTTTACCATTGTTGTCATCATATTCATGTTTACTAGAAGCGGTATCCGAGAGGCTAGAAATCGATGCTAATAGTGGTTTTATGATAACTTACAATTCGGATAATGATATTGTAGAGGTATGTGATGATTTGGAGGTCAATGAATTTATGGAATTTGTTGTTAAAAGTAGTAGAATTGTTACATTGTGTATTGTTGAGTCTAGTGTAAATGGTAGGCAATTATCAACTACGGGAAGCAATCAACAAAACAATTTTATTCATGCTAACTCGTCGTAAATGTATATCAAACCGAATATCATGCCACACAAATTCACCAAACACAAATGCACGGTATTAGTTTTATCAAACTTTTAATAGTTTTCAACATATGCATGGATTTCCGGGAATCCTATGTATGTGCATGGAATTCACATGTATCATACGCAGGATCCTCAAAGTGATTCACTATTTGTAAAAAAACAAGTTGTTGGTTCACCAAAAACAAAAGACTAACGAAAGGGATTTTCTAGATGATGATAAATTACGGCCTTCGGAGAAAAGGTAATGGGTGGTGTTTTGGGAAAGTGAAAAGATTGTCCGGCGAGGATGAGAGTAGTGAATCGATGATGAGCGTAGTGAATCGATGACGAGAGAAAATCGATGAGCGGTTAGTGAATCCAAGAAGGATAAATTTTGGAATATGCCTCCCTACTCAAAACACCGCCCGGATATCAACTCGAAAAAGGTATGTGTTCGGAACATCTAGTCTTGTTCGTTTGCATGATACTTTTGATAATAAAGAACATATAAAAGTTGTTTTGGGTAGAAAAGCTCTTGAAGAAGGATTTCAAATTAGATACCCAAGATCGGACCCCAAAGGGTATATGCAAAATGTATTGATGACACATGTGAATGGGTTTTCGAGCCTATATACCCAAAGACTATAAAAGTTTTATGTAACAACATTTCACGACCATCATACATGCACTAGAACTCAAATTCACCCACATCATCGTAATGCTTCCCAAAAGTCCTTGGTCATATATTGAAGGAGGTAATGTCCGAGAATAGTAGGATTTATAGGGAAAGAGATTATGATGATATGAATGCTAGGTTCAAAATTGATATATCATATTCTCAAGCTTGGCGAGCTAAATGTTATGCATTGCAATTGTTGAGAGGACTCCTAGGGAGTCGTTTTCGAACTCCCTTTGTATTGCCACAATTTGAAGCTAAAAACCCGTGGACTATTACACATATTGAACCGACGATGAAGACAGATTTGAGATTTTTTTCTTGCCATGGTGTGCGGTAAGTATTGTTTATTACAAAAAATAAATGTATTATTCATGCTATCTATTTATTATTCTAATTATCGAAAGATTTTTTATGTAGATTAGTACATTTGTGTCACACATGCGACCATTGATTATAATAGATGGTGCACATCTTAAAGGGAATTTTGGGTACAATGTATCTAGCGGTTGCAATGGATGGTAATAATCGATTCTCGCTTGCATACGGAGTGGGTAAGTCGGAGACATTTAGATCTTGGGATTGGTTTTGACAAAACTCAAGGATCAGTATAATTGGTAAGCAAGATAACTTAACGATCATATCGATGGAGCTGGATCCATTGCTTTGGCCATTCAGAATGTACTTCCCAATGCATTTCATGGTCGTTGTTGTCGCCACTTGTTGATGAACTTACGTGCAAAGTGTCCTCGATTTATAAGTAAGGAAACGCTATTTTGGAGAGCATGTAAAGCATATCGGATTTCAGACTTTGAAGAACGTTTTAGCACTTTACGTGATGTATTGCCTAGTGCCGCTAATAAACTTGATAGGATTGGTCATGAAAAGTGGGCAAGGGTTCACTTCCCCGGTATGCGTTATAATTACATGACCTCCAATAGTGCAGAATCAGTGAACGCATTGTCTCGACATTCTCGAAAACTCCCGATTTGTATGATGATTGATTGGTTCATAAAATCTTTGCAACAATGGTACTTTGAACATCGACAAACGGCAGGTAAACACATACCAAACCATGCCTATTTATGCTTCTTTTTTTTATATATATATTTTACTCACATATATTATACCATGTGTAGATGAACATAAACATGAATTAACACCCTGGGCGGAGGCCAAGATAGCTAAACGAATTGCAAAATCCACCACATGGATTTGTAAGACCACGCTGCAAACTACCTTTACAATGTTGTTGATTATAACAAAATGGGACAATTGATCTTAATACTAGGACATGTAGCTGTGGACAATGGCAATTATCGGGTTTACCTTGTGGGCATCTTATTGCTGTTATGCGACATTTGCGCCAATCAAGTGCAAATCAGTTTGCATTTCCGTGTTTCAAGACTAGTGTTTGGAGGGCTTCATACAACGAGGTTATATACGATGTTGGGCATCCTTCAGAATGGGAGAAACCAGATGATCTTATAACTGTCCTTCCACCTATACTATCCTAAGCTAACTAGTAACATTTAAAAAGCCTAAATAAGCACTAAGTACCACTGATAAGCACAAAACTAGCTGTTAAGAAAAATTAAAAAAAATAAAATAAAAATACAAGCTAGTAGATAAGCATCTAAATAAGTACTGTACCAAATTTTAGAGCATAAGGACTTAAAACAAAGAAATTAAAAATCAAAAATAAAAGGGCTGTTGGGAGATTTTTAGCAAATGCAGATTTTGAAAATGGGTGAAAATGAGATTTTTTGACTAAAGAAGGTCTAAGACCAGATTCTAAGCATGTAAACTAACCTATAGTGAGCTACTTTGAAGCAATTCCAACACCTAAGGGAGCTTAATCTAATTTTATCCTAGCTAATATGTAAACAGTTTTAAACTAATCATATAATAAAAATTAATTAATAAGAAATAAAAATTTACTACTGAACTAGCATTTGCAAATTACACACCTCCAATGCAAGCAATCGAGACTCAAAAGTTGCAATAGTACCCTGTAGCCTAGAAACAGTCTCACTAAGAGTACTAACAGTCCTCTTCAACTCGTCATATGTAGGGTTGTGAGATGATGAATCTCTCTTCCTTTTCTTTTTCTTCTTCTTCACTTTCTCACTTAGGTCGTCCTTTTCAACCTGAACTTGCTCACTTAATACCTCACTTTGAACATGTTTTTCTTCAAAATACTCGAAAGAGTCCTTCCACCAACTTTTGTCACTCTCGGCTTTAGTAGGTGTAAGGGTCTCGAATGGTTCGTCTAACCTATTATTGTCAAACAAAGTGCAACATCTCGTCCAAGTAAACGGTAGTAATGATCTCCAAGCCAAAGCCCTCGGAATTATATCCGGCTTTTTGAAGGCATAAACATGTGTAGCCGGGATGGCCTCCAATATCCATATCTATAAAATAGAAAAACATCAGAAAAAACAACTAAAAAAACAACATAAAAGATGTACAAAAAATCACCATATGTAAAAAAATACCATAAAAGCCCAAACAAATCCAGTCAATGTGTATCGGATCTCTTCCTCTTTCTTGCGTTTCTCATTATGAAGCAGTCTGCGATTAGATACAGCATCTCTAAGTTGCTTATAAGTTTTATCCCAAATATACGACCCCCATGGAAAAATATTCCAACAATCTTCTAAATGCTCAACCAAATTCAACTTAAAGTTACTAACATTGTGTGACGATTGGTGGCCCAAGAATCCGTTATCTAACAACACCAAAAGACATATCTTAACTGCATCATCGTCTTCCAAAACTATTGACCGATCTTTCATCTGATTAAAGATATCCATAACATCCTTTACTTTAACCGAAACGTTTTCTGGAATATCAGGGAACATCCTTTTCCTAAATGGATTTTTTTGCGTTGTGTCCTTAACCCACTCTTTCATATACATATTCGGACCAAAACGTAAACCTGTAACTAAACAAAACTCTTGGCGTCTAAAGCGAATCCGTTTACCTAATATATTGAATGAGAGCTCGTTTGGTACGCTTTCAACCTCACTATCAAGTATCGTATGAATCAAAAGTTGGCTATTCTTTTTAAGGACAACGTCGAGCCAATGTCCGAAACATGTTTTCCTGAATTTTTCAACTTGGGCATCGGTCAGAGCTACAAGTATGTCTGAAACAATCGTAATTTTAGCCTTAATCGTTATGTTTGGCTGGTTAAGAAAGGAAAAAAAAACAAATGTCTTATGAATACATTATCAAATACTGAACTAAGAAAACAATAAAACAACACCATTAACCATTAACCACCAACGAATTTGTATAGTAGCCTCGCTATAACCAAGTGGCTCAATCAATTAAGAGATTGTGACCAAGTCTTAATACGCGCAAGAGGTACCAAAAAGCATTTAGCCTATGATCAGTAGCTTAGTAATCTATTAACAAAGATATAATATAATTAGTTGCTCAAATCGATCTCATTTCACATTCAATTAACTAAAGATGTACTAAAACGATGTAGAGCAACATGTTCATATGTCTTTAATTTGTCGTTAGAAAATCAGTCGCTTTAAGCCATGGTTTGGTTAACATGTTGGGCAATCCGTACGTGTTAGCCATTTAGAGCCAATGTCCAAACATGTTGGGCAATCCGTTAGAAAATATATTTTCTCGTGATATCCAAGATCATCCAAGAAGTATAAGAACCTAAATCCATTTATTTTACGTGATATCATGCTTTTCATATAAGAACCTAACTCATATATTTTCGTGATATCATGCTTTTCATAAAACACAATGTGGTTGTGTTTAGTGATAAACCTAACTACAATCACATATCCAGGATCATCCAGTAAGTATAAGAACCTAAATCCATTTATTTTCTATGATATCATGCTTTTTCATAAAACACAATGTGGTTGTGTTTAGTGATAAACCTAACTACAATCACATATCAGTCGGTGTATCCCAAATTTTCATAAGGAACCCTAATTGGGAAAAACCCCCAATTTGAAAAAATTGTCCAATTCAAACAAAACCCTAATTAGAAAAACAATAAAGATAATTCGAATACAAATATAAATTTTGCACAATTAAAACTTACCGGAATCGAATCTTTATTCATGATTCAATATAGGTCGAATAGTTTTTGGCTTTTCTTCAATTCGCAAAGATGGCTTTTCTTCAATTCGAATAGTTTTTGGCTTTTCTTCAATTCGCAAAGATGGGGTGGGTTTTTTTTGCGATATCTCTTCAAATCGTTGGGAGGGTTTTTTTTTTGGTTCAATTCGCAGGTTGGGATGTGGGGGGAAGAAGACCTGATAAACTTGCGATGTGGGGGGATATGGGTTTTTAGTTTTATAAAAATATCGAAAATTTTCGATATTTTAAAGAAAAATCGCAAATCTTGCGATTTTTCTTAAAAATATCGAAAATTTTCGATATTTATCAAAAAATTCGCAAATTTATCAAAAACTTGCGGATTTAGTGGGTATTTTGGGTTTTTGGGTATAAAATGGGGTATTTTGTGAAGTGGGTTTAAAAAATTGGGTATTTTTGTCATTATCCCTTTATAATAACATATTGGCATGATGCTAATTTTGTTGTTATGCATATTATAATATGGCCCAATACAACAACATAAGTTTTTCTCTCAGTTTCATTTGATAATTTAGAAGTAATTCATCGCATTTTCATGATGAAATACTTACTCTGGAATGTTAGGCTCGCATTGAGCTATTAATCATGCAAACTTGAGGTTGCGATTTAATGACCATTTAGACGACGCATTGATTTTAAACTCTAAATAGTTCATACAATGGATTTGTATGCTTACATATATCCATTTGTTTTCTTTCCTATTAAAATTGAGGAATTTAATCCTCATTTTAGTTGATATAATAATAATCAACTTTCTTTGAGAGATTATGACATTAGATTGAAGAATCTTATTCTTCCATAGCTTTCGCATCATTAATGACTCTGGATGGTGTAACTGGTCATGCCAAAAATATTATAATTATTATTGCTCATAAACTTAAGTTTATGGCAGTGATTAGCTTTTACTAATCCTTATATAATGCATGTCGAGGAAGATATAAAAGAATATAATGTATCTTTAATACTTAACTTCGTTTCTCATGACAATTTTATATTTCTTTTGTGGAGCAAAATGATCTAGCATAGATTTTTAAATCTATGAATATAGTGTGTAATATCTTAGACACACTTGTATTTCATATACATCACATTGCATTTTTGCATAAATAGCATATTTTGTTTGCTCCTTTCTTATTGCATTTTCGCCACTACTAGTGGTTTGTCATTGTCATACTTCCTCGACCATAGCATTTACCATGATAAATGATCTTTAACCATTTATCGTTACATTATCACATTCACATGAGGGAATGAGGATCTCATATTGATCATTTTATCTCATTCACTTGAGGGAATGAACATCTTATGTTAATCATTTATCACATTCACTTGAAGGAATGGAGATCTTTATGTTGCAACTTGAGGTTGCCAACCAGTTTATTTTAACACGACAATATGGAGAAAATTTAGTAAACGGGTTTATCGTGTTTGTTCAAACATGCCCATTTCTTTTATATCAAAGCATCGTTCTCGATATATGAGTATATTCGAGGCATTAACCATCTCATCGCATTTTTTCTTTTCATCATTCAGATGTGCTACTTAATATTGCGAAAAATGTGCTCGCATTTGCAAGAATCTCTTGCTTACGATGGTCAAATCTTTCTTTTAGATTTTGACATACATTTAACGGATCTTTCACCGTTTAATATTTTCTTTTTAATTCAGATCTAACACTGAAATTGTGATACCGAACTCGCTTATGACTTTTTTTTTAATGCAACTTGAGGTGCATACAATCATAGCGAGATTTTTGGGAATATTACTTGATTTTGTGTGGTAATGTATCCATGAGATCTTACCATAATTTAATGAATCTATCATCGTTAAGTATTCCCTTTTAAGGTCCTCACGAAGAAGACGAGGTTCTCCTAAAAAAAATTACATTTAAATAGATCTTAACATAAAAGTCCACGCAAATATTAGGAACAAAAAAAATTGATGTTTGAGAACTTCAAATCAGACATGTGAATAAAATCAATATTTCTAACATTTCATTTAACTTATTGAAAAAACATATGTGGAAAGCAATCACTAAAGTAATAGTGTTGCACAGACAACTAAAGAGCATCTATTACAATGTGTAATATTGAATGATGTAATTTATAATCATATTAATCAATACAAGCATAGAGAATGCAAGACTCAAGAATGATATGACAAAATATATATTTGCCTTCACATATAAGTTGTCTAATTTATACAACCAAATTACAAGTTAAATTCATGTTAATCATGTTATCATTTGCAACAAATGAATAACAACATTCAATATTTATCGTTTACCAAACTCCACATTAACAACATTCAATATTTATCGTTTATCATACAAAAACTCCACATTAACACATATAAAAAATATATCATGTGTAGCTATATAAGAGTTCATATTTTCATATTTGTTATGTAGGATATTGAATTTCACATACACATCAAACCATAACACAAAGTGGGCGTATAAAGGTGAATTCTAGAGAGAGAAAGTTAGAGGTTTAGGGAACTTTAGTGAGAGAAAGAAAATTCTTATTATGAGCTCCAACTCTCTACCTTGGAAGGTAGAGTGTATTTATAGTCTTACAATAAAACGCCACACAACGGTCGTGGATCGGGCATACGGTGGGTAAAGACCCGTCCGTCCTCCACGGTGTTACTAAACTAAATACTACTTAACTTAAACGAACTACGACTACGAGCTTAACGATTACCTATACTTGAGGTGACCGACTCTTTAATACCGGAATTTCTAATTCTAACAATCTCCCTAAGGAGGTCACCTCAAACGTATACTAAAATTACATTGAATACAAACACATATTACATTAACAATTGTTCTTGCATTCTTGATGTAGTACTTTGCTCAAGCTCGTAGACATTGATTCCACTCATTGCATGTTTGGTTAATCCAAGTGGAGGTCTTTATCGATCCACGTGATAATAATTTTATGCCGACTTTTGAGATCACCACTAACAAAAATCTACGAGACATCCATTGTGGTGTTGGTATTATGTGATGTTGTGACTTTCGGACCGACATGCTCACATTTTGGATCATGATATCTTCTCATCGAGTAGCGGAAGCTTTCGTTGACTCATGATATTGGCGGCAGTAGCGAAGCATGGAGTGAAAATATCGAGTCATTGATGCACTAATCATGATTTCTTAAGAGATGAATGTGTAGAGTGAGCATGCGGCTATGGATTGACCGCTTCATTACGATCACCGCAAACGTCGGGTGTACCGCATACTGTGATTAGCAATAAAGTGCACGAAAGTGTCTTTGATCACTTCGTTGAATTGAGGTACACGCCCACGGTTCCCGTTGATCGAAGACAATCTCGCTGTGATCGGTAGGATTCGAGGAATCTCCTTGATGTGGTTTCGCAATTGTTCTAGCTGTTCTCAAACCGAACGTCTCAAAGAAGACAACACGGAGTGAGTGAACCAATAATTTAAGTCCACCGATTGATGAAAAGAGATTTGAAAAACAATCGTGTATTGCTCAATAGAAATTGTTTTGCAATACAACGAAGGTTTTATTGAAAATCAATTATCAATCATAAAACACCTTTGATTTGAAAAATTAGTACACGGTCAACGTGCTAAAGAAAAGAGTTTTTAAGCAAAAGACCGGTTTTCAAGAGTATCCGTCAATCCATAACTCGAACCGTGATTGATTCAAAGATTGAATCGCCCATTGTTTCTTCGGTTGTCACATTGTTGATCTATTGAATAGATCTCACATGCCACCCACCGTGAGCTTGTATGATGTTGGCTCGAAGGCTTTCCATCTTCATTGTGGATATGTTTGCATATCACTCGGATGTTTCGCAATACCACAAGGATAATGCGTGGGACTCAAGATATAATCTCTTTCCACATTGTGTGAAACAGAGTCTTCATTGAAAGTGTCCTAATGAGATTTATTGATGATCTCGTGGCTCTAGACTCAATGCGTGCATAATTGGTTCCTGTGCCGGAGACTAGGGAGAGGGTCTCCTTCTTCAATATCAACAATCTCTAAGAGAAAGTCGATAGATAATTTCGGTTCCCCGTGAGAATTAAACAAGTCCTTTTAAGAGGAACTTGAGTGGTTTTGAAAGTTGAAGTGAAGTGCAATGCATCACTGGGTCCATGACGTCTTGTCTTCAATACCGATGTTACCATCAGTAGCATATGAATTGAACCCGGTTTCTGCCCTAAGGTTGAATATATGGAGGGCTATTTGTTTTCACCCTTTTCTCATTCAATTCTTTTAAGTCTTCAACCCTTCAATTGCTTACCGAGACTTCATAGCTAGAACCTTGTTGGATTTATTCCAGTACTAGCTCAGTGTCAGTCCGCACTCTTCCCATATCTCATTTTTCTCCTTTTATCATCATACCTAAGAACTCTATACTAATTAGTGGATAGTTCCTGGGTAGATCCCTCCGGTTCTAGCGGATCATGGGAACACATACCTAACCTTATCATCCTTATATCACCGTACATAAAGTAAAGTTTGCCGGTCTATATGGTATTGTTCATCTGCCATTGGAACCAATTGAAAACCATTTGAAAATCAATCCAGATACTTAAGATGTATTATCAAAGCATTTTGTACCTGAATTGTTTTGATATTTTTAGAACAAGAGCTCCCCCTCAACATGTGCATCATTTGATAGAAATAGTTTTGCACACGGAGGTAAGAGAAAGAGTTATCTTCTTTGAAATCCATTTTCTAAAAGATATCAACATCACTTCCCTAATCAAGACAAGTAGATAAAGCATTTTTGGGAAGGATAAGGTTTTCATAAGTTTGCTCCCCCTCAATATGTGCCTCGAGATTTGAAAATAGTTTTGCACATACTAGAGGGAACCTGCACATTGAGATAAGTGATCACGTTTCAAATCATAGGTTTAAGACTGATGCTCCCCCTCAACATGTGCATGGAAAATTTGAAATCGTTTGTCACATGTGGGAAGGAGAGCTTGTACATCCTTATAAAACCATTTACCGAATTATCAGTTTAAATCCAATTTGAATCACACATTCTCCCCCGATCACAATTATCAAATCATTTGAGATTTGTGATCTTTTATAGATTTAAATTGATTTTGAAAGCATTTAAGGAGAATTATGACTTGATTATGAAAGCGTTTTAACTGAAAAGGATCGGATATTAAGACTTTAAACTCCATTGATAAAACATGCATTAATATCTTTTGAAAAACAATTGAATGACAAATAACTTTTTAATGTAATTGAAATCATTCTCCCCCTCAATCAATAACATAGGTTGTTGATTGAGAGATAGATATTTTGACAAATAAGTCCAGATGATTATCAAAAATAGAGTCCGAGTTATTTTTCAAAGCAGTTAGTTTTCAGCAGATAAATGTTTATAGAATCAGAGCATGGAAATTTGAAAACATGATAAAGTATGGCTCTGTTCTTTCTTTGAAAAAGCGGGTTACTGCCTGAAATGTCAATAAACCATAGTTTCTCTTTCTCCCAATTTTTTTTTTAAATTCGAACAATATCTAAAGTCCCGTGTCATTCTTTGAATGACAGCACAAAAACCGTAGATATTATCGAATCGAGAAAAAATATGACAAATAGACAATATTTATTTATTTATTTATTTATTTATTTATTTATTTTGAAGATTTTTCGAATTTTTCAAATTTTTTATGGATTTTGAAAGTTTTATATTTTTCTATTTGATTTTTGAATAGATATTTACAAGAGATAGATGAAGATAGACCTTTACTCCTCGTCTTCCTCCTGAAGACGTTTGAGTGTATCTGGTTGAAGGCTTTTCAGGCCAAGACGTGGAAAATAAACTCAAACGTTCTCTTGGAAGAGCTTTGGTGAAGATGTCTCGCTAACCGGTATTCGAGACCTCACAAAATAAAGTTCCACCACACCTTTTCCACTTGTTCCCGATGAAATGATGTCCAATGTCGATATGCTTAGCTCTTGAGTGTTGAACGTTATTGCATGAAAGAGCAATAGCACTTTTATTATCACAAGACAGAGGATTTTGTTGAATACAAAGCCATAGTCGATATTGGGATCTCATCCATAGGATTTGAGCACAACATGATGACATGGCTATGTATTCACCTCTCAGAGGAAATAGAAGTACTCATTTGCTTCTTTGAAGACCCACTTACAAGCTTATCACCCAAAACCGAGCACCTCCGGATGTACTTGACGAGTATCTTGACACCGCATGATCAAGATCTGCATAGGTCGTTAGTGACATACCGGTGTCCTTGGTACCAAAGTCCCATATTGATGGTTCCTTGGAGATACCGAAAGACCCGCTTAATGACTTCAAGGTGCTTTTAGTAGGCTTAGCACGGTATCTAGCACACATGCAAACAAAGAAACAAGATGTCCGGTCTACTAGTCGTGAGGTACATCGGGATCCAATCATACTACGATATTTCGTTTGGTCTACCATGATCCCCGAGTGGTCCTCATCTAGTTTAGTTCGTTCAATCATGGGAGTGTCAATGAGGTCACTTGAATCAAATCCAAATTTCTTTAAAATCTCATTTGCATATTTAGATTGATTTATGAAGATGCCTCCGGACTTTGTGAAATTTGTAAACCCAAGAAAATGACATTTGTCCCATCATTGACATTTGAAATTTTGAACCCATTTCATTTGAAAACGGTCACACTCATTGGGGTCAATCGAGGCAAAGATGATATCATCAACATAAATTTGAACATGAATTAGATGTTTGCTCGACTTTTCGGTGAACAATGTTGGATCAATGCTCCTTTTCTAAATCCGTAGATAGAAGAAACTTTGATAACGTATCATACCATGCCCTTGGAGCTTGCTTTAAACCGTAAAGAGCCTTCTTCAAACGATAAACGTGAGTAGGATGCTCTTGATTCACAAATCCTTCCGGTTGGTCGACGAGACGACTTCTTTAAGATCTCCGTTCGTAAATGCCGTCTTTACATCCATCGATAGACTACCATGTTCTTACTAGCAAGATTAGCCAAAAGATTACGATTGCCTCGATTCGAGCAACAGAGCAAAAGATTCTTCAAAGTCAATACCCTCCTCTTGACGGTATCCTTTAGCAACTAATCGAGCCTTGTTCTTCAACACATCACCATGCTCATCAAGTTTCACTTTGAAGATCCATTTTAGAGCAATAATCATAGCACAACTGGAGCATGTACTAACTCCCATACATCAAGTCGATCAAACTCATGAATTTCATCTTGCATGGCATTGAACCACTATCTTCATTCATGGCGGTTTTAACATCTTTTGGTTCGATCTTAGAGTACGGAGTTGAAGAAGCCCCATAAGGCATCGGTTGCAAGTTGTTTCCGTGTGGATCTTGGACGAGAGGGATTTCCAATGATGTTGTCTAATGGATGATCGTGAGTCCATTTTACGAGGTGTTCATGTGGTAGTTGTTGAGGGACCAAGTAGTAGAGTCGATGTCTCTCAAGAAGATGGTTCGATGAAGATTCGGAGCAAATATGTTTTCAAGTGGAGCATCTTCGGGAGTAGCAAAGGGATTAACTTCATCATTGATGCGTAAGCAGTTCCATGATGTACATTTGAAGAATGATGATTTGTTGATGAGATCAAGGATCAGCAGAAGCGCTTCTTGACTTAATGATATTGAGGCGAAGGATTGACTTCAATCACGTGAATATGAGCACCTCTGTTGTAGGAATCGACACCTCATTAGTACTTGGCTCATAAAGTTCATCAAACATAGGATCAAACAATTTCTTTAAATCATCTTGGATGGAGGTACATATGAAGTTCTTTGGAGAAGAATTAGGTACAAGGATGAACCAATAGGACTGTTTTGAAGTGCGGGTCCTGAATCTGGATTGTCCAGAGCCATTTGACGGTCACTCATCAAACGTAACGTGAATTGTTTCCATGATATTTCGGTTCTTTTGTTGTAGATTCGGTATCCCTTTTATTTGGTGCATACCCTACAAATACTCCAATGTCTCGCTTTAGCTCTAAGTTTGCCTAAGTCTTGACCCTCATTAGTTGGATAACACAATGCACCAAACACACGAAGGAAAGAGATTAGGTTTTGTTGTGGACAAGTTCATATGGAGTTTTTCCATGAGCAGTGTGAATCAGGAACGATTTTGTGTGTAGCATGCAAGTGGCAATAGCTTCACCCGGAGAAACATTAGAACCTTTGAGTAAATCGGCATTGTTCTAGCGGCTTCTACAAGAGTTCGATTTCATCTTTCAACTACACCGCTCATTGAGGAGTTCGTGGAACACTTCTTTGATGGCGATTCCAACGCTTTCATAAAATTCACTAAGTTGTTTGTTAACAAACTCGGTTCCATTGTCATTCGGATAATTCGACGGTTTTGTTAAGTCGAACACGCAATCTGTTTGATGAGTTTGATGATGATATCGAGTTTCATCCTTTGTCCTTAAGAACTTGACCTGGTGAATCTAGAGTAATCATCAACCACAACTAACATATATTTCTTCCAAAGATATTCGCACTCTCATTGGTCCACATAAATCCATATGAATTGTATGAAGAACTTCGTGATGAGTTAGTAGGTTTGGGTTTCGGGCATACTTCTTGCTTTTTCCCAATTGACATTTGAACAAAGATGATCCTTTTCATACTTGAGTCTAGGTAAACCTACAACTAAATCCTTTTCGGAGAGATCATTGATGGTGCCAAGTTCAAGTGATTGAGACGACGATGCCATAACCATGACTTTGTTTTAGAAGCCTTTGACAAGAAGCAAATTGAGAAGACTTCATCATATCTTCGATAGAGATGGTGTATAGATTTGAACCACGTGAACCTCTTAAAAGTTCCTTACCATCAAGTTCTCTAACGAAGCAGTGTGTTTTTCAAGGCTACTTCTAGATCGAATCGCAGAATTGACCAACAGAGAACAAGTTATGACCAAGACCTTCTACATAATATACTCGGAGATAACACTTTTACCAACAACATAATCTCCATAACCCATAATTGCACCGAAATGATCATTCCCGAATCTAATCGTCTCCGATGAATTTGCTCACGAAGTTCATGAGCGCGACCGGTCGCCAATATATGCTTGGAACAACTGAGTCCAGTACCACGAGCGATTTGAACGATCTGCAGTTGAACACAGACAAGAATGGATAACTGGATAATTGGGATCCCCATGCAAGAATGGGTTCCATTTGGTTAGTAACAATGGTTGGAACACCCACATCAGAAATAGAAGCATTCATATTACAAATTGAATCAATGGAGTTATTATGAATAGATGCAGTACTAGTGTCCGTATTTGCCCTATTTAAAGTATGTTCACTTCTTAAGGGAATAGTTTTACCAGTGGGCATCCATTTTCTAGTGGGCATTGTCTGATTAACCTTATGGCCAACCGGTATCCATTGATAACCTATCTTACTAAATGTTCTTCCTGTGGGCTTCCACTGTATTCTAACTTTCTTTCGCCTTTGCCTTTTTTCCTTCTTAGCATGATATTTTGCATTAACAGAGTTAATTGGGGATTTGACAGCATTAGACAAGACATTCACACCACATTCATGATAAGAAACAGCAATTCAAGCAGACATCATTACAAGGTTTGCAAATAGTATCGAATCGAATTAATTACGATGACGCCTATGGCTAATACTAGAATCAACACGATTCGCTTTATTCGCTCAAACTTAAGGTTCCTATGTTGGTCTTCTACTCTCTTCCAATGCACATTCTTAGCTTGCGAGGTCTGTCATTCCTTGTATTGTCTTGAGACTTTGACCGCTTGCTTTAATGTCACCGATTACTCTGTAGAGGAATGGGAACATTAGTTGGTTTTGCTACTCTTTGCTTCTCCTGTTTAGATGTGCTGGGATCTGAACTACATGCAGGCACGCTAAGGTTCATTTTCTTAACACTAGAAGTGCTGGGATTTGTAATTCTAGAAGGCACACTAGAGTTCGCTTTCTTAGCATTAACAGATCTGGAATCTGAACTACTTAAGGGCACACTAAGGTTCACAGTTAAAACATTGGGCATCGAATGAATATCATACTTGGCACTAGGCATCGAACATGGAATCAAAAGATTAACTCTCTCACCTAAGGACTTTGGGCATATTGTGATTAAGCATTCTAGAATTTCTTGAGATTGTTTGGCATATAAACATGCATGCCCAATTGCACTGTCAAGTGGTTTCTCTAATTTATCCTCTTCAACAATCTCACGTAGACATTCTAGACAATCCTTAAGGGATGAGAAATATGTTTGAATAGCAAGTTTGTTATTCCTGAGATGAGGGGGAACATATTTCACAGACAAAACATATTTATTAGAAGAGTGAACCTTTGATACACCATTCTCCCATTGGTCATTGGCATTTTCCTTTTACGACTCTTGATTCTCAATTTCCTTTTGCAATGAAGCTATTTGTTCGTTATTTTTGTTACGAGTGACCTTTATTGATTCAAATAACTCATTGAAATGACGTTTAACCTTCTCATTTTCTTCTAGAAAACTTTCGTTTTCCTTTTGTAATGCATTTACTAAGTTTTGAAGATGAAACGTTTGAGAATTCTGAGAATCTAGAGGAGGAGGCATTTGGGAACCTGTCATATTGTTCTTTTGACCCTTTAATTGAGAGATTTGGGCTTTCAACTTTCTGATCGTGTTGCAATGAGCTTGAATTTGTTCATCACGTTTGTTAATTTGAAAAACCGCATCAAACTCTGGAGCATCTGAGGATGTCTTGATATTTGAAGTTTTGACATTTTCTTTAAGATGTTGATATTTTAGTTGTAATTTAAAATGCTCAGCCTCTAGTTTAGAAAAATGTTTAACCAAATTGTCGTGATCATCCAGTTCAATTTTCTCATTTAGTTTAGAATTAGTCTTTTCAAGCTCAATGACACGATCATGGGAGACTTTCAGGGCAACAGATAATTCATGAAATTGGGAAGCATTAATAGAACAATTTGTAGCAGTGAAAAACACATCTTGAGCAACACATTCAGTAATAAGAGTTGTTAATACAAATAAGCCGTGAAAACATTTATTTATATTTTACGATCTTCAAATGTTTTGTCGATAACAAATATAAAATCATTTTAACGAAACAAATAGAGTACGTAAATAGTTTGAGTTAATAGTTTTCTAACACACTTACGCTCTCACATAAAACACTAAAACAAGTATAAGTGATTTTATGATTTAGATACATATGTAAAACAACTAGTGTTTACATATTGGGTTAAACATATACTTAAACTAAGTATACTAAAATGGGTAAAAACTAAGTGTATGCTAAAATGGGTAAATACAAGTATATACTAAAAGGGTAAATACTAGCAAATGGTTTTGACCCATAACTCATGGTTTTATATATACCACTTAACCAAGTTCATTGTATCCTTAAGATACATTGTATCTAGAAAGAAAACCATGGATCAACCCATAACCCATGACCCATGACCCTTAACCAAAAATACCCATGGGCAAAGAGGCGGACCACGGATCCCTAGCTTTGTGCTAGCCGGATCCTTGTGGTAGGGATCCGTGGGATCCGGGATCTGAAGAGAATTTCCTCTATAAATAGAGAGCCATTTCTTCCTCTTTATGTGTGCTTTTACATAAACTTCCCAAAAGTATTCTAACCTCTAACCTCAGATCTAAGTGATCTATGTAGTTTGTCTTTTGTTTTTGTGTGATCTACTAGGTTCCTCCTAAAGGAAAGATCACCACCTCTTGAAGACGTGCAAGCTCAAAGTCCATGAGTTGCCATGCTTCGTCATCATCAAGACTACTAAGGTTATCTTGTTGATAGTTCTTCCTTTCTCCATAGATGTTGGGTTGAAGGCATTAGTGAAGAATGCCGAAAGTGTCAAGATGAAAGCATTAGTGAAAGGTGCTCATCATTCGTGTCAAAGCATTAGTGAAGGATGCTAAAGGTGTCAAGACGAAGGCATTAGTGAAGGGTGCCAAGCGTTGTGTCAAAGGCATTAGTGAAGGATGCCAAAGAATCAAATCAAGTAGCATTTGGGAAGAATGCCTAGGTCGTATAATCGATGAGGTGCATCGTTATACATATATGTATTTGTTTATATACAAGGATGGTGATATCCTTGATGGTGTTGTAACAAGGAGTAGATCTCCTTGAGATTAGGTGTTGTGTCGTGAAGGTGTAGTTCACCTAAGGTGTGAAAGAACTAGGTACTTAGCCTAGTACCTAATAAAGGGTAGGCGACGTTGTGAAGGATTAGTTCTCCTAAGGTGTGAAAGAACTCGGTGGTTAGCCTAGCACCGTATAAAGGGTAGGCGACATTGTGTTAGGTGTGGTTCGCCTTGGTGTGAAAGAACTCGGTATTTAGCTTTGTACCGGAAAAAGGTTAAGTGACGTTGTGAAGGCTTCTCCGCCATAAGGAGTTGGTGTAGTGTTTACGAACTCTCGAGTAGGTGACTCGGGGAGTGGAGTAGGGCAAGGAAGGTATCCTTGTAGCCGAACCACTATAAATACTTGTGTCGTGGTGATGTGCTTCTTACTTTTTATCTTTCATTACACGTTTATATATCTATCTATCAACGTCCAACGTAAACAATCAAATAGATTGACATAAGTCAATCTAAATATTTAAAAGGAAGTTTTAAATTGGTAAAACTATTCAACCCCCCCTTCTAGTTTTTCACAAGAGTCTCATTTAATGTATGTAAGTTCTTCCTCTCAATCTCATTATATTTTAGTGCTCGCTCATAGTCACTAACCTCAACTATCATCGCATCAAACTCCTTTTCCATTTCTTTAATGTCTAAGTTCATTCCCTTTTTAAGACTTTCAAAGTGATCTTTTAGCAGTTTAAAGAAAGGCATGACTTCAGTTAAATAACACTCTTTCGTTTGCTCAAAACCCTTTTCCCCTTCAGTTATGCCAGTGGGTGTGATCCTTTTCTTACAAGTTTTCTCAAAATCAGCAAATAGTTGAAAAATAACATATTGGCTGATTAAGGTCTTGCTTTTAGTGGCAATAGTCCTAGGAACTAAATGCATTGGTGTATTGGGAGGATACACGTCGTCAAGGCATTTTCCTAAAGGGAGGGTTCGTTACAACAAGATTCTCTCGCTTTTGTTTATCTAAATCATTTTCCGAACACTTGTTCGGGTGTTAACAATGTCTCGAGGCTTAAACATGTTCAAGGAAATCCAATTTTCCTTCTTGTAATCATGGGGTGTGATCTTTATTTTCTTCTCTTTACATTTAGGATCATCTAATTTCTTGTACATCTTTTCCTAGTGACTTCATCGATTTCTTATCTTCCTCGGTGCACTCAACGCAACTAGGTTTCATCTAGGTTTAAGGATTTGGTTCCTCAACAAGGGAATGCTATGCTTATCGCTAAGACTCTATGCTTAGTGATTAAGTGTGCGATCGAATGGTATTTCCTTGTACGCATAACTTATTTTCAAGCTTGTTTTTCAAGGTTTTAGATTAGAAAATCATTCAAAAGTTTTGATTCCTTAGCTTGAATTCTTGCTTAAGCATTTTAACATTTTCTTGAAGTTCTTGTTTTTGCTTAGCGCTTTAGAAAGCTTTTCTTGTAAGGAGTTTAACTCTTGTTTTAATACTTCTTCTCTAAACCTACTTTTTCTAATAGTTGTACGCATTTGGTCATCCATTTCACGCTCACGGGTGGTCAACTCAAATTTTGCACGTTGTTCATAAATAGCAACACGTTCTTTATAGGCATTCGGTTCGAGATGACAGAATCATCGAGGCACATGTAGTGAATTCATCAAAAACATAATCATTGTTGACTGCAGAAGATGCATCACTTGGTACAATCTCACTTTCACTTTGTTTCACATATTGATCATATGGGACAACATTGATATTACCCATATTTTCAATATCTGACTCAATAATTACAGTTGATTGTACTTCGTTATGTATCTTTTGCACATCAACTTCATCGTATAATTTTAATACCTCATAGATGAGTTTGTCTTTGGATGGACGAGCTTGTGGTGATGAAGAGACTTTAGGAGAGACCATTGGAGAAATGCTAGCCATGAAGATGGTTTGTGCAGTGGGTTCTTCATCAACATCAGTCGTATGCATCACAATCACCTACACGAAAGGCATTCGATGATTATGCCCTATCTCTCGAATTGGTTGCTCATCCACATCTCGCATCATATGTCTTAGCATTTCCTCACCAAGAACAACAGTTCCTCTTCATCCAAAGTCGCACCATTATCCCGAGCTTGCACAAGCAACATCTTATCCTCAAGTACTCAAAGATTCGAGGCGTTTTGGTGATGTGCGCCTTGCAATGTGTCCTCACCTCCAAAATTGTAACATTTGATTGGCTTTGCTTGACCACGATTTCCATTCCTTCCTCTGTTCGATTTGCAACATAACCTCTACCACTCCACCTCTTGCTTGTTCGTCTGTCGTTAATCGGTCGCACCATAACCTTCCCATCTCGGCGGTGGCTTGATTATGTGGATTGGAAGCGCTCGAGATTGTTGTTGGTGTGTGGAAGAGAGTTCATGTTTTGACTAATCGTAAGAGCTAGTTGATTAATGAAGTTTCCATGTGTGCATCAAGATCGACTTGTTTGAACATAGGATCGGGAATGAGTTTGTGATTACCATTACCCATGGGTGTGACTTGTAAGGCTTTGGTTGTGATTCCGATGTTTGAGCGTAGGCGGTTGAGTCATTTGAAGAGCTTGTCTCTCCTCGGTTGGTTTTGAACCGATTAAGAATCCTTTTTCAAACATAGCATGTCTCTCATTCAAGGAGGAAGGCATAGAGTTGCTCATAGTTTGTATTCTTCAATCCTTTAGTGAGCTTCACGTAAGTGACAAACTTATGCCACTCGGGATTCATGTTGTTCACAAATTTTGAGTTCAAATTGAATGTTAGGCATAGTCATTCGATGTTCCTCATATCATTAACAAGCTTGTGGAATCTCACATAGTACTCATAAACACTCTCATCCGGTTTCATCTTGAAGTGTTCAAATTCATCATAGAGTTGTGATTCTCTCTCTTCCATAGTTAATTCGAACACGAGAGAAGCATCTTGACATTATCCCATACCGCCTTTGCTTGGTGTTGTGATTGATCGACTTGTAGATGTCTTTGGAAGACCTTGAAGTACGATGTTAGAAGTCCCGATATCAAGATCGAATCTCTTTTCTCTTTATCATCGAGCTCGTCATATCTCTTTGGTGCATCAATTCCATAGATCATTGTTCCATCTTCATTGTATCAATTAAGTCTCTAGTCGTGTCAACCCGATACGGTCCTTCATCAATGGATTTGAGAATGTTGACACCATTTTCCTTTCCAAGACAAGACAATCGATTCGTTGAGCCCAAGAGTCGTAGTCGATTCATCAAGCATGGGTGGACGAGTATCCGAGCCAGCAGCTTGAACATCCTCGGAAACAGTGGAGATGATTGTAGGAACGTTGGTAGACATGATGACAAATTAAACGGGATTTTATAACTCTATGAGTAAACCGGAAATAGATTCTTTCACGGATTTCTTGAATCAAGAGAAAACCGTATTTAAAGGAAATCACTCAAGTCGCTAGGAGAGCAAAGGAACCAAGTCGCTAAATGCTAAGTCGCTAAAGTTCCAAGTCGTTATATAACAACTCGCTACAATCCAAGTCGCTAACAAAATTTTGGCAAGAATTGCTAAGCACCAAGTCGCTAAATATTCAAGTCGCTAAATAGCAACTCGCTAGGTACCAACTCGCTAACACCAAGTCGCTAACAATATAAAGTACAAGTCGCTAACTTAAACCAAGTCGCTACTCGTAGTGGGGAATCCACTAACTGTACTTTTTGTAGGCTTGTCTCAATAGACAAGTCGCTAGCTCAACTCGCTAAGGCTTTAAACAACAACTCGCTACCAAATTGTAAAGCAAGTCGCTACCAAGAAAACTTTTCCGTGGCTCAAGTCGCTAGCATGAAAAACACATAAACACCACTTTTCAATCCAAAAACAACTCAACCACTACGATTCAAACCTTCTAAATCAAAACCTAAACATTTGAGATGATTCTAAACACAAAAGTACTACCAAAATCCAAACTTTAACACTAGAAATCAACCAAATGATGCAAAAACTACTAAACTTTTTCAAACTCAAAAACCACCTAAAAACCACTAGAAATCCAAAGATATTCAAGATATGATCTAACCTGGCTCTTGATACCAATTGTAGGATATTGGATTTCACATACACATCAAACCATAACACAAAGTGGGCGATAAAGGTGAATTCTAGAGAGAAAGTTAGAGGTTTAGGAACTTTAGTGAGAGAAAGAAAATTCTTATTATGAGCTCCAACTCTACCTTGGAAGGTAGAGAGTATTTATAGTCTTACAATAAAACGCCGCACAACGGGTGTGGATCGTGCATACAATGGGTAAAGACCGTCTGTCCTCCACGGTGTTACTAAACTAAATACTACTTAACTTAAACGAACTACGACTACGAGCTTTCTAACGATTACATATACTTGAGGTGACCGACTCTTTAATACCTGGAATTTCTAATTCCTAACATGTTAAAGATACACGAATCCAGAATATATCACCTAACCAATGTCTCGCCACATAACCACATAATTTGCAATAAAATCATAGAAGTGATATTATTTAAATTTTAGCAATCATCACACAAAATGTTATAAGGCATCCTTAACAAAGATATACTATGCATGTCATCCAATAACAATATATATCATATTATTAAAACATTTACACTATCAAGAAAATAGATGAAGTAATGCCATGAAGTTAAAGATTGTGTTAGGTTTGTAAATAGAAAGAACATAAAATAAAATAAAAGATAGACAGAAAATAAAATTAACAACAATAAAACTTGAGGTTCTATATATACATTTTTTTTAACATGGTTATGTTACTGATTCTAATGATGAACCATTTTTTTTAACATAATGAGATTATGTTAATTGATTCACTTGATTGATAATGTTCTAGCTTCTTTCTTTAACATAATGAGATTATATTAATTGATTCTCTTGAGAGAATCATCATAGAACATTCTAATCATAACTTGAGGTTATGCATTTGATACAATCATGATAGAACCTGAGTTCTTATCTTCTTTTTTTTAATTGAATATCATAACACAAAGTTATGTTATTTTGACTCTTTCGTGAGAATCATGATTCAACATTAAAATAACTTGAGGTAACTGCATTTTAATTATGTTCATCGTAGTAGAACTTGAGGTTCATACTCTTCTTTTTTTTTCTCTTTTTTCTAAACATAACGTGAGGTTATGATATTGTGATTCTCTTGAGAGAATAATAACTGAACTTGAGGTTCATTAAAAGAGATACAATAACTTGAGGTTATTGTATTTTTAATTTATTCATTGTAATAAAACTTGAGGTTTTATCATGAATAAATATAATCATAACATGAGGTTATGATAAAAGAATCATTTTAGAACTTGTGGTTTTAATAATTTTTTTTTCATCCATAACATGATGGCTATGTTGTTTTGATTCTCTCTTTGTAGTCACGATAAAACATCTATTGTTTTTGTAACTTACATGAGAGTTTGAAAAATTAACAATAGAATATAATATAATTCTCGTTATGTAATCACAATAGAACATTTGTTGTTTTTGTAAATCACAATAGAGTTTAAGAAACAAAAAAATTAAAAAATGAACTACGCAACTTTACAATTACGATGTATACTCTCAATGACACCCTTCATCTTGTCACTTTTAGTGACTTGTAGTTTATTCACAATATAACTGTTAAGATTTAGCAAATAGCAACATGCCACGATTTATGAGCGATATATAATCAATTTTATACTGGAGTATAAGATATAGATTCAATTAGACGCACATATAATCATAAAACCATGTGCTATTGTTGTTTATGAAACAACAACAAAAACGATCAAGTGTAATATTAACACTAAGCCATCATTCATGCAATTGATCGACGTGTACAACTGTAAAACCCGAAATATTGAACCAAAAATTTTGCACCGTTTTAAATTTTGTCTTAAGTATGAAATGTAATTTCGTACCACTTTAAACTTTACCTTATAACTAATAAAAACACACAACAAGACACTTTTCTTCTTCCCTTGATTGTAGATTGATTGAGATAAGAACCAAGTTAAATGATAAATGATTATCTATTAAAACGTATATTTTATTTCCTTAAATCACGATTCAATCACAGACTAGGCTCCCTCAAATCTCGCCCAAATCATATTCACTTTCCATAAAAGGATACACGGTTATTCTAGTCCTATAACACGCTTTGCCAAAGTCTCCAAAAAAAAAAGAAAAAGAAATCATATGCGTCTCTTTTGTGTTCTCTTCTCCACATCGATCCTCAACCAAGGAATCACTCACACAAATAAGTTTTGTTACTGACAAGAAGAAGGGAATCAAGAAGGTCTTGGTGACCAAGAAAGAGGGTGCATCGTTGGAGTTATCTTGTACACAAACCGAGCCTAGCTTTGGCCATTTGATTTATTGTTACCCTAGTCGACACCAGGTTTCATTGATATCCATTTGCTCCTTTAAATTCGACTTAACACATGTGTAGAAAATAAGACTAATATGCATGCTAATATGTCATTGAAATCATGATTATAAACTGTTACTTGCCTCGTTAAATATCACATAAAATGATTAGAAAAATTTGTGAAACATGTGGGTGTAGATCACGTGTTGTCCATGAACTATAATCTAAGAGACTGGTGTTAATAACCAGAAAACCTTGATCATGCCTAAACTATTAACGCCCAGTAACATATGAGAAAATCAAAATAGAATTGGTTCGCGGGAAATTTTACTCATACTAGTCTTGGTTCATGTTCGGTTAAGGGTTCGAGTCTTGGTTAGGTTCGCGGTGTGTGTCGCGTAAGATCTATAACTTCATTACGATTAGCGAGTTGTCCGGTTTTGGGTTTTGGTCGACTGATGTTGGAAATCAACCAAAGTAGTGTTGCGTTTAGATTGTGTTTTATGCATGGTATTGGGGTCTACCACACTCCATTCTCCTATGTTGCGATTACAGGTTAGTTGTATATGTGGATGATATGCATGCATGGCATGAAATCAGTAAGAGTTTATCAAAAGAATGTAGCATGTATGGTCTCGTGGGGGGTATGTTTAAGGGCGATCGCGGGACAAATGAGTGAGTCGTTTAATGTTTTAAAAAGTGTGTCGGGAGAGTCGAGTCGGGGGTTAATCATAAGGCATATTTTTAAATCGTAGATGTTAGTCGTTTGAGCCGCGAGTGACCTTGAATATGGATCGAAACATGTATAGTAGAATGAAATATAAGCGTATATGATAAATTAAATTCAGTAACTACATTTGATAAAATACTTATTTTCATTTTAGACTTTAAACCTTGATATTTTCCATGCAAACCTTTTACTTTTATAACTTGTCATATTAGGACCCTAATCTTTGGAAAATTGACACAATCAACTCTAAACTATGATAATACTTATTTCATCATGTTGACCTAAATTGACTTTAATTATATCATTAATGACTAAACCTGCTAATTATGGAAACCTACCTAAAATAGAAAGTTACTAAAAGTGGAAACCCGCTAAAAATGGAAAGCCGTCTAAAATGAGTAATCTGATCTTAATAAGCGTTATTTAATTCATAGGTTCCGGACGGAGGGATTGATTCACCGTGTGACCTTACTGTTCTATTTTGCTTGCTTCGAATGAGGTACAGATATTCTATCCCTTTTCAGTAGGGATTTCTCATGACTTTCTGATCCTTTGACTTTGTTCGCTTACGATATTTCATTGCTATGATTTCCCTTTCTATTGACCCTCTGATATTGAACCATTGCTATGACCCCTTTGTTATTGGACCTCTGTTACTGAACCTCTGTTATTGAACCTTTAATATTGGACTTTGATATTGACTGTTGCTATGAACCTTTGAATTGTGAGCTACTGATATTGAACCTCTGATTATGATGACTGACATATTGCTACACTGTGGACCTTTGTTTGACCCTTCAGATTGATACCGAGCCAAATATTGTTTCCTAGCCATGAAGGTAACATGGCCGTGTCATTGATGCACCAATGGCATGACTCTAGTGTGGTTGAGTGATGTTCCACACCGTCCCTTTCATATCTCGATTATGAGCTCAATATATATTGTATGGCCACTATTTGTCTGCAGGGGCGTATTGATGCATCCTAGATTTGTTCTGTTATATGATATGTTATGATTCTGGTGAATGATGTCGTGTGCAATACGCGTCTTCACAGTCTGGGAGCTAGCTACTCCATTGGTTACTGAGGTCTCCCCTCATATTATATATGGTATTCTGAGGTCACCCCTCCGAATACAATGGTTACTTATGATATGATTTGATATGATATGTTTCTGGGCTCGTGGTGGATTTCTGACAACCCTCAAACTTTGGATATACCTATATTGCACATTCTGTATTCCCCAACGCACCATATTCTATATTAATTGTCCATTACTCTGTACCCTTATGTGACTCACTCTACTACCATGATATATATTCCATTGCATTGATCTGTCATACTGTGATTCCGTTACTTCAGACCATCATTCCATTCACGTACCGGGTTATTATATGATTATTGAATTTGATTGTGTTGTTTGCGTGTCTTATGTGACTACTGTTTACCCTGCTACGATATGATTAATATGCAATTATATGATTTAACTGTTGTCATCTGAATACATGTTATCCTATTGTTATGTGAACCTCTGATTTGTCTGGTAACCATGCTAGCGTGAAATCAATTGTTGATCTGTTTATCTTGTATACTTCGTTTGGTTAATCTCGTGGACTATGACCTTCCGTTAGTATCCTTATCTGCTTATTGTTGATCTACCATGTTTTTATTTCTGTTATGATACTGTTATGTTATTGACTGTGGGTTACTTGACTTGTGTGATTACCATGCTCACTTTCTAATTACTTGCTTCCGCTAGCTTTTAGATTTCCGTTTGGCTTATGTGTTGTCTGATTTCCTGATTTCTTTTATGCATGTTGTATGTGCTTATTTGTATGTCATCGATGCCTCGCTTTGCTTCGTTCTCCTTGTTATATGTTCTTTCTGGATATCTGTATAATTGTTTTTCTGCAGGATCCTCATTGACTCATCGTTCTCATTTCGTTGTGACCTTGTTATCAGCTTCCTTGTTTCACTTTGCATTTCTGATTTAGTTTAGCTTCCCTTTTGTTGTATCTGTTCACTGGGCTTTTTAAGCTCAGCCGCATTTCTTTTCCTGCGGCAGGTTTTAGGTTTGAAGATGGGCTTTGATGGGCTGAGAGTTGGATTATCTGAGTGGACCAACCCTAGTTACCTTACTATTTGGATTTATTTTGTCGGGCTATTGTTTTGAGATTTCATTTTATTTTAGACATCTTGGATTTTGTAATTTTCCTTGTAAGTCATTTGTTTATATGACTTGGTACGTTAGTCCTTAAGACTTCTGCTTGTAAAATTTTATTTGTATGTTCTGATATGACACCAGAATGTGACACTTCTACCCTTGTCGGGTTGGGGTGTTACAACAACTAAAACCTTATGATCAACATTTTAAAAACTGTTACTAAAATTTTGAGATCCAAAATTTTCGTGTCACCAAGAATCTTATATATGTGCCAAAGTTTTGCTCGCGTTATTTTTTTTTTATTACTTTTCTACTTATTCATCAAGTAACTAAAAACATTAAACATATATTCATGATAAACAAATCAAGTTCACATAAAATGATTCACGTATATAAAAAAGAAATCGAAGCTAAATAAAATCACCATGTTATTAAAATTGATGCAATAATAATCATCTTAAACAACGTTAATATGTAGTTGCGGAAGTGCTAGATTTTAACATATGATATACGATCAATTAATATTAACGCATTATGGTTTACGATACCAATCAATAAATATATTAAACTTAATGGAGGAATTTTCATTTGCTTACCTTTATTTTGATGCTTACCAATGGACAAATCCCCACAATCCATCTATTTTGATCTAATGGTGGAGATTAACCTAAGATTTAATATACTTAACCTTAATTCTCCCAACTATATAAAGTTTTTTTTTTTTTTTTTTTTTTTTTTTTATATATATATTCTCTTCATTCTTTTCACGATTCTGTGTGTTTTCCTCCAACCCGCTCTCATCATTTCCTTTCAAAAGTAGTTATTCTAATCAGCTATTACCGTTTGATCATCACCAGTTGTATCACCATCACCATTCTGATCATCATCTCATCATCACCTCCCGATCATATCATCATTTTTATGTCTTCTTTTGATTTGAATGAACCGTTTGTTTCGTGTCGATTTGATTGATGTTGTTGCGGTTGATAATGTTATTGATCGGTTGTTAATTATGTGGATCAAGTTGTTAACATTCCTTCTTATTAAGTTGCACACCAAGTGTTTGATGAAATGTGTAAGTGAAAAATGTTTGATAATATTGTTATATGCTAATGTAATTCTGCTTATTAGTTAAGTTGTTAGTTGAATTTTTGTTTTTAACTGCATTTGAATGCTGTTTTTATGTCTGATTGTTGTTTCGAATCTGCTATGTATCGTACGTATAGTATCACCAGTGATATTAGAAGTTGAACTGTAAATGTGTATTATCAATAGTGATATTTGTATTATCACTTGTGAAATTTTGTTTATTTGATACTTTTAGTTTATATTTTAGATTATGGGTAGCATTAAGTTTTAGTATGATACCATTTTGGGATGGATGAATTGATGAAAATTTGATGCATAGAAGGTGTTTGACAAAATGCCTAAGAGAGGGATGCACAAGTTGGGAAGCAATCACATGTTCCTGTTTGTCCATCATTTCATACATAACCAAATCAAAAATATTTATTTGAATAAACAAGCTTTATGGAATTAATCAAAGTGCACTGTAGTTATTGTAAATGAGTAATCATATCCTAAGTTGCATTAGTTGATGCTTATTTTCATTTTTCTGAATGGCGTCCTTTTGAATTATTTTAATGCGTTTTGTATTTTGCTTTCTCCATCACTCTATATCTGAGGTGATGCAAATTTGATGTACTGCTCGATAATTGCGCAATGACCTAGAGCTTAAGCTACAAGGACTGCTTACTTTAACAATCTTGAAGAAAAATAATTTGAAAAACATGGAAATGATTGGGAAGTCTGATCCTTATGTGATTGCATATATTCGGCCACTTGAAAAGTTCAAAAGAAAGGTTGTTGATTACAACTTAAACCCTGTTTGGAATCATGTAATTCGGTTAATTGCAGAAGATAAGAAGACCCATTGTGTGGTATTTGAGGTTACGCTTTTCTCCTTTTTGCTTTTCTCGTATTTACGGTTTCTCGTTGTATCACAGTGATATCAAATGTGATATCATTTGATATGTGATATCACGGTGATATCAAATGATATCACCTATGATAGCACAAGTGTGTTAGCTTTCTTTTATTTTGTTGAATCAGTTGTGATAATGGAGGATCTTATGATATCATAGGCGATATCAAAGTTGTTTGAGCTTCTTCAATTTGTTTTGTGGAGTTGTTGTGCTTTTTTGAACCACAGTTGCAGACTTGCAGTTGTTGTTGATTCTTTCGTTTGATGGAGCCGTTTTTTTTTTTCAAATTGCAATCACAAATAGTTTGGTGATGTCGTCTCTTTTTATGCCACATACAAAACAAACAAGTATGCTTTTTAATTTGTAATATCTCCTGTGAGATTTCATTGTTTTTTGTATATTTTGTATATATTATCACCGAGATATTTCTCTTTCCGGTACATGATGGTTTTGTGCCTTTTACGCAATTAACAATCACGGAGATGTGTTCTTGTTGGTTCGATGCGCTTAAGAACGAAACTCATCGAATCTTGTATATGCTTACTCCAAGCATTCAAGAAAGCTTTTGTGCGTTATCCGAATATCATTGTAACTGGTCAAGATGGTGCTATGCGAAAAGCAATTGCAGTTGAGCTTCCTAGTTCCAAGCCCCGTCTTTGTCATAAATTAGAAGTTGTGTATCTTTTGTGATAAATAGTTGGAATTAATTTTTATGACGTCTTTGTGAGTTTATGAAATATTTTGTCATTTTATAACTTGTGATAAAGCATGAAAATGATGAAATATTTACATCATTTATGTGTTTACTTGTTTTTACTTGTTTATGACATGTATCACTTGTGAAATTATTCTTTAATTGATATATATGTTGATCTTTTTTTGTCGAATCGTTATGTTACTCAAAAGCAATGTTTAATTAATCCTATTCTTGTTTGATTTTGAGAATATGTCATGTTTTATTTTCATAGTTTTCTTTATGAAGTCAACGATATTTTTAATTGACTTTTCATTAATATCACTTGTGATACTCTAATAAATTTACCAAAAGAAGGTTATATTCAGATAAACCAAAAGCATTGTTTACAACTGAATAGAAATTACCATTGTTTACAATTTAAGTATTAAGAGAAAATTACAATTTAAGTAGCAAAAGAAAATTACTAATTGATGCTTTTGTCTTTTTATTTTCTACAACTTTCTTCTTGCCATCTTTATGAGCATCCCCTCATTTTGTCTTCTTTTCCACTTCATTCTTTTTAGTTTGCAGCTTCTTCTTCTTCATTCCTCTTCTTCTTTTTCTGCAACTGTCTTTGCTTTCTTACATGCAGTCTCTGTTGTCAGTTCAACAGTTACTGTTGGTGGTGTTGGTGGTTGTAGATTCTGTTATATCACATATGATATCACATATGTTTCTTTCAGTATTTGTTGGTGGTGTATTTGTTTCTATTTTTTCTCTTCGTGTTTTCTAAGCTTAAATGTCTAGCAGCGGATTTTGTTAATTTGCTTGGTATTGTTAGTGTTGTCGGTGAGGATGTTGTTTCTTTGTTCACTTCTTCAGTTTGACTTGGTTGTTGTTTCGCGAAGGTCTTTTTCCTTTCACCTTCAACCCCTGCTTTTGCTTCTTGATAGTTCTCGCTTTATATTCAAATCGCATAAAATATATACCATGTTAGTGTATGAATAGTTCATTGTTTTTAATATCATACGTGATATATAAACCGAATAAGTATACGTCATCAAATATCATAGGTGATATATTACCAACAAGCAATCATTACAATTGTTGTATCACAGGTGATATACTACCAATAAGCAATCATTACAACTGTTGTATCACAGGTGATATACTACAAATAAGCAATCGTTGCAACTGTTGTATCACAGGTGATATACTAACAATAAGCAATTATTGGAACTGTTTCGTATCATAGGTGATATACTACCAACTAATACTAGAGTCAAATACCGCTTTTAAACATATCGAAGCATGTCCAATCTATCCATTATACACACATCTACCACAAATCTAACAAAAGCATGTTACAGTCACAATATTTATTTTAACATGTTAAGTCCCTCATATTATCACAATAATTATCTAACTTTCACAACAATCCTCAATAAAATACTAAAATCTACAAAAGCAACAAAGTGTTCATATTGTAGAATAAACATCCGTGATTTTAGGATACCATTATAACATTCTACTAAAAGTATACATACGCATTCTATTGAATGTGTATGTATCACTGGTGATATAACACATAAGCTAAATGTTAAATCAAGTACACCACATACAGTCAGAGTTTATCACAATTAATTCTTCTAAAGGAGCATGCTTATACGTTACAATATACCTTTACTTTTATGAATCTCGGGAGATGGAGTCAAAAATTTGATTGACGACGAACTACATTTACTCACGATAAATAGTATATCATCAAAACTTTTAGCAATTTTTTAACTATGATTATAAAACAATAACAATAAAATATCAAAGCGATACCATACATGACATGTAATAAATCTTAACAAGTAAACAACAAAACCTATCAAATAAACAAAAATTTCACAAGTGATAATACAAATATCACTAGTGATAAAACATATATCTGATCCAACTTCAAATATCATGGTGATACTACACGTATGATACTTTTCACTCACACATTTCATCAAACACTTGGTGTGCATCCATGTATACAAAATGTTTAACTCGAAACTCAACCAAATTTAAACACTAAAAACACAACCAAAAGCATGTCATAATCACAATAAAATCACACCAAAACAAATTCATTTTTCAAGATATATTAATAAACAACTAAAATCAACAAAAAGCAAAAAATCTTCATAAACATTATCAAAAATAGAAATATAAGAATAAAATCACAACAAATAGTTAATAAATAACAAAATAATGAATCGAAAGCGCGTACCATGTTTTTTTCCGGATCCGGTTACGATTGCCTCGATTCGTTCATTTTTATGTGTTTTCTTTGATTTTGATGGTTAAAATTGGATGATTTGTTATGTTTTTGTTTTATTTTGAAGTTTTCATTTAAAGAGAGAAAGTAATTGTGAATGGTGATTCTGGAAAGTGATCAATTTAGGAGTGGGGTTAGGTGGGGTAAGTTTGCAGAAGTTACATAAATGGTCCCTCCGTGTTTTGTATTCTTAAAAACTGTTTTTTTGATCGGACGGTCCACAATTGTCCATTGGTATGTAGCAATTTAAAGATATGTAAAATAAAGTGCCTCAAGTTAATGATATACCTTTTCGAAGCTTGAATAAAAAGCAATGTTAATAAATGAACTCAACCATGACTTCGTCGAAAGAAAAAAAATCCATCCATCCTTCTTACATTCATATCTTTCTTTCTTTTCTTTTTATTAAAGCTTCGTGCTGATAACGTGTTGTAAATGTAATACACAATAACACAAGAATGAGAGAGGAAAAGCATTCTTATTAAGTTGTATTCATAATGTTACATTAGGAGGTATTTATAAGATATAGAAAACCCTAACGTATTAATCAAGATTAAGATAAATAGACATAAGCCCATAATATTTTACATTAATTTAGTATTATTATTATTATTATTATTATTATTATTATTATTATTATTATTATTATTATTATTATTATTATTATTATTTTTAAAGTAAACCAAATACTTAAAAGGTTTTGATGAGAAACTCTTACCACAAATGAATAACGAGAAAATGTACATAGTATGCTGTCAAACATTTTCTAATCGTCTTTTGCTACTTGTCTCGACAATTTCTAATCGTCTTTGATAATGGGTATAACGTACATTAATTTAAAAACAAATAATGTAAATCTTTATATCTTAGTTTGGTTATATATATGTGTAACCAACAATTTGTTGGTGCTATTAAAAAATTGTTTTGGGGGCTTCATCTCCTAAGACCACAAATATATCCATTGAAAGTTTGAAACCAATTAGTTGCAGTATGCCAGTAACTAACGTCTTGTTACGTCAAGCATTGTGAGAAAATATGTTTATGTTTTGTACAATTATTGTGTTTGCGTTATATTAGTTGCCAAGTTACACGATTTAATTGATCGTAAGATCCAGCCTCATGATTTTGTGTCATTGCTTCATGTTGGAACGTGTGGTATCGTTTAAGAAAGTTTGTGTTTTAATTTTGTCCCACTTCGATTGGGGATAAAAATCAAAGTTGGTTACAAGTCTCATTACACTTCAATTGTTTGTAGGTGCATATGTTGAAGATTTGTGTGTGGTAGTTATGATGAAAAGTATGTTCGATAAACAAACTTTCAACATTTCCGTTTTTTAAAAGAGAAATCAATTAACTTTTCATTTTCTTATTTTTAAAGTGAAATCAAGCAAGGCTTTTTTTTTTTTTTTTTTTTTTTTTTTTTAGGTAATCCTGATTTCCAACCTTTTGTCCGAGTAATCTACGAGGTTTGAATCCATCGTCACATAGATCAAAGCGGGTAAAGTCATCCCTTTTCAGGTGTTTGGACCGGAGCTATTCAATACCTGGTACTTCGAAATCGATTGCAGTGTTTTAGACATAGTACTTGAACGAATGAAGAAATGCTTAAAATGTGAAGTGAGCTTACCAAATAAAACTGTGAAGAATTACTTCCAATCCGACACTCCCAAAATCGATTGTTATATTTTAGACAAGATATTTTAAACTACTAAAAAAATATTTAAATTGTGAAGTCTGCTTAATTAATGTCAAATAAACGGTCAAGAAGTATTTTTCATGTGATAGTACAACTTATCCTTCTTTCTAATTTTCTTAAGATTGTGTGTCATTGCTTCATTTTAAAACATGTGGTCTCATTTAGCCAAGTTTGTGTTATGATGTATCCCACATCATTTTGGGATACAAATTAAAGTAAATTTATATAGCATATTACACTTCATGTTTGCATGTGTGTTAAGGGTTATTTATACTTGCGACATCTAAAGTATAAATTCTTTTTGACATACTTTTTTTTCGAGGAACCGCCTCTACCTTCCTCACTTTTACTACCGGATCATAAAACGAAAAAAGAAGGATCCTAGAAACTAAAATTTCATAACAACCGCCTCTACCTTCCTTACTTTTACGACCAGATCATAAAATGCAAGGAGAATAATCCATAGAACTAAAACTTCATAACAAAGATGCAATTTGAAGACATGATCGTGAAGTTCTAGCATATCAAAGTTTCACGAAAAGTTAGAACGATGACTATGAAAAATGCTAAAATTATACAAAAGTTGCGTCTAGTATAAAGTCCAACGCATTCACAAAGGGGTTAGTTATACACACCCCTAAATGGGTATTGACACCATTCCCCCTCCCCCGGCTATTTATTTTATTTTTATAATTTTTTTTTTATATTATAAAACTATAAAACTAAAAGTACATAACATAAATATAAAGTTTGATAAGTCAAATTTATTAAAAGAAAATAAATACAAAACAAAAAATTGTAAAAACTGTATTTTTCTGTCCACAAGATGGACAGAGTGGATAAAATTTTACTTGGGGGGAAGGGGGGCATTAAACATTAAAGGGTACCCCCAAAGAACACTTATTCACAAAGGGACACTCCAAATCATTTGTGATGTTTTAGACAACATATTTTAAACTAGTGAATAAATATTTAGGATGTGAAGTGAGCTTTCGATGGCAAATAAAACGGATAAGATGTATTTTACATATGATTTAAGTTGTGCAAATTATCCTTTTTTTGGGCATTGCATCCAGTTATTCAAGAATTTTTTACGAGTCGTTTAGCAATGGTTTATTATGCCAAAATGTTATAAACTTAGTTTAAAAGTCATTATACATATTGCAATGTTAGAAACTTAGTTTAAAAAGTCATTATACATATTACATTGTAATTTTTTTATTATTTTTTTTTTGTAGAAGGATACCCCGGTAAAGTATATTAATCACAAAATAACGTTTAAACACAATGAAATGTGGCAGAGTACCATATTAACCTCAATCACAAGGCTTGAACAACCACTAACTCGTTTGTGACACGCCACAAAAATGAACCTAAATGAAATGCAACATTACATCATAAGAAAACAAAAACTAACATCCATACATCCTAAAATTAGAAGGCATTTTCCACAACAAAAGCAAACGCTTAACCCTTGAGGAGTTTTCGAATCTGAAAGAATTTTATCATGCTACTGTTTTTACATGTTATGATAGTCATCAAACATCATCTTACATCCATAATTTTTTTTTGTCATATGTTACCAATTCAGAAAGAAAAAAGAGAATAGAATGAGGGGGATATCATGAACATAGATGAAGTTGTGGTAAAGGATACTAGAGTTTTTAACTTCTTATTACTTTCGTTGTGCAAGAATAAGAAACTTATATTTGTTAAAATTTTACACCCATGAAAATGAATTATCATATTGTTAAAGCATTTTTTGTCTAAGAGTTTGTGTAAGTTTTCCTAACTCTTATGTCATATCAGTTGTCAAGTTTCATGGTTTATGTGAAAGCAAGACTCATGCTCTATATTTTGTATCATTTCTTAATGTAATAATTTGTTCAATTAACAAAGTTTATGCTCTATTGTTGTCCTACATTGGTTAGAGATATAATCAAAATTGGCTTTATAACTATCATTACACTTTATCTTCTTAAGTCTAATCTGAGAAATTGTGTATGTTATCTATGGAAAACGTTACTCATACTTAAACATGAAGAATGCACAATTCTTTAGACGTGGCTTTTTATTTTTTGGAAAAAAGTTAAGTACTTTAAATAAGTCTATACATTCGTAAAATCTTCACTAGAACAATACTTAATTTTGCAGCAAAGAAACCAACAATTCTCTACTGATCAATCTTAAACTTTTCTTTTTGTGTGTGTGACTCCACATGTATATACATCTGATCGTGGAGAAATCATGCATCTAAACACATTATTGGTGATTAAGATTGATTATATTAAGACTTCCAACATCGATATTGTATTCCTGAACTGCGAAAAAGTGCTTATATCTAAGAAAAAAATTCTGAATCATTTTGCTCAATAGTTGGGAAGATTTCTCTTGGAGAGTCAAATAGTATCACAACTACACCAACAAAATTTTGGAGAAGTGTCAAATAATTAGACAATAAATAAAATACACGTATTTTGGTCTTACAAACAATTGCTATAGACTTTTATAAGCTACTTGCTTGTGTTTTGTCCTTCTTGAATCACATTTGACCATTTTTTATTTTAGCCACTCTAGCATTATAACTCATGGTGTTTCACAAACATGAGTAAAATCCTTAAGTTTACCGGTCCTTCTTGAATCACATTTGTGCATTGATATTGTCTCACATTGGCTAGAGGTAAAAATGAAAGTGGGTTTTTAATGCTCATTGCGTCTTGTAAATTTGAATGTGTTTTGTGAAGACATTGCTATGGTCGCAATGAAAAAGGAAAATGCTGATAACAAATACAATATGAAATCTTTTATTCGCATTTTTAAAATTTTGTCTTTAACAATACTTCTAAAGCAATTTGTAATTGGTGGAACATGAGTGTTACGGAGTTTTCTTCGTTTGATGGCTGGCCGGATTGGATTTGTAACTTAAGGCTTCCTTCTAAGGTCAAGAGTTTATTAGAAGGGGTTTGTTATGGCTTATGGTGGTTCATATGGGCTTTTCGGAACAAGATGATTTTCGGTGTGGCTTTTCCTTCAAAGGAAAATATCTTTGATGATGTTGTGTCACATTATTTTTATTAGTGTCGTTATAGATATAAAGCTTCTTTTAGTTGAGTAGATTGGTTAAAACATCCCTACCTAATTTCTTTGTAATTTTCTAGCTTCTTGCTAGTCTTTTTACTAAAATTGCCTTTCAAAAAAAAAAAAAAAAAAACTTCCAAAGCGTTTAAAATGGTTTTTTTTTTTTTCAATTAAATCAAATACTTTATAAAGTCGTTTGAATGTGTTTGAGAAGATTTTGGCTGCGTTTGGCATGGGGCTTATAGGGGCTTGAGCTTGAGATTTTAAAATAGTCTCATTTGTCACAAGGTTTATGGCTTATAAAATAAGCCATAAGCCTCCATAATCCCAAGCCCATAGAAAGGGGCTTATGAAAGTTAAATTACTTAAATACCCTTAAAAATATAATAAAGTATCACGTAAAAGCTGAAAATATATGTGAATTTAATTAGATGTATTTTTATATAATTTTACATTAATAAGCTTCAACTCCAACTAATTCGTCAAAAAACTTTATAAAAATATATGCTTCAGTTTTTCGGCTTATAATATAAGCCTTAGACTCAGCCCAGCTCCAGCTCTAACCCATTGCGTCAAACATACAGAAAAAGTTTAATGCGGTAACAATTATAATACAGAATTACACTAAAGATGATAAATGCATAAATTATAGAATGTTCCTTCGGCATAAAAATCAACCAAAGCTATTGACAAATTGCAAAGTGACGCTTGGAAATCGATTGTGATGACTTAGACAAAAGCTTTTGAACAAGTGTCAAAACGCGAACAATTTTTAACACATTGTTAAAGAAGAAAAGAAAATATGTATGTTAAAACCTTAAACGTTGAAACGTATTAGTTACAGTAGCATGAGTACATTCACTGCATCAAGGCCGGATTTGAGGAGTGCAAGGTCTTTCGACCGCACAGGCCTCCATTTTAGGGCCCCATGATTATAGACGCAAGAAGTGCTTTTGATTCGATTTTTTGCATAAACTGGTAACAATGTGTTTAGAAATGTAAAGTCATTTGATGTTAGAAAAAGAATTGAATATGCGGATGTAAAGTTATAAGCGGGTAACGTTTATCTTTTCTTTTTTTAAATGGGTGTGTCTGATGCAGAGGAATGGGAATTATGGAAGGTAAAGAAGATGATGACTTTGTGTCATCTACATCTTGCCCCATAATGTTTTAACGCTTACATATTTGTCCCATATTTTTAGTTTTATGTACAAATAAGTGTAAAATGTTTACAAAAGTATTGGATTGAGTTTTGAACATTATGAAGAACGGTGAAACAATTTTCAAATGTGTTTGTCCAATAAATTAATATCATAAATTTGATGGACAAATGTTGGTTTTATCCTACTAAAGACTATTGTTTTATTTATCTTTGTAGTATTAATTATTTTAAAGGTAATAATTTTAGTTAAAATACAGATAGTGTAAATATGGCACACCACTTTTAAAATTCACTAGATGCCCCGTTAGTGAATGCTTATATTTTTTTTTCGTGATCAAGGGCCTATTTAAATTTTTGGCACAGGGCCTCCAAAATTCATGGGACGGCCCTGCGTACAGTGTCAAGCATTTTGAGGCTAACTGGCAAAGAGTTTATGTTGTACAACTATTTGTGTACCTTTCCATAACTCTTCGTATTATATAAGTTGTTAAGTTTCACGTTTTAATTGATAGGAAGATCCAGCCACAAGATTTCGTGTCATTGTTTCATGTTGGAACTTGTGGTCTCATATAACAATATTTATGTTTTGATATTGTCCCACATCGGTTAGGGGTAAAAGTGAAAGTGAGTGTAAAATGCTCATTGCATTTTTAGTAGTAACGTGTGTGTCAAAGGTTAGTGTATATTAACAACGAAAAACGTTAATACATTCGGCATATTTGTTACGGAGCGGTGTAAAGCTTTTTGTAGCGGTGAGCAATGATCATTTTGATTTTTATTAGTCGTTTGGTAAAGGAGCGGTGAACTTTCCTATTTTTTAGGAATGCTCAATTTTTCAATGCTTCTTTAAGAAACTGTGAGAAATGAGCAGTGAGCTGCACAGCTACTGCTCACTACTACATCTCACAGCTACTTTTGCCAAACACACCCATTACCTTTCTCACTTATGTTTTCTATTTTAAAGTTAATACAGTAAAACCTTTATAAATTAATATTCGATAAATTAATAACTTCGGTAAAATTAATAAATTATCAAGTCCTAACTTGAGATCAATACAAATTTGAATCTCAATCGATAAAATAATAAGATAATAATTTTTTCGAAATCCCAGTGTATAAATACTAGTCTCAACGAAACTAAAATTAATAATTACTAAAAAATTTCATATATATAAAAGCCATGCGTAATTGAAACTTGTACAAATTTAATTAAATCAATTAAGGTCATACGTAATTTGAATTTGTCTGAACAAAACTAACTTTTTACTTGTTAAAAAACAATGAACTTAACAAAACTAACTTTGTCAAAGGTTAGTGTATGTTAACAATGAAAAACGTTAATACATTACCTTTCTCACTTATGTTTTCTATTTTAAAGTTAATAATTTCATATATATAATTACTAAAAAAAATTTTATATATTAAAGCCATATGTAATTGAAATTTGTACAAATTTAATTAATTCAATTAAAGTCATACGTAATTTGAATTTGTCCCAACAAAACTAACTTTTTACTTGTTAAAAAACAATGAACTTAACAAAACTAACTTTTATTAAAATAATCACTTTATTCAAATATATCCATTAAATATCTCACACACACTAAATAACAAAATAAAAAAAACATTAAAAGAAATGGAGTAAACTGCAAAAATCATCCCTGTGATTTGGGTATTTTCGCAAGAATTATCCCTATCTCAAACGTTCAACATTAAACATCCCCAAGTCCACAAACCTTTAGCATTAATCATCCCTGAGCACTAACGTCGTTAGTTTTACCCGTAAAGTGTTAAATAATATTTTCCCGTTAATCCCTCCGTTAATACTATTTGCACCGTTAGTCCCCATTTTACGTTTTTGTCCGTTTTTACTCGTTTTCGTCCGTTTTTATATGTTTCGTCCGCTTTGTCCGCTTTTTACGATTAGTCCGCTTTTTACGTTTCTCTGCTTTTTACGTTTGTCTCGTTATTTTTACGTTTTTGTCCGCTTTACTCGCTTTTCTGTTTCGTCCGCTTTTATCCGTTTTCGTCCACTTTTATCCGTTTCGTCCGCTTTCTATGTGTATTCGTCCGGGTTTTTACGTTTTGTATTTTTTGCGTTTTGTCCGGTTTTACCGGTTTTCTGCTTTTTTACGTTTTCGCTTTTTTACGTTCAGTCCGTTATTTTACTTTTTGTCCCTTTTACGTTCTCGTCTTTTTACGTTTTCTTCCGTATTTTATGTTTATGTCCGTTTTACTCTTTTTTCATTTTTATATGTTTCGTCCGCTATCTATCCGTTTTAATGTTTTCGTCCATTTTTACGTTACTCGTTTTTACGCTTTTATGCGTTTTACTCGCTTTCTTCCGTTTTATATGTTCGTCCGCTTTTATCCGCTTTCGGACAAAAACGTAAAAAAATGGACGAGAACGTACAAAATGGACAAAAACGAAAAAACGGACAAAAACGTATATAAACGGACGAAAACATAAAAAAAGGATGAATACATATAAAAAAAGACAAAAACGTAAAAAACGGACGAAAACGTAAAAAAACGAACGAGAACGTAAAAAACGTAAAAAAAACGGACTAATACATAAAAAGCGACAAAAGTGGATAAAAGCGGACGAAACATATAAAACGGACGAAAACGAGTAAAACGGACAAAACGTAAAAATGCATTTAAAACGTAAAATGAGGACTAACGGTGCAAAAAGTATTAACGGAGGGATTAACGGAAAATATTATTTAACACTTAACGGGTAAAACTAACGACGTTAGTGCTCAGGGATGATTAATGCTAAAGGTTTGTGGACTTGAGGATGTATAATGCTGAACGTTTGAGATAGGGATGATTCTTGCGAAAATACATAAACCACAGGGATGATTTTTGCAGTTTACTCAAAGAAATGATAACCCCACATCACTCCATGTACAAACTAGGTGAATGGTTCACCGAAATGCTTAATCGAATGACATAGATGACTTGGTTGGTTGGACAAAAGGTCAACTAGGTGAACATGTGGTGTGACTCGGTTGTTTTGCCCCTTTGCCTACCGGCTTAAAAAGCTTGTTGGATTTTGTGGGGAAGCTATCAGGAACCTTTGTGTTTCATTTAACAAAGTTTGTGTTTAGATATTGTTCCATATTGGCTAGTGACAAAAATGAAATTGGGTTTAATGCTCATTACAATTTGTATATGTTATTGTGTGTCGGAAGGTTATGTAAGGCAACACCGAAAAAGTTTTTTTACAGAATACAGGTAACATTTATAATACAAAATAGGGTTTGGCTAATCTCTACCCACGGCAAAGGATTAAGCACAATTAATCAACACAAAATTTTCTTTTAAATAAAAAAATGCATTTAATGAACATTTATTCATCCTATATCTAAACAAATGCACAGTGAACATAGATTAGCAAAACCCTACAAAATAATCATACACGCAATTTTTAAAATTTTTGCCTTTTAAAATACTTCAAAAGCATTTAGAAACTTTTTTCAATAAATTCAAATACTTTATAAAGTCGTTTTTCTTTATTTGTTCAAAAAAAATCAACACCAAAATTGTATGAAGTCATTTTTTGGATCACAATAAGCTTTTGTTCAAGTACCCTATTAAAGATGCTACTAGCACTTAGTATATATGATTATTAACACACGATCATAATCCTCTAGCATATCAAAATTACACTAAAGATGAAAAATGCATAAATTATAGAACATTCTTTCGGTATAAAAGTCAACCAAGGCTATTGAAAAATTGCAAAGGGACTCTTTGAAATCGATTGTGATGTTTTAGACAAAAGCTTTGAACAAATGAACAAATGGTTAAATTTTAAAGTGAAGTTAGAGGGAATAAATGGTCATGAATGTTGGAAAATAGTTTTGCAAAGTGATTTTTGCAAATGTTTGGACACTATTTAATATATGTATATGTTATATATATTTATATTTCTTGGTAGCTTTGCGTTCTCCTTGACAAGAGCTTCGCAACGAGCTAAAGCGTGTCCAAAATGGAGTTAATATGAATGAGATATCGTGTCTCAAAGTGGGACACGTGAAACACAAAATATGGAAAAGTGGGAGTATCCCACATCGCCTAAAACAAGAAGTGAAACCTTGTTTATATAGAAATCTTGATATGAACTTTCAAATTGATTTGTTGGTTTTACTCCAACACCTTGTTGCGCGCGCGCAAGGGGGTGCAGATTTCTGGGCCAAAATGGGTTCGAAGCTTCTGAACTCCTGCGGACACGAATGCAGCTCTGAAGCCTCGCATACGTGCGTATCTGGTTTCCTTTTTCCAGAATATTTTCTGTAAATCTATTTAAGGAATGACAAAGTTTAACAGAATATTTGTGTGTAATTAAGATATATGCAAATCGTTTTTATTATTGGCAGATATCTTGTCTTGGTGAACAAGATAGGTTTAGCCTATATAATAAACGCCTTCTCATTCAGATACAGAAAAAACGTAACTCTATTACTGAATTGTTCCAGCCTTTTCTTCGATCTTCGATCAGAAACACTCAAAGCTTCGGTGAATTTTCATCTGTTTTAAGGGAATCGTATTCAATACGAGCCTCGTGCATTACTGCTTTCGTTTTACTTATTATTATAGAGTCTGTCTTCTGCTTCTACCCATTCTGTCTGTGTTTTTTACATTATGTTATTTTATAATTCTAATCTGATTTATTATTTTAATAAAAAGTGTACACCATTTCCCACAATGAAAGCATTTGTCATGTGATTTATGTTGTAGAGAAAGTTTATTTTTTCTTATATCATCCATTATTAATTGTAGGGTGAAATCTAAAGATACGCAACATATTTTTTTCAAATAATCAGGTATACGTAATGTACTTTGTAAATTGTCAAGGATACGCAACATATTTTCAAATAATCTTCGATCTAGCTAATATGACCGGTTACTAGCATTTTAACAGGATTAAAAGTTACACTTTTGGCCCTCAAACTGGTACAAATTCGCGTACTCGATCCTTTTCTGGTAACGCTCGTTAAAAAAAATTAAAAAACTTTTAAATTCTTTTTCTTAAATCCTAACAAAAATTAAAAAAAAAACTTTTAATTTTTTTTCTTAAATCCTAGATAATGTTTTTTATAAATTTTAACATTAAATAAATGGATAAATTTTTTAATACATCTTTTTCTTTTTCTTTTTTTTTTAATTTGGATACAATTTTCATATTTATTTTAAAATCTTTAAAATTGTAATTATTTAAATAAAATATCCAGATTATTTATAAAAATAATAAAAAATTTTATCAAATTTTTAAAAAAGGTTTTACCATTTTTTTTGTAAAAACTATTAGATTTTGAATCTATAATTAAAAAAATATATATATATTTTTAAAAGAATATAAAAAAATTATCGAGACTAAAAAAATGTACAAAAAAATTTATGCAATTTAAAAAAAAATTGTCTAGATTTTCATCAGAAAAAATTTTAAAAGTTTTCTTTTTAAAAAAAAAAATTAACGAGCGTTACCAAAAAAAGGATTAAATACGCGAATTTGTTTTATTTTAGGGACCAAAGGTGTAACTTTTAATCCTGTTGTAACCTATTAACCTGCTATAATCGGTCATATTAGCTAGATCGAAGATTCTTTGAAAATATGTTGCGTATCTTTGACAATTTACAAAGTAAATTTCGTAGACATGTTTAATTGAAAAAATATGTTGCATATCTTTAGCTTTCACCGTTAATTGTAATGTAATATGGAACCTTTTTTTTAAAAAAAAATGAGGCATAATGTATTTTGGTACCGGTGAACATCCACATTGGTTTAAATTTTCGCTTGCACTTATGTAAACCAATGAAACAGCTTTACCAAGTACCAAAAGTCATTTTATCTTAAATAAACCTATTACATATGATTCTTCATATATACTCACTTTTGGTTGCAACATCCTTTAATGTGGGAGAGTTTGCTCTTCCATAAAATATAAGTACCTAGCTTTTATGTCAAGGGAGGGATCGCTACAACAAATGTGTTATTTGCTAACTTCCTTTATAATGTTCTCACTTGCAAACATGTTGTAAAGTTATTACACTTATAAGATTATGATTATCACACTTACATACTATGGTGGCAAAACATACTTGCTTTAATTTCACTGGTACATAATAGACTAAAATACCAGAAATCTTCTTAGTAGAATCATGTGAAATACATTAAGTTTTGTTGGAAGTTAACCATGAAAAATATATATCTTGCAATATTCTTTTTAAGATCCGAAAATTATATACGGGTACTTGTACGAAAAATTGACTCCAATCCAACACCAGTTCTATATAGCTGGAACACCTCCGCATAAATATATCCGGATATGAAGTTGCGCGCTAGGGCTACGATGAGTGATCCATGTAGGATGTCTTCCGCTATTATTTAGAGTCACTATATATATTAGCTAGTTGAACACGAACATATAAAACCACACATAGTATACAAAAACCACACTAGATAACAATATAGATAGAACCAGTGATACAAACTAGATAGAAAATGAAACTAGTTGTCGGTTTACATGTAAGTTGTTGCAACTAAATATTCTTCTTCAAGGATTTAAACTTCTTAATTATCAGATAGTATCATAGTAACTGGTTTAAGGATCTACACTACCAATATAACTATAAGCAACTAATGGAAATAAAAATATTCTTCCTTATTATAGAATGAAGGATAGAAAATGAGAAAATTTGTCATCTATAATAAATGATTTCACATAAGCAACAAGTCTCGAACCCATGACTTGCCTGCTAACGAACATTCTAAACAACCGAATTCATAGTCCTAGCCTATATATGCAAGCCTTATTTTGAACTCAACCACGGGTCTCATTACCTGATTGAGTCGATTCATTCTCGATAAGCTTGTCAAAGTCAATGTCTCGAATCCCATTTTAGTCAAGAAATGTATGGGTGCCCAACTCGTTAAGCATTGTCTTAGAAATGATTTCACATAAGCAACAAGTCTCGAACCCATGACTTGCCTGTTACTCAGTTATGGGTTTTTGAAATGGGCAATTTTGGTTAAATATAAATGGACTTATGGTTCATATGCAACAAACATATTATGTGATATTAACTACTAAGTTTTAAAAAGAAATTATGTGATTTGGTAAATGGCACATACCCAAACCCGGCTTGACCCGACCTGACTTGACTCAAACCCGACCAACCCGACCCGTTTAACGCCCCTAATTATAAGAGATGTAACTGTTGTTCATACTTTGGAGAATGTGTTGAAATTATTATCTTATCCTTTGATTATCTTATCCATCCTTATATACTTATATAGTCATATTTTATATAACGAAAATCAGAAAAAAAGAAGAAATTAAACGAAATAAAATGAGGTGGATTTCCATGAAGACAGCGGATAAATTGGTGCTAAAGGAGACTGGGTTTTGGAGTTGTAAGTTTTTAACATTTTCAAATGTTAGCTGTTATGCAAGAAAAAGGAAAAAATATTTGTGTTAATATTTTTGGTAACCATGGTTTCTGACATTCTGTCTGACTAATATACTGGATTTAAACTCATCACCACACCGGTCTCAAACTAGGTAAAACTCTCATTTTTCGAGACGAGCCACATAAGAATTGTTGGCGCCTAGTAGAAATTCCATTGAAAACGATTAGTTGTGGTAAGTCTGGTGTTACTATGTCGATCATCATTTTGAGGCTAAGATTTATAGTTTTATACAAATGAATACGGATGATGTTTTTCTCTATCAGAATAAAAAAACGGATGATGTTTTCTCCTGTTCAGGGTACCCGGGAAGGTTGATCATTTTGATTCAGATGTACGTGATATTATCGGACTAATAATATTTTTTGTTATATTATATCAGTTGTCAAGTTTCACGTTTTACTTGATAGTAGATAGAGCCTCAAAGATTTTGCCTAATAGATTCATGTTAGAACGTGTGATCTCATTTAAAAAAGTTTGTGTTTTAAACTTTTAATGTAGTCCCACATTGATTGGAGAAAATAGTAAAAGTGAGTTTATTATCCTCATGAAATGCAAATTGTTAGAGCGTGTACAAGATAGGTGAGATATCAATCTCAGAGATTGTGCGATTTTTAAGTTTAAAATTGACATCGTTTAATTTGAGATTGCAACAATCTCCGAGATTGATATCTCACCTATCTGTTGAAGCTACCGCTTCTGAATAGCATATCCCTATCATCAATCCTTCATTCAACGAACCATTCATAATTCAAAATCACAATTGAATTCATTCATTCAATCAACGTATAATTCAAAAACACATGGACCAAGCTTTTCTACCTAAAGGACCGAAGAGAAGGACCAAAAGCAGTATTTATTCCAAAAGCAGAACCAATAATTATTCATGAATATTTCGTTCATGGATTATTAGATACCGTATACACTAAAGAAGGAAATCTTAATTATTCATGAATATTTCGTTCATGAATGATGGATGTTTAATGATGATTGATGATAAGGATCTCCTATTCAGAAGCGGTAGCTTCAACAGATAGGTGAGATATCAATCTCAGAGATTGTTGCAATCTCAAATTGAACGATGTCAATTTTAAACTTAAAAATCGCACACTCTTATTTCTGAGGCAAGGCCTCTATTTATACAAGATAGTAGTAGGTGTAATAGTTACATCCTACGTCATGCTTACCTAATTTACATAATAATACAGCTAGGTGGCCAACAGGCTTTACATTATTAGCCTTACATTATTGCTAAAATACAAACGACAATGAGTGACACTAAAATTCAAATAAGAATAGAAAAAAATAAACAAAATATTAGACATTTAAAAATGTTTTCAGAATCAGGAAAAGAAATATTAAAATAAATAAAAAGTATAAGAGAAAGAATAGAAAAAGGTGAAAAAACACATTCTAATGGTTTTTTAACAATTAATATACATGTATATTTAGCAATAATGAGAGACGCATTAAAAGGAAATACAGAAGCAATAAAAGAATTAAAGTCAGAATTAATAATTTGTTAAGAGAAAAAATGAATCATATTTCAGCAAATTCGTCAGATCAAAAAATAGATTTTGGAGAAGATAAAAATATTACATCTTTCGAGCCATTCATACCTGTTGGGATATGAAAGTGCTGAAGGTTGACAGAGTGTTACAGAAAGATAAAGTACTGTAAACTATAAAGTACTCGAAAAGTCAAAGAGTCAAAGTACTGCATACGAAGTCAAAGTACTGCAAGATCAAAGAACTGTTTTATTTGTTTATAGAAATTCTTGTAATTCTAGAATATTCTATGTTAGATTACTTGACGTACAAGGATACAAATTTTAAACCGACTAGGGTATCCTTGAGCCTATAAAAGGACCTCTAGATTGGCATTAGATGTACGTGATTTTATTAGAGTTTTAGAGAGAAGTTCGATATTATTAGAGTTGTTAAAGATCTGCATAATAAGCAGAGTTAGAGTTATTAATAAAATCGTTTATTGTTAAAGTTATTCTTCTTAGCTTTGTTAAGTAAATTCCGCATACTTAATAGAGTTTGCTCGGTGTTTCTCTGTTAATAACTTAGGATTTATCCGAGGTTATTAAACCTTAACAAGCTATTTAAGTTAGTTTGGTTAGAGTACATCGATCCAACAAGTGGTATCAGAGCTTGTGTGGAAACTCGACTAAGAAGAAACCCTAAAACCTACAATGTAACCTAAATATGTCGACCGATTCTGCTCCACCACCTTCCATCACCTCAATGAGGATTCTTGTAATCAAGAAGGCGAATATGACTTATGGTGTATGAAGATGAGGCAAGACATTGCCATTACTGCACCATGCTCTATGGAATGTAATTGTCAATGGTAATGAAGTAGTTCCAAATCAGACATTCTGGACAACCTAAAGCACCTAAGGCGGTCCTACTGCAAAGAACCTTAAGGAATCAGAGAAGGCACTCAATATTCTCTTGTCTACCATTCCGATGGTCATCTTCTCAAATTTCATGATGCTAAAGATGCTAAGCAACTCTAGGTCGCTCTTAAGACCAGATTTGGATGGAATGAAGCTTCTAAGAAGATGCACGTAAATCTTTGAAACAATAGTTTGAAACTTTCACCGAGGTGAAAGAGAGTCTTGATGCTGCATATGATAGGTTTCAAAATATCCTAAATATGTTGGAGTTATACCAGTGTAAGTTTCATTGAAGATGCTAATCAAGTTTCTAAGGAGTTTGCCATCCACATGGCATGTGATAGCTACAATGATCGAGGACAACCACGCTTGGATGTTATGGACTTTGATGATCTCTACAATCATCTAAAGGTATATGAGCATGAGATGAATGGTCAACCAAGTTCTAAGTCTCACATTATTGCTTTTCTATCATCTCGAAAGAGGCGACTTCCACTAAAAGTCGCCTCTCCAACTCAAAGTCTTGTGACTCAAAGCACTGCCTCAGATGTTGCCCCACCTATGCTCAAAGAAACCCCACCACCTACTACTATGCATTCTGATGAAGTTGTGTGTTCCTTTTTGCTCAAGAAGCTAGTTTACTTATAGTTTATGAAGAAGATCTCCAGATTGATGAGGATGCTTTAGAAGAGATTGATATCGGTGGCAAGTTGCTTTGATCACTACAAGGATCAAGAAGTACATGAAGAAAACAGAAAGAGCATTGATTTCAAACCAAAGCAGGGATAACTTTGACAAATCCAAAATTGAATGCTTCAATTGTCAAAAGACCGGACACTTTGCAGGAGTGCAGGTTTGCTAAGTATCAAGCAAACAGATGACTGAGAAACCTAAGCTAGAGCTAAAAGAAATCCCCATTACTGAAACTAAGTCTTTGGTTGCTCAAGAGAATTTGTCAGAAGTTGACTGGAGTGAAGAGTTTGATGATGAACCAGTGACTTATTATATGGTAGCAGTGGAAGAAGCAGTTGACGATTCGGTAGAAGAATTGGACTAGAGCACTGTTTTAGATGAGGAAGTTGATCATGCTGCTTTGGAATCTGGAGATGGGTATGGGGGATTTGATTGGAGCTTGGAGTGTGAAGATGATCCTGGTCTACTTGAAATGGTAGCTACTTCACCAAGTTCAACCCCTATCTCTGAGGTATGCTCAAATTGTCATGATTTCTATCAAAAACTGCTAAATAATTATGTGTATGAAAGAGATAATTGTGTTAAGGCTAGGTCTGAGGTAGCAGGTTATCAAATAACCTTAGAGTCAATGGAAGCCAAAATTATAAGACATGAAAATAATGAAATGGCTTGGGCTGAAAAATATGAACAACAGGATTACCAGTTAAAACTTAGTGAATGGAAACTAAACTGTAAAATTGTTGAAATTGAGAAACTCACTAAGGAGAGAGATGATTTGTTAGCAAAGTTTGATGCCTGGAAAGAATCTGGTCTGTCACATGTTACATATGTTCAAAAACAGAGAAGAGCATACATTAGAACTGGCTTAGGTTTTGGTATGGACTTTGATAACATAGAAGAAAACACATCTAGTGATAAGGATGAAGGTGATTTTGAGGATGTTACCACTAGTGATGATGAACTCATTAATTATGTAGACAAAGATAGTAATGAGGGTTCAATTAGTGAATCACCTCCTGAGTATAAGAAAGACAAAGGTTATCATGCTGTTCCACATCCAGTTGGTAGTCATCAACCCATAAGACCTGATGTTTCACGTTTTGGTGTAGACAGTCTAGAGTTTAGGAAGAAGCTTATTGGTCAATCTAGGTCTGAAACCCCAAAAGAAACTGTTGAAACAAATTTTCAAAGTCAAGCAAGACCTTCTACTCAAAGTATCGCTCCACAAGCAATACCTTCAGAAAACCTTTTCAAAACAAGATCGCTAAACCTTTTGGGATAATTTTGGTCAAAACAGATTTAATCATTCACCTAGAAGGCACAATAGTTTTGGTCATAAACATAGAAGAAGTCATATTGGGAGTATGGGTGAAAAGCGTGTTTTGTGTGTTTTAGTCCTAATCATTTAATCAAGGATTGTGAACATCATTCGTAATACCTTAGGAAATTTTCAAAGAATAGGTCCGCTAACCGAAACCTAGAGAGTACAAACCAGCTTGGAATAATTCTAATAGGATCAATCATGTAATTTCTCACCGGATCATATGTACCCCACCGAGAAGACCTTTTCCTAAACCACCAAGATTTTCACCAAAGCAGACCTTCTCAAAGTATCGCTACCAAACCAAAGATCATGCGAATACCACTTGGCACGTAAATCCTAGGAGATCTCATTACTATCAACCTAGAAGGTATTACAATTCACATGGGGATCTAGATCTCGTGAACCAAGTGTTAAAACCGAATGGGTTAAAAGAGAAAGCATCACCGAGGACAAACTGTACTTTCAACAAAAAGTGAATCGATGTTTTCATAATACAAGAAAAGAGAATGATTTTGCAAAAGAAAGTTCATTGACAATCCGAAAGTTTTGAAAATCCACATGCTACAAATCAAAAGATAATTCGGATCATGTTTTGAAAATAAAGGAAATTACATACTCAAAGAATTTGAGTTTGTAACTCCACAAGGGGAACACAAGTCAAGAATGGCTTGGGTTCCTAAAAGAAACTAACTCTAAATCTTTGTGCGGGCAACCCGTAAGATGAGCTTAAAGATTATTTGATTGTAGATAGTGGTTGCTCGAAGTATGACAGAGACAAGGATATTCTGTCGATTTTAGATCTATTAGTAGAGGAAGAGTTGCATTTGGGAATGATCCCAATGGAGGAAGAATTATCGGGAAAGGAACTATCAAAGGTGACGATAGATTTTGAGAACGTTAGATATGTGAAGGAGCTCAAGTTCAACTTATTATCAGTCTCTCGAATATGTGATAAAAAGCATCATGTGTTATTCACTGACACAGAATGTCTCATTCTTTCCTCTGAATTCGAGCCTGTTGATGATAACTTGGTAGTTCTCAGAGTACCAAGGACCAATGATGTGTATAGTATGGATATGAAGAGTCTTCACTCTTATGGTAGAGCCACCTGTTTAGTGGCAAAAGCAACAATTGAAGAAGCACATAAGTGACATAGAAGATTAGGCCATGTAAATTTCAAGAATATCAACAAACTGGTCAAAGGCAATTTAGTTAGAGGTTTACCTTCAAAGACTTACAAGAATGATCACTCCTGTTTGGCATGTAAGAAGGGTAAACAACACAAAGCTTCATGCAAGAAGCTTGAGGAGAGGACAATTAGAGAACCTTTGGAGTTACATATGGATTTGTTTGGACTGTTTCGTGGCAAGTTTAAACAAGAAAAGTATTGCTTAGTTGTTACTGAGATGATTGCGAGATTCGGTTGGGTATTTTCTTGAGATTTAAAGATGATACTTTTGATGCTATTCGGACATTAATAATAGCACTAGAAAACCAATTGAGACTCAAGGTCGAGGTATTAGATGTGACAATGGAACCGAATTCAAGAACAAGCTTATGGGTGAATTTTGTGCTAACAAAGGAATCAAGAGGAGTTCAAGATTGCAAGAACACCAGAGCGAGAATGGTGTTGCGAGAGAGGAAGAATAGGACTTTGATTGAAGCAGCCGTAACTATGCTTGCGATTCACAACTACCTATTCAATTCGGGTCAAGTCGTAAGTAATGCTTGCTATGTACTTAATGAGTATCACCACCAAACCACGATGAAGACACCTTATGAGTAGCTAATGGGCAACAAACCCAACATTCGCTTTATGAAGCCTTTTGGATGCCCTCTCACTATTTTAAACACAATTGATAATTTAGGAAAGTTTGATGGCAAGTCGGAAGAAGGATATTTATTGGGTTATTGTACCAACAAGAAGGGATTTAGAGTGTACAATGAGTCACTAAGAAGATTCAAGATTGTCTTCATGTTGAGTTTTTAGAAGATCAAGACAATCGAAGGGTAAAGGTCCCGATTGGATGTTTGATCTTGAAGTTCTCACTCCTTCTATGAACTATGTACCGTTAGAGAAGAAAATCAACTTTGTACATGATGGAGAAGACTTACAAGATGTTGTTCATGGAGTTAATATTAGACCCGATGCTATTCCCGATGCTACAAAGCAAAGTATCAAGTTCCAACGCAGCATCGATTCACCAAAGAGAGTCTTGATGAACCAAAATCCTCATTATCTGCCGAGGATCAATCTATTCAGAATAACTTAATCGATGCTTCTTCAAGATGTTTTAGCACATTCTTATACTGATGAACAAAGAAGAGCTTATGAAGCAGCAAAGAAAAAGACAAATACTGAAGAATACTCTTACAGTACTTTGGAAAGTACTTTCGACCAAAGTACTGCCGCACCAGTTGACAATACTTTAGATGATTTGGATGATCCTACCATGCCTGGATTAGAAGAAAATGATGATGAGTTTGCATATGAAGGTATTTTCTCAGATTCCAATGAAGGTGCTGATTATACTAACTTGGATGATGCGTATGGAGTTCCACAGTCTCCAATCTTAAGAATTTATAAGAATCATCCTATTGATCAAATCATTGGTCCTTCTACTTCTGGAGAAATGACAAGACACAAAGCTAAGAGTTTTACTAAACCTCGTAATGCTTTACTTAGCTTTGTCTACAAACAGAACAGGCTGAATCATAAGGACCATCAAACATGTCTGTTTACTTGTTTTATTTCTCAAGAGGAACCCAAGAATATTGCTCAAGCATTGACAAAAGAAAGTTGGGTTGAAGCTATGCAAGAAGAACTGCTACAATTCAAACTTCAAGAAGTTTGGGTATTATGTGATCTTCGGATGGGAAGAAAGTTATTGGAACCGATGGGTTTTCGAGTCAGAGAGATGAAAGAGGTAATGTCATCAAGAACAAGGCAAGGTTAGTAGCTCCGTGCTGAGACAAGAAAAAGGAGTAGATTATGATGAAGTATTTGCTCCTGTAGCAAGGATTGAAGCTATTAGAATCTTTCTTGCATTTGCTTCATATATGGGATTTCAGGTTTACCAGATGGATGTCAAGAGTGCTTTTCTCTATGGCACTATAACAGAAGAGGTTTATGTAAAACAACCTCATGGTTTTGAAGATCCTAAACATCTTAACAAAGTCTACAAGGTAGTTAAGGCTCTTTATGGCCTTCATCAGGCACCTAGAGCTTGGTATGAGAGGCTCTCCACATTCTTATTACAACATGGTTACAGAAGGGGAGCTATAGACAAGACTTTGTTTATCAAGAGAGACAAGAAGGATATCATGTTAGTTCAAGTATATGTTGATGATATCATCTTTGGAGCTACCAAACAGTCTATGGTTAAGGATTTTGAGCAGCTGATGCAGAAAGATTTTCAAATGAGTTCAATGGGTGAGTTAAATTTCTTTTTGGGACTTCAAGTTAAGCAGTCAAAGGAAGGAATTTTCATAAGTCAAGACAAGTATGTATCTGACATACTTAAGAAGTTTAATTTTGATGACATGAAGTCTGTCACTACACCTATTAAATCAATTAACTCGTTGGGCAAGGATGAAGATGGACACCCAGTTGAAGTCAAGTTATACAGATCAATGATTGGTCGTCTTATGTATCTTATCGCATCTAGGCTCGATATTATGTTTGCGGCTTGTCTATGTGCAAGATATCAAGTCTCACCAAAGATTTCTCATATGAATGCAAAGTGAAGAGAATTTTCGTTATTTGAAACAACAACCTAAGTTAGGGTTGTGGTATCCTGTGATTCACCTTTTCACTTAGAGGCTTTTCGAGATAGTGATTATGCGGTGATAATTATGACGTAAGATCAACAATGTGGATGCCAATATCTTGGAAGAAGATTAGTTTCATGGCAGTGTAAAAGCAAACAATTGCAGCAACATCATCTACGAAGTTGAATATGTGGGCTGCACGCAAGTTGTTGTAGACAAGTTCGTGGATGCGTAATCAACTCTTGGATTATGGGTTCAATTTTAAGAATACTCCTATCAATATTGATAATGAGAGTACTATCTCGATTGTGAAGAATCCAGTTTACCATTCCAAGACCAAGCACATTCAGATTAGGCATCACTTTATCAGAGATTGCTATGAGCACAGGCTCATTAATGTGGTCAAGGTTCACACGGATGATAATGTAGCTGATTTACTCACCAAAGGCTTTGATGTTTCAAGATTTAATCACTTGGTGGTAAGCATTGGCATGATTAACTACTGAGCTACATTTAAGGGGAGGACTATTTAGTATTAGTATAGTCGTGTGCATTATTTGAGGGGAGGATCTTTTTGTATACTTCGCTTATACAGAGGACTTTGGTAAAGTACTGTTTTTTTATGAAAGTACTGCTTGGAAAGTACTGCTTGGGAAAGTATTGCACACGTGAAAAGTACTGTTTGTCTTATTAAAGTACTGTTCCAACGGTAATATTGAGGGGTAACTCTACTAACGGTAACTTTGTTATTATGGGCTGTGATTTTTCAAATCTCACATATAAATAACTACTCTCCGATTTTCCCTCTCATCTTGATATTCTCATATCTTTTCCATATTTCTCTCACCATCTCTTTATTATTCGATTCTATCTCTAATTGTGCTTACATACTCAACCATGGTGAATCGTCCAACTGTTTTAAAGCACAACATGGTGGCGAATTTAGACAAGACTAAATCTAATGAGGCGTTTCATGATATAATTGATTATCTTACTGGGTCGCCAATCAGTTATGCTCTTTTAGTGGAGCCGGATATAATTGAACCCATGGATTCAAGAATTTTGGGCTACTGCAAGGGATAATATGAAGAATGATGAATTTTATATTAGGGCTACATTCTTTGAAAGAATCAGAAGATTATCAAGCCTCTATTCGAGAAGACTTATTGGTTAATGATGAGGAAGGGCTATTCGTTTTGTTAAGGATTTGATTTGGGAAACTTTTGGGCACATTGGTTATGAAGGGTCTTTAATGTAACAAACTTTCGTGAAACAACTATTTTGTCCTCAATGGAAGTTTTTAGTGCATGTGTTGCTTCATTGTATTAGTGCTAAAAGTACTTCATGGGAGGAATTTGGATCTAATATAGCATCTGCTATGGTGGGATTGGCTACAGATCGTGTTTTCAATTTTTCAAGGCTTATTCTAGATGGAATGCTTTCCCACATCACTCATGGATCAAAATGGTTAATGTATCCCAGGTTTGTTCAAGTATTTCTGAACAAACAACTTGCTGATGTACCAAAGCCTACATACTTATTACCTGTTACTGTACAACAAGCAAAGATTTTTACTTTTATGGCGAGAAGCAGTGACTTATTCAGAGGTCAAGAAACTCCTTTAACTACTTCCATGATGGAAGTTGTTCAAGTCTTAGAGGCGATGTCAAGATAATGAAGAAAGTGAAAGCATCGTGCATCTGCAGTCTCGCATCTCAAGGTACTGCTTCCCCAAGTATTGAAGTTCAAGAAGATGTTGCAGGTTCACCTTCTCCATCTCCACAACATTCTGTTCCTGTTTCTCAACCAGAGGAACATTCACCAATTCAAGGAGATGCTTCACATATATCACCTGAAGGGTTAACGTTGGATAATTATGTTTTGACAAGGGAGTTGGTCAAGTTGAAAAAGACTACTAAGGCTCAAGCAAAACAGATTAAGAGGTTGATGCTCAAGTATAAAAGGCTAAAGAATTTTGTTACGCCTTTTATCAAACGTTATCGCTTATGGGTTAAGGAAGAACACAAGCGCCGAAGGCAATTTAAGAGGAAAAACAAAGGCAAAAAGGTTCCTAAACCATCTTCTGATCAATTGGGGAGGAATTTAGAAGAAAAGAATTTAAAAGAAGATGTTAAGGAGAAAGAATCTCAAGGTACTGAAGAGCATGTTATCATTGAAAGTAATCAAGAAGAAAGGTCAAGATCAAGGTCTTGAACAACAAAGTATCGCTCAACAAAGTAATCGCTTTTATCGAACTCACAGACAAGAATTGGTTACACCAAGGGTATTAGACTTTGAAGAGGAAGTGGTCCTTCATCAGTTCCACATGAAGAACAAGTGGTCCTTCAACAATCGCTATACCGAGGAAGTCGATACACCTCAAAGAATACATACCGCTAGTGATGATGAATTTATTGCAACTATTTTGCATGATTTATCAAAGCCAAGGTGTTACTATTCCAGAGTGCAAGAAGAGGAACAATCAAGAGTTTCTCAACTCGCTATTGATCCTAAGGATAAAGGAAAAGGTGTTTTGGTAGAAGTAAAGAAGAAGAAACCAACTTTAGCACGCTTAAGAGTCGCTCAAGATGCTTTGAATGAACAAGCGACTAGAAAGATTCAAGAGGAATTAGATGCTAAAGATAGAGAAGATAAGGAAGTCAAGAAGCTCGTAATAGAGAAGCAACTAAGAAGTTGCATGAGGAATTAAACATCAAACTAGTGAACTATTAGAGTCACCGTCCATGTTTCTTTTATGCCTAGAAAACCAAATCTTGCTAAAGAAAGGAATACAATGATGGCTTATTTGAAAAGTCGAGGATATAAAGGATTGCGTGTCAAGCATGTTGATATGAAAAGATTATATGATGTCGAGACGAAGCTTATAAGAAGGATGTTGCAAGTATTAAAGATTATAAAATGAAGCTACTTGGATCAAGTAAAGAAAGAAAAGTTTGAAAAGAAAAGGAAACGAAGTTGAAGATAAGCAGTTTTCAAAGAAAGAAAATGTTGAGTTAAGATCTCAAACTAAGGATGAATTAAGAAATTATCTCGTAATAGTAGATTTTGAATATTCCGAGAAGATGTCGACATGAAGATGAACGGATCTCAGATTACTACTTTTGAAGTTGTGGATTCTAAAGAAGGAAGCTATTTGATGTTTCAGAGAAGATGAAAGCTTCGAGTGTTCAATAGATTATGGGATTTATTGCATATCATAGATAGAGTGGATATATTCTATTTATATCATGTGGTGAAAGAATATTTCAACATCATCCATCGAAGGAATTGGTTTAGTTTTACTTGGAGATCTCACAACCGCATGGAAAAGCGATGAAAGTAGTAGTGATGAAATTTTGAAGAATCAAGAGAGTCGGGAAATTATTTGTCGGAGATTTTTGAAGAACTGGAGTTCATGTTCTAGAGTGGAAAATGGTACAATGATTCACATGTGTGCTAATAGAAGATATCCTCTTACAGCTTGATCTTATGAGGAGGATGCTAGAGCATGGAATGGAGGTTGAAGAGGACAATGAAATTGCTTGTATGGTCATCAATTTGTTTATCAACTGGACTACTATTGCAGAAGATAATGAATAACGGTATGAGACTTACTTGAATAAATTATTTTTGATAAATCGTGCTTTATTCAAAGTATCGGCGATCAAACAAGACTTTAATCAAAGTATCGCTGCGCTTTTAACCGCTAAGTGATTTTGAAGAAAACTTTGTTAAGTAATAAATATTTTGAAACAAAGGTTGAATAAATGGTTTTGAGATGATAATATCAATAGATTATCAATCCACCATGGTTACAAAAGGATTGACTAATCCATGAGCAAACGACTCGGTAAAGATATATCAAACCGCTTTTAGTTGACAACTTGCTAATAAGTTGGATGGTAATCAACTCACCATATCAAGAATGTGAAGAGTTGGCTAGCCCACAAGAAAATAGCTTGTGGTAAAGGCGTGGAAAACCATTATATGGTAATTAGTTCACCATGTTGAAAGAACTAACTAGTCCGTAAGGTACGACTTTTGGTAAAGACAAATCAAATCTGTTGATAGTCGATGATTTGCTAAAAATCATATGGTTATCGGTGTACCATGGTCTTACACACCAAAACATATGGCTACTCCGAGTTAATGGCTTTGGTAAAGAGATCTAAATCCATTAAATTTTCAATGATTCACCTCTCACAGGAGTTAACACACCGGAAGTGATGAGAATAGTTTGCAACTTAAACCGAATTAATGTACAAATTGTCATATGTTCTTTGTGTTGTGAAAAGATGAAGCTTGTTGGATGATGTCAGAAAAGAATATTTCTAAAGATACTTTGACTATGCATGTAAACTACAAAGATACAATCCAAAGACAAAGACACAATCATCCTCAAAGATGAAGCTTATAAAGATAAATTACAAAGGAACTTGAAGTCAATCAAGTAGAATTCAAGTTAGGGAGGATTGTTGGGATATGAAAGTGTTGAAGGTTGATGAGTGTTACGTAAAGATAAAGCATCGTAAACTATAAAGTACTAGAAAAGTCAAAGAGTCAAAGCATCGCTTAATGATAAAGTCAAAGCATCTTGCATACGAAGTCAAAGTAATCGCAAGATCAAAGAACTGCTTTTATTTGTTTATAGAAAGTCTTGTAATTCTAGAATATTCTATGTTAGATTACTTGACGTACAAGGATACAAATTGTAAACCGACTAGGGTATCCTTGAGCCTATAAAAGGACCCCTAGATTGGCATTAGATGTACGTGATTTTATTAGAGTTTTAGAGAGAAGTTCGATGTTATTAGAGTTGTTAAAGATCTGCATAATAAGCTGAGTTAGAGTTATTAATAAAATCATTTATTGTTAAAGTTATTCTTCTTAGCTTTGTTAAGTAAATTTCGCATACTTAATAGAGTTTGCTCAGTGTTTCTCTGTTAATAACTTAGGATTTATCCGAGGTTATTAAACCTTAACAAGCTATTTAAGTTAGTTTGGTTAGAGTACATCGATCCAACAATACCATATAATCAGACATTACTTAAAATACCGCTTGAATTCTGAACAATTTCTTGAACTCTTTCTTCTATTCTTGTAAACTCGTCTCTTGAAGATGAGGATGAGCATGATATTTGGGTTTTTTGGGTAGTATTTAGTAGTATGTCTTTTTTGGCTGGAGTAGATGTTGTGGGTTTTGTTGGCGGATATTACGGACGAAAAATATTTCATTTGAATTGAATGATAATTAATTTTGATTTGAAATGGGTCCATGTGTTTTTGAATTATACGTTGATTGAATGAATGAATTCAATTGTGATTTTGAATTATGAATGGTTCGTTGAATGATGGATGTTTAATGATGATTGATGATAGGGATTTGCTATTCAGAAGCGGTAGCTTCAACAGATAGGTGAGTTTATTATCCTCATGACATGCAAATTGTTAGAGCGTGTACAAGATCCTGGAAAGATTGACATAAAATATCTGAAGCATCTATGTTAGGAGGTTCTCTCCGCTCGCTTTTTAATTTGTTCAACTATCTTATTAGCTTTTCTAATTTGTTCAACTATCTTATTAGTTTTTAACTTTATGCATACGCTAAACTGTTAAATAAAATAATTTTATAAAATTATATAAAAATATTTATACTTATATAGTTAATACTAGCTGACGAGCGAGTTTTTACATTAATTTTAATCATGTATTAAAATCGAATAATATTTATATATATTTGTTGTTGTACGAAATATTTGACTTTGTTTAATTGATATTGTATTAAAGTTAATGTTGTTTAATTTTAACTATTAATATCATTTCATAGACATTGTGTGTGTTTAATAGCACGAAATAATCCTCAAAAAAATGTTTTTCGGATATCCTTATTTAAGTTTTGAAAAGGAATTATGTGCATCATTACTATATGTATAATATAACCTCGTTTATTTATTATAGATGTATTTATATTTTTAGATTCGTGTACGCGTGGGTTAAACTTATAAGAAAGAATAACATGAGTCGTTATAAAGCACCATTAGTAAAAGAAAAATATATGTTTGCGGATCTCCTTATTTAATCTCATAAAAATGAAAAACTTGAATTGTTCAGATATGTAAAATTTCGTATTCGTTTACATATCATGGTAACTCGAACTTTCATTGTGATAATTATAATTCCGTGTATATATATTAATTCAATATGTAATGATAATACTATCTATTAATAACAACAACCTACTTATTTTTCCAAAAAACATTATAAAGTCTAGTGAGAATTTATTAAATGTACAAAGTTATTAAAAAAATAATAACAAATATATATATCATATTTATCACTTTTTGTAGTGATGTATAGTGAACCTTTTTCTTTATTGTGTGTGTTCAACTTTTAAATTTTGATAATTGTATCTTCCATATAAGAGATTAAAAATGCTACTATTAACATTTAGTAAACAAAAGCTTATGACGTCCACAAAGTTACAAAGATTCAATCTTATGATCTTTATTAGGGATGTCGAGTCGTGTTCGTGTTAACTTATTCGGATTCGCGTGTTGGCGGGGTTAGTATAGCCGTTACCCAAACATGATCCGTTTATTAATCGTGTCAAGAAACTCAACCCTAACCTAGACTTGCATAACACGTATAACCAATTTGTGACCCGTTTTAACTCATTTAAGTAAATAGGTCAAGCAGTGAATAACGTTGGTGGTTTATCGATTTAACTAGTTTAAATGCAAAAAATGATATAAGGATCTAAAATATGATAAGAATAACATACAATTAACTATGCGACAATTTTCTGAATTATAAGCGTCAATTTTCATGATATCTAAAGTATAAAATTATAATTGACTCATACAAAGTAAATAACAAAATATACATTTAATCACATCCAATATAAAAACCAGGTTATATATTTTATTTTTTAGATCTTATATACTTAAATCTGGTTTACGGGTTGACCTGTTTAATACTTACTCAACCCAAACATGACCCGTTTATTGGACGGGTTGACCCCGTTTTTTACCCCAACCTGTTAAACTTTGTGTCGAGTTCGTGTCGTTTATCGTATCGTGTCAAGAATTGCCACCCCTAATCTTTATGGACTTTGTGTATGTTACATAAAGTTTCAACATTTGATGTCAAATATCTTGAAAAGAAAGTTACTCCATGAACCACACCAGCGTTTTGTTAGACGTATATTATATTTATGCCTTTGGGCTTTTGATATTGATAGGCTTAGCCCACTTTATGATTTGAGTTTTACAGTAATTTTCAAATGACTATATATTGTAATCTTGAGTTAACAAATTGGCAAACAAAATCACAATTCTAATATAGTATCAAGAGCAAAATCGATCCTCCCTTAATTTTTCTCTTTATCTCTCCCGTTCTCTTTCATTCCACTTCTATCTCCTAACTGATTTGTGTGAAGAAAAAAAAAAAGAATAAAAAAGTGACAGCAAGATCGCAAGGAAGAAGATAAACTTTCATATATATCATTGTTAAGACTTTACATCGATTGAAACAAATTATGTCTAGTAATTCTTGTGTTACTATGTCAAGCATTTTGAGGCTAATCGTTATGTTAAGTAGTACAATGATTTGTGTTTGTGTTATATTAGTCGACAAGTTTCACCCTATAATTCATAGTATGATCCATCATCAAGATTTTGTGTTTTAATATTGACCCACATTGGTTATGGATAAAAACGAAAGTGGGTTTATAAGGTAGTTACATTTACAAACTTGCACTGTTTACATAAGAAAATTGTCTAAGAATTTCAATTTTTCCAAAACTTATCTCACAATACTTCTTTTGGTAAGAAATCAAATATTTTATAACACCATTCTTCTTTGTTGTTAAAAGCTTGAAGGAGTTCGTGGCGCAGATATCAAAAACCTTTGTGTTTCATTTAACAAGTTTGGGTTTTGATATTGTCCCACAGTGGCTAGAGATAAAAATGAAAGTGGGTTTATAATGCTCATTACAATTGATGTTTTTGACCGTGTGTTAGAAAGGTTTTGTGAGGTAGCAATGGAAAAAATTAATACCTCAAACATCTTCGAACAAACACTTTTTGTTTTTCAAAAGCATTAGAAAAAATTTCAATAAAATCAATTACTTTTTAAAATCGTTATTCTTTATTTTTTTTAAAAAAATCAAAATTGTATAAAGTCAATTTTCTTCGTTATTCTTTATTTCTTTAAAAAAATCAAAATTGTATAAAGTCATTTTTCTTGATCACATGAAACTATTTTTCAAGCACCCTACTAAAGCTGCTATTAGCACTTAGTATATGTGATTACTAAGTACTAATGATCACGAACATCTAGCATCTCAAAATTACACTAAAGATGATAAATGCATAAATCGACCGAGGCCGAGAGGACCGACCAAACCGAAGGACCAGCGGTCCGGTCTCGGTTCGGATTTTTTCCTCATTTCGGTCTCGATTCGATCCGGTCTGGACTGGTCTTACGTAAAACCCAACTATTATTCGATCTGATTTTGGCCGGTTCGATCCGATTTTGGACCGTTGATCACCCCTATTGCAAAGTGACACTTTGAAATCGATTGTGTGGTGTTTTTTTTTAAAAAGCTTTGAAGAAATGGTTAAATTTTAAAGTGAAGTTAGATATGAATAAATGGCCATGAAGTAATTTACATGTGATTTATGTTGTAGAGAATGTTGTTTTTATAAGTTTTTTAAAATGATACTTGAATTTATTAGCAGGGCATTGACCATTGTATATTTTCTTTTTTTTAGCCACGCTTTTTGGTCTTTGTGCCGACTAACAGGGCTGTCTTTGAGGGTGTGTAAGGTGAGCGATCGGTCAGAGCCATTTTTTAGTGCCTCAAAATTTGTCTCGTTAATAATTATATGCATGTGTAGACACATTTTTCACGTAAAAATAAGTATTTAGATGGGAAAAATCTTAAATGAGTAATATGTTAGAACGTTTAGATAACTAATTGCATTATATATTATCAACTAGGACACTTTATAGATAATATTGCTTAACGAAAGACCTCATTATATAATTTCGTACTGGGGCCTCAAAAATTTCGCCAATTCATGAGACGACCCTGCCGACTAATTCACAGGGTTTAAGCCCACCGCCACACAGACTCAAATCAGGTAAAGCTCTCTCTTTTCTAAAGATTGGTGTGACCACTTCAAATTTGAGCAAATGAACGATATAAAATGAGAAATTTGTCATCTATATATGATTTGACATATACACCAAATCTCGAACCCATGACTCGCTTGTTAACGAGCATTCCAAACAACCGAATTCATAGTCCTAGCCTATACATCCAAGCAATATTTTGAACTCAATCGCGGGCTTAATTACCCGATATCGACTCATTCCGGATAAACTTATTAAGGTCGATATCCGGAATACCATTTTCGTCAAAACATGTATAGGTGCCCAACTCGTTAAGGTCATGATTCTTCGACTTTATATTGACACCAACAAAGGTTGTTTTTTTCTCATCATATCCCACAATATGTTCCTTTTCAGCATAATCGATCAAGTTGTCTAAAACCATGGTTGAGTCAACTCGATGAGTTAACTCCAATGGTTTGACTCGCCCTTTTAGTCCAAGCATGTTGGAAATATTCTCATTGTTGAGACGAATTATAAAACTTTCACCATTCACAGTTATCTTTGTGTATGATTGCCCGATTTGGTACACTAACCAAAGGCCGAAAACCCCAAACAATGCATAACGAAATGTATGTCTAGTTTTTTATGATATGGATCGGGTGTTCACAAATTTGAATTGGTAATTCGTCATAATCAACCACTTATTGATTGGACTTCCTGCATAACTCAAAGTTTAAATGCAATATAAACACATGATCATGTAGTTAAAATATCCCGAAATCACACTAAAAGTTACTCCGGAGAAGGACATTCAATACCACTATGCCAACCACTGTGAGGCTAAGGGGGTGTTTGATCAAATATAATGATTTAACACTGAACGATTAATAATTCTGAGTGATTCAAAGACTTTGTATAAATCTGTGTTCATTGTTTGATAACTGTTCTGAATGAACAATCTGAATGACAAAACGTCATTATATCAATTTTCATGATAATAGTACTAACACTTTAATTTTAGTGTTCGAAGAATTTTTGTTATCCATTTTTACTCTGATATAGTACAAGAACCAAATCGTTTAACTATAACTGAAATTTTGAATTAATATACAAACATTCATCAATCATATTATAACCAGTTTTGCATCATAGTATACACTACTTGAATATATACATGAAATTGATAATAGCCTAAAGCATGATTTCTTAGTTTATATAAAACTTAACAAAAATATTTGAATATTGAGATATATGTTTCCCATTTTCAGTTTTTCAAAGTTGATGTCTAGTTTCAAGTTCAACAGTAAATATATGCTCCACTCATATTGTTTCAATAATATTATAATTTCTCAATATCACCTATTGGTTTAAAAAGAATGGTGTAGCATATTATAATAGAGGTAAATGTTATGAGGTGGCAAATGAAACTGAATGATTTTGCATGCTTTCATTGAAGAATCGGTGAGCACTATTTGAATCATTCAAAGGTGGTATTTGGCTCTCATCAAACACACTTAATGATGCCCGATTCAGCATTCAGTGTTGAATCATCCCATTAAGCATTAATCAAACAGCCCCTAAGAGTTTGAGTTTAGTACAATTGTTTTTGTACGTTTAGTTACTCTTGTGTTATACCAGTTATCAACTTTAAGATTTTGTGTCAGCACTTTATGTTGGAATGTGTCATCTCGTTTAACAAAGTTTGTGTTTTGATGTTGTCCCACATTCGTAGGGATAAAAAAATAAATTGGGTTTATAAGTCTCATTACACTTGATATATGTAAGGATGTTGTAAATGTATTTGTGTGTATCTATGAAAAAAAAATAATAAGTTAATTACTTGTATCACCTATGATGCAAATGTTGTTCCAACATCATTTTTTTATTCGTACTTTCTAAAAAAAGAAATTAAATATCTTAAAATGGTGTTTTAAAATGTTGTAAATGTATTTGTGTGTATCTATGAAAAAAAAATAATAAGTTAATTACTTGTATCACCTATGATGCAAATGTTGTTCCAACATCATTTTTTTATTCGTACTTTCTAAAAAAAGAAATTAAATATCTTAAAATGGTGTTTTTTAAAGGTTAAATTTCTTTGTATGGTATATCACCACACAAATACAAGCATCTTTCTTATTCTTGAAATTATACTTGAATTACCTCCATCATTACGCCTCCATCTACACCCCCGAGTAATGATTTAAATATTGCTGTTGAATCTGGTTCTTCGTGGCTTGATTATGTTGGTCCTCTAACTAGTGACGAGATTGATTCTGATAAACGATGGAGCTATAGAGACCCCAATGGAAATATACACGGGTTGTTCTCTCTCGCGCAACTACGTACGTTGAAAGATTATTTTCCTAGTGATCTTCAGATTTGGAGCTATTATGGCAACGTTAAAGAAGCTATTCTTCTTCATAATGCCTTATCACCTATGATGCAAATGTTGTTCCAACATCATTTTTTTATTCGTACTTTCTAAAAAAAGAAGTTAAATATCTTAAAATGGTGTTTTTTAAAGGTTAAATTTCTTTGTATGGTATATCACCACACAAATACAAGCATCTTTCTTATTCTTGAAATTATACTTGAATTACCTCCATCATTACGCCTCCATCTACACCCCCGAGTAATGATTTAAATATTGCTGTTGAATCTGGTTCTTCGTGGCTTGATTATGTTGGTCCTCTAACTAGTGACGAGATTGATTCTGATAAACGATGGAGCTATAGAGACCCCAATGGAAATATACACGGGTTGTTCTCTCTCGCGCAACTACGTACGTGGAAAGATTATTTTCCTAGTGATCTTCAGATTTGGAGCTATTATGGCAACGTTAAAGAAGCTATTCTTCTTCATAATGCCTTATCGAGACAAACAAAGGATGCCGGTTAGATCGCTTTTTTGGTTTGTTGCATCGGGTGTTCGGTTTCGTTCATGGGAGTTAGTTCTGTTGGCGCCATGGTGGGATCTTTCTAATTCTAATAGCCTTTGGTTGTTTTGCGAGTTTGTCTCGTTTCGTTAGAGTTTTCTGCTCCTTTTCGTTCTTTGTTTGTTGGATCGTTTTTGCGTGTATCGTTTGCTAGTTTCTTTCTAGCCTTTTAATTAAAATTCTTTTGCCGTTCAAAAAAAAAAACACACCATTGACCATTGTAAGCTGTAACTGTTGTTCTTACTTTGGTTATATTTTCATGTAACCACTAACCATCATGTTGTTGGATACTTGGACGTAGGTCTAGATGGGATAAAAACATTGTTTTAGGCTTCATCTAACAAGACCATTGAAACATATTAGTTGCAGTCACAAGAGTATTGTGTCAAGCATTTTGAGGCTAAGAGTTAATGTTTCGTACAGTTGTTTGTGTTTTTTTCATTGTTGTATCATTCGTAAAGTTTCATGATTTAATTGATAGTAAGATTCAGCTTTAGATTTTGTGTCATTGCTTCATTTTGGAACATGTGGTCTCATTTAACAAAGTTTGCGTTCTTATGTATCCCACATTGGTTTGGTATACATCCATTGAAACGAATCAGTTTTGGAGTTATAAGTTTTAATAAATCTTTAAACGTCATACTTTACTAAAACGACATGTATTTGTAAAAAATTTACATCCATTGAAACGAATCAGTTGTAGTAACTCTTGTCTTACCATGTCAGCATTTTGAGGCTAAGAGTTTACATATCGTTCTAATTCAACGTATGATCTAAGATTTTATGAATGACATAAATACGGCTATGACGCAGCAAACGGGGGCTACAGTGTGGCTCTAGGGAAACCGTCATAGGTCACATGACGCAGTTATAACATAAGGACACCGACCACTCCAACCAAAAATTGGAAACTAAAAAAGTTAATAAACAGGAACCATTCACAAAAAGAACCAAGTCCAATACTGCAACACATAAACAGTAATGCCTTGTTCTACTAGCAAAGTTAATAAACAAACATGCACATTAAAATAAACCATCAACAACCAACAACCATGCATAAAATCCAGGTGTTAAAAACGACATTCAAGCTCGCTTCCGCTTCTTGATACGCCTTTTATCATGAGCATCCTCACCGTAGAGCTTCAAGTACAAAATCACATGATAACCTCAAATGCCAATCACGATCGGAATTGAGCCAAACATCCCCTTTTGATGTGTCAATATGCTTGAAGGTTAGTTTGTAACATCCACGAGACAGCTTAAGTTGCTTCTCAAGGTCACGTCTAACATCTTCAAACGCAGTAGTGCCCTCCACAACAAACGATGACCCCCTATTCTTAAGAATAATAGTTAGTGCATAATCACCCCCATGAATCCTTACTAGTGATCCATTAACCTCCTTCCAAACATAGATGCCTAATTGCTCAAGCCTTGCTTTGAAAGTCGACAAGTCAACTGCATATAAACATATCAAAACTCGATAAAAACTTGCGCAAGATAGTATAATATCAATAAGAAAACGATGTAGATAAAAATATTCATGGTGTTTTTCACTGTAAAGGTATAGATCTGATAGATTTGTGGAATCTGAATGGCTATGGTAACCTGAAAACAAGCATTTAGTATTCGCCATAGGCTCAGGAATAATTACTAAAAGCCATTTTCAATATAGGTATACATTCAACTGTTTTCGTGGTCAGATGTAATATGAATGATAGAAACCAAAAGCTAATAAAACCACAGAGATTAATTCATGTTATACTAAATAAAAACAAAGATGAAGTGTACTCGCTGTAGTGGATAATTAAAAGAAAAAATGGAAATAACAATTCCACATTATAAAAACAAATCCACGACAAAATGTTTATTCATGGGAGAGATACCAAATACAACCTAATTGTATGGAGTTTAATAACACAGCGATCAGTTGTAATGCATAACAATTACAACGCCTAAATCTATTGGTACAAATTTATGTTTTAAAGATTCATCAAAGAGTTTAGGTGAATAAGATAGAGCAGACTAAGAACAAAAACGTTGGTGTGGTACAGTGATACTAATCAATTGCATAGAGTTTGAAAATAGATTCAGTATCAATTAATTAAGAAATTACCATCGAACGAAGCTCGGGCTTGCTCAAAAGTCACTGATCCATTGTTTAGCGAGAGAATACTTTGCTTTGTAATGCGCTTCATCGAGTTCTGTCAGAGATTAATAATAACACAAACAATTGAAAATGACAAAACAGATTCAAATACACACACGAATGTACAAACATATGTGCAAAACATATTTAATAACTAAAAAGCATTCATACCCCAGATACCTCATCAAAAACGTCCTCATGAAAAGCATAAAATGTATCATAATCATAATCAAATTCATCCAAATCATCAATATAAAAACCGTCATCAATAAGATCTTCATCAGTACCACCCTCATCACAAACATCCATAAAACAAAGACCCCGATCATCAGCAGTCTGGCTGGATGCGAAGACCTCCAAGTGCAAAAGCACAATATATCCTCTGAACTTGGAATGCGAAACAACATGGCCCCAATCACTAGCTGTCTTGACCCAAGCTTTCTTAACAGTTCTGTTAAAATGCTGGCAGGTTAGTTTGTAACATCCAGGAGACAGGTTAAGTTGCTGCTCAAGCATATGGATAACATCTTCAAACGAATGAGTGGGCTTGACAACAAACCGCTTCCGCATACCCATAAGATAAATAGTTATATCATAATCCCTATCAACCCTTACTAGTGATCCATCGGGGTCCTTCCAAAAATAGATGGCTGATAGCCGAAGCATGCGTTTGAATCTCCACGAGTTAACTGCATATAATAAACATATCAAAACTTGATAAAAGATAGTATAATATCAATAAGAAAACGATATGACGCAAATAATAAAAATATTCTAGTTTTTCAATATAGGGATATGTGAATTGAATGATATATAACAGATTACTTACCATTGAACAAAGCTAGGGCTTCCTCAAAAGTAACTGATCCATTGTTTAGCTTATGGATTGCTTGTGGTGTAAGGGGAAGTGGAGATGAAACTTGCTCCATCCAACACAAACTATTACAAATACATACATAAATATTTAATACTTTGTTCATAATAATAATAAACAATAAGAACAACATCGCTAAACAGCATTCATGATTCAAAACATAATCCTAAATCTGAACCACCACTAGATATACATCTACAATATCACATCCATGGAAAAAAAAAAGATTCAAACAAATAAAAATGATCGGAATACAAACCATTCAATTTTTTATTTTTTTTTAACACATTCAAACAAATAAAAAACACACAATGGAACAACATCGCTAAACAGCATTCAATGGTAAAAAATACAAAAACTACATAACTAAAAAAACAAAACATAATCGAATGATCTCACTATAGAGAATATATATATCTAAATAATAAAATAATAGTAAAAGACAAGAGATTGGAGGGTTTACCGAGGGGGTAAAGGCGTAAAGAGAATGAAATGGTAAAGGGTAGGTTAGATTTTTTATAAAGGGTATGTTAGATTTTTTTTATTTTTATTTTTATTTTCTTCTTTTTTTAACTATTTTATTTAATGTTTATAGTATATGTGTTAATAATATGTTTTGATTAGAGGTGGTAAAATGGGCGGGCCGGGCGGGCACGGGCTACGGGTCAAACGGGCATGGGCTAAACGGGCACGGGCCAAACGGGCTTATGTTATACGAATCGCTTTTAAAAAGACAAAAAACGACGAAATAAATTCCTCGAGCATAACACCTCATTTATATTTAAAAAATTAAATATAAGTTTTTCTTTAAAAACAATCTAATGTCGAAGAAAAACATGTGCCCATTATGCCCATTTAACTTCTAAATGGGAAATACATGCCCATTTTAAAAAAAATGGTGTGGTCCAAATGTGCTCAAATCTTTTAAAAGTTTGCCCATTTAGCCCATTTTTTTAATTTTGGGCACAAATTGCCACCTCTAGTTTTGATGCCCGTTGCATTTCGTATAAAACCTTTTTTTTACGAGCCAATTTCATAACTCCTTTCTTTTTTATTAAAAATTAGACTAAAATACACCGTTGGTCCCTAAACTTGGCTGGCCGGATCGCGATGGGACGAACCTCGCCCTTTTCATCGCCACAGGTCCAAACCTTGGCCATTAAATGCCAGATTCGTCCCTTGACCAATAACGGCGTTGTCAAATTCCGTTATACGCAAAAAAAAAACCCGTAATCAAGATACTGTTGAGGGTACGATAGTCATTTTGTGATATATATTGTAGCACCTGTCTTGTCCAACTTCCCGCCATTTTGTACAATATAACAAAACCGTGTACTCATTGCTCATCCCCAAACTTGTTTTGGAAGCTGATAACGCTACACGCGTCGTTCGGGGTCAAGGAAACTTCCTTTTCTTCGAGCAAGTTTTATAACACCCTAGGCAGTGAACCTAATCGTTGTAGTGTAGTAATTAGGGTAAGCCACGGTATTGATATCGTTCTCTGGGAATAGGAATGCTAGTAAGGAGTTACTACGCTAAGGTTAAGGTTGAGGAAGATTATTTTTATCTTTTAGGTTTTATGAAATGGAAAGGTACGAATCTCGGGTATTGGATTTGGGGTTGGTATTTCACCGATTACTCTACTATTATCTAATTACCTAAACTAAGGTTGTGGGAGTCTATGTCTAATTAATGTGTGCTCATATGATAGTTTAAAGATGTGTTTACTTAGGTTGTATTACTCCTTAATTATCTCCTATTGATGGTTGAGTTGTCACGCCTTATTCTTAATCGCGTTGTGTGTCTAAAGTTGTGGGTATGCGTTTCTCCCAACTCTTTGAACTTACCAAAGGGTCTCGCCTACAAACCCACTAGGGATGATAAACTCTTACTCTAAGGCGCTCTTTGGATGGTTTAGCCTACAACTACTCGTGTAATTATATTCTAAGGTTCACAAAGATGAATCAAGCATTAAGTACACAACGAATGACCTATCGCATTACTAGATCATTAGTCAACTAAGATAAGAAACAACCAATCAATATTCAATAATTAAGTTTCATACTTCCTAAGCAAACACACAAATAAATTAGCCGGACATGGAAAACATGCAAGCATACACACAAATAATCAAAGACATAATTGAATTAATGAAGTAAAGACTTATCTTGATGTAAGATAGGGTTTAAAACCCTAAAATACCGTACAAGACACCTTAGGTTCGGTTTTACGTTTTCACCCAAAAGACTCTCTAAAACCGAAAAATTCGGATTCTATATATAAGATTACATATGCGACGGCGCCACCTTATGTTTCGTGGACGCCGCCGTGTCGCCGCCATTAGGGTTTCGTCTTGGCCACGTTAACCTTGCGACGGCGCCACCTTATGTCCGTGACGCCGCCCTCTTCGCCTTTCGACGTCGTTCGATTGCATCTAGGCCGCCCGAGTAGCGACGGCCTACTCTTTTACAACCGGACGCCGCCTCTTGAAAATACGAGTTTGGGTTCGAACCGTCACAAAAATCTTGGGACGGCGTCGCACTAGCACCCGCCGCCGCCTTCTATTTTCAGCATTGTGAGTGTCTCGATTTTGACTTTGGCCATTTTCTTCATATATTCGCGCTTTTCGTCCAAATAAGTGCCATTCCAAGCATTTTGCCTTCAAGAGACCTAAAAGTGAAAAGGAACTATATTAAGCAATAACGGATACAAAAGTGATCAAATAAGGGCTAAACGACCCTCAAAATGGTACATTTTAAAACCTTATCAAATATCCCTACACTTGTTATTTGCTTGTCCTCAAGCAAATGTGCTTTTAGCCAATTAATTTATAAGTTAGGGTCATGAAGCATTAATTCAAAACGGTCCATAACACATATAAGCCCCAAAAGTCATAACAAGCACGGAAATTACATACTAGCACCTCACATGGGGTGTTTGGATACTCACATCTCTTTCGGGTGTATATATGAAATATAACAACTAGGAAATGGAAGATAAACACTCATTAACCGGTCCTAGTACATAGATTACCATAGGCTTGAGAATAGATCAAACCTCCATCGCTTTGGCGTAAGCACCTAGGAAATACTATCAAAGAGGTCTTTTAAAGGGTTGTAATGTTAGGCTTACGGTAGGAAGCAAGGGTTTGGTGGGATAGGCAATTTAGTGGTGGCAAGTCAAAATCTCTATGTTAAATGCATACGAAGAATGGCGTTGCTAAGCCAAGACTCGACACTCTAAACTCTAGATAACGAAATAAACAAACATAAATTTAAAGGATAGATGTAGGATGGGCCCGCTTTTTTTTTTTTTTTTTTTTTTTTCACTCTATATATTTTTTTTTTTTTTCTTTTTTTTTTTTTTTCATACACTTTTACTCTACCATCCTCTACGATAACATCAAAATACTAGGGATTTATAGGCATATCCCTACACTTGAGTTTTTATTACTCTAACACTAATTTGACCCGAATTGAAAAGATCAAAACACTTGGGGTACATTATTATGCAAACAAAGGGAATTTGAATTAACGCTCCTTCCGTCATTTCATAAACTTTAACTTTTCCCATGAATCCCAATCGTCCCAAAATCAGTATACAAAGGATATGACTCAACTTAGCAACTTATGCAAGCAACCGGATAATTGAAATAAGGGTTTGGGGTGATAACAAACATTTGCACTAAAAGTGAGTGCATAAGGGGTAGGCTAAGGCGATTTGGGTGTATATTTGGGGTGGGTGTAAACAATGTTTTCATTGATATTCCGGAAAACCGAAACATCATGAGAACCGCGAAAGGATAGGCTCGAGGGTTAACTAGGGTATCGTGTACTAAAGATGAGTACAACGCAAAGGGTGTGGGGAATTACTCAACCGATATGGAAGAAGTAATTATATTACGGTATCAAACAAGGGTTATCCTAATGCCTCTTATCATTTAGTTATTCCTAACTACACAAGTGTAGCCTCACTTGCGATCTCGGAATGCATCACAATACAAGTTCTAGAATCTAATATACTACCGGTTCACACTCTAAGCATTGAAGATGAATGCTTTAATTCCTACTAATCTAAGGGCGATCCTCACATTTTGGTGGAATTTGGGTGGTAAAGGGTTTTGTGCTAGTCATGCAACTTCCTATCCATGAGACGCTTTTGTTAAGACTAATGGCCCACTCCTATATGTCATAAAAATTTTAAATTTGGTGCCAAAATTACCCTAACCGACATTTTCTCATGGTTTATTACACAATCACAATTGACAAAGCAAATAGTCAAGGATAAGCATAGTTTCAAAGTTCCGCTTTATTTTCCTCCCTACACTTAAACTGAACATTGTCCCCAATGTTCCCCGAAAGTATCAAAGTTATGATAATGGAAGGTAATTAAAAACGAAAGAAACTAATACTCCCCTGATTAGCTCGGTAGGATCCGTGTAAAGTGGTGGTTAAATCCTTTCCAAGAAGAATTTATGCGTGAAAAGCTCATTCTAATCTTATGTAACTTCTTCTTGACAAACTAAACCTGCACACTTGAAGAAAACAAACGAAACCTTCGCGTAAAATCGGCGGTAATAATATATATAAGACTCGATTTAAACTAGGATATAATGCTTGTGGAATGGATGTTTACAGAATTTCTAAGAAAATTAAGACCTGGAAAATTCCAAAAATTTATAAGTAGCTCAGAAAACGAGAAAAAAGTAATCTGATGTTTTTACTCCTTCCTGACGGCGTCAGGGGTGTTACAATTATGGTATCAGAGCATACAATTAAAATACAATATCCAAAATGAAGTATCAAATCATATAAACAGTTGACTGACGATGAGAATACAATATCCAAAATGAAATGAAATATCAAAACAAAAACTCTTCAAAGTAAGTCCAAATGATAAGGTAACTAGGTTTGGTCCACTCAGATAATCCAACTCTCAGCCCATCAAAGCCCATCTTCAAATCTAAAACCTGCCGCAGGAAAAGAAATGCGACTGAGCTTAAAAAGCCTAGTGAACAGATATAACAAAACGAAAACTAAATAAAAGCAGAAACGAAATGAAACAAAGGAAACTGATAACAAGGTCGCAGCGAAAAGAGAACAATGAGTCAATGAGGATCCTGCAGAATGCAATTGTTGCAATCCTGACACCGTCAGGTTATCCTGACAAAAACTGGTCTGCGATTTTCGGAAAAATTCGGAAAATTTACATCTTTAGAATCTGGAAAATTTCGCAAAACATCCATTATGACTCGATACAAGCATTTGACTCGAACAAACAAACATAAATATCTTTTAGTTAATTGTTATTCTCATGTTTACGTTTCTTTTGAAAACGTGTGTAATCCTCGCTACACTTATCCCTTATGTAAAATACCTTTATATGCAATTAAGACGAGGTTAAAAACAAAATAAAGCATTTTTACAAATTTAAACATGAAGATAAACAATTAATAAAAAGAAGAAAGATAAATCACAAACAAAGATAAACATACAAGCAAGATAAATTACAACACATGTAAATAAACACCACATAGTTCAAAGGTCACTACTAAATTAGATGTCCAAGATTATTACATGCCAAAATAAAAATTGTTCCAATAACCAACCATACTCAATCCATAAACTACCACATCAATCACTGGGGAGGGGGTCCATAACGATAGTCATAACCAGGGGGAAGATGGCCCAAATACCCGTAGGGTGGATAGTCCTCCTCCCTACAGGAAAGGATCAACTGGAGATGTGGGTCAAGGCGATCATGCATGGATAGATGATGCATCCGTCGACAAGATGGTCGAGGTCCGCCTAGCCCTCCGGTCCTGTTGCGCCATCCATGTATCCATGCGCCCATCCATGCTCCCCGGTAGGCCCGCCAATCTCCACTAGACATATGCCCGTAGGTGTCGGCAGAGCTTCTCGCTTCACCTTCCCGCCGGTGTGCGGCACTGTGGCTCCTCATCATTATCGTCATCACCACCTTGAATGGCGGTCGAGAACGGAACCAAGTATAACCTCTACCATAATCCATCGTGACATTCATAGCTTTGAGATTTAACCTTGACGACCCTAGGTGCCGCCATCGTATTCGTGTATAAAGGTACCTCCCCGCCAATACACCTAAGGATCGAGCTAACCGGGTAATAAGCATGCCCCATACACCCTATCCTCCAATCTAATCCCACTTGCGCTTCTCAAGTAATCGGCCAACCGAAAGGGATGTTGCGGTGCACCCTCGGCCAATATGCGAGAGAGATAGAATAGGTCCGGTAAGGTGACACGATGGCTCGTGGCATGTCTCCTCGTGATAGAAGGTGAGGCGGCGATGTATGAGCCTAACCCGTGGATCCGGATTTGTGAAGCGAGGTACCCCAAGAATGTACTCCCATCGGCAATCGTGTTCCGAATCGAATACCCAACATCTCGCCCTTATGGGTAATTCCGGTTGCAAATCGAGTCCTAAAACATCACTCAAAGATCCTCGATGTATACGGTCCCAACCTCCATCCAAACTCAAGCGTCGACATTTGCCTCCGGTCCCTCCTAACCTAAATCGGATCCTTGAAATCCATATTATCCCGACATGCATTGATATTTGGCGATATGATGCGTGAAACTCACGCACCAACTCGCCATACACGGATCTCCCATTCAAACAATCTTTCCCATTGGGGATCGGTGAACTTATCCTTCTAAAACTATTCGAAAATTCCTAGCCAAATCATTCTCCTGCAGAAATGCCCATCCAACACAAGCCCCGAATCAATAGTCCGATGGAGTAAATCGTTGTAATCGGCTTGACAACTTTCTTCAAGAATACCCCCACCCAATGATTATGTCCGCAATGTTTTCTTGAGTACTGAAGATTGTCCCCTAGTCCTTTTACTCTTCGCTCATCCGAAACAAGAAATCAAATAAGTGGAGAGCAATGAGTATCATTTGCGATGCAAAGGACGACACAAGCAGTCTTCGACGTCGTCGCAGAATACACTTGACGCCGTCATTTCGACCAATTTTGATTCCGACATTTGCGAGGAAAATTCCAAGTTTCTAACCATAACCCTTGACCCAAACACCCTTGTTGCAGCAACAATGGCATAACGGCCGGTGGTTTTGACTCCTAAGCCGTCAAGGCTTCTCGCAGTTAACCCCATATGGTAACACTACTACTTCGCTAATCTTAAGCCTTAACAAGATTTCAAGGCGAAATAGATCAAATTAGTTGGGGTTTTGATTTGAGAAAAGAGGGAAAACGAAATTGAACATGAATTAGAACAATTGAATAGACAAAGATCTATGTAGACTACTTACCTCGTGGATATTCTTTGTGGAAAATGGTGGATTTGATGGGAATACGTTTTGTGTGGTGTGGGCGGATAAAAATGTGTAGGGTAAAGAATGAAAGAGATGGGTCTGATTATCACGTCTGATTCGGCTTAGCGCGGCGTCGCTCGTTAAAGTGTGATGACGTCACGCCCAAATTTTCGTAAAAGAAAAGCTTTTTTTTTTTTTTTCATCGCCCGGATCAAAATCGGTTACTATTTTTGACAAGAAACTTGGTTTTATTTTAAAATCAATTTGGTTATTCCACCAAGAATCTCCACTATGGTAAGCAATGCATACGTCAAATTGTCTTTCAATCGTGATCTCGTAAGTTCAAGTCTTGAGGTGAGGTTCTTTTTCCGTGTTTAAAACCGAAAGAACTTTTCCTTGCATTGGGAAAATCGGGAAGTGATAAGTGCACCATTCCAATGAATGTGTTTCTAGGGAACAAGTGGGAAACGTTGAGACCGGGGTTTAGGCAAGAATATGATTCATCGAGGTTTACTAAGGGAGAAGGTTCGGGAGTCACCCCGGTATGTCCTGGTATTGCATACACCTTTTCTAGCTTTTTAGGTATATTGTTTTTTGCGATTTCACCACGGATGCTCAACATGAAGTTGTTAGCTAGGCCCAAGAAAGTGTCATGAGTTGTTCGCATTTGAGCTTCAAGGCGTTTTATTTCCTCTTCTTGCTTGTAGACAAATGTCAACATAATGTCCTCGAATTCATCCCGCCGGATTTTCTTGGGATCAAAATTCCTTGACAAAGATTCATATGTTCATCAAGACGCGTGGTTACTCCCATTAATGCTTTCACTTGGGCCTCCATACTCATAATTGCTTGTGCTCGGAAAGTTGACCCGTTTTCTTGAAAAACGGAGTTTCCCAACCTTCCTCTTCATATTGAGCAAGGTCCTCAATAACCTCCCAAAGATGCCTCAAAGATCGAGGTTACTTAGCCTTCCACCGGAGGCATAATCAATGGTTTGTTGAGAGAGAGACCGACATGATCATAGAAAATTTGGATTAGGAGCCAAAGATCAATGCCATGATGAGGACTTTATGAAGTAAGTCCTTGAATCGGGTCCATGCTTCAGAGAGATTCACCTTGACGTTGTTGGAACATCAAGATGTCATTCCTAAGCTTAGTGGTTCTCCCCGTGGGAAAAATTGAGCAAGGAAGCAAGAGGTAAGATCATCCCAACTTGAGATGGAGCCGGCGGGAAGTCGCTCAAGCCAATTACTAGCTTGGTCCCGTAGAGAGAATTGGAAGAGACGCAGCGCGTGGTCTCCCGAGTAGTAGCATCAAGGTCGATGGAATCGACAATTTTGAGGAAATCCTCGATGCTCATTTGGATCTTGAACGAAGTCCATGGAATGCACATCCGCTTTGCACCAACCGGATGGTGTCGGATCGCAGGCCGTAGTTTGGGCTTGGTCGGGAAGCTCAATGGTGTTCCTATAGCCTAGGTGGCTTGGTCTCGAGTATTCACCAAGAGTACGGGATCTTGGCGGGTCATTTGGTGGTAGGTTGATGAATGGTAGTGGGTTATCACCTTCCATGATGAAAAGTGATGGGGTTACGAACAAAGGTCACGAAGAAGGGGATAGACTAAGAGAAAGCTAAAGTGAGAAAAATTTACTTGATAGGAATCAAGCAAAGAACCTAAACGAGGTGGACTACTAACTAGCTATTCTATTCCCGCAGCGCGCCAAAAACTTGATAACGCTACACGCGTCGTTCGGGGTCAAGGAAACTTCCTTTCTTCGAGCAAGTTTTATAACACCCTAGGCGGTGAACCTAATCGTTGTAGTGTAGTAATTAGGGTAAGCCACGGGTATTGATATCGTTCTCTGGGGAATAGGAATGCTAGTAAGGAGTTACTACGCTAAGGTTAAGGTTGAGGAAGATTATTTTTATCTTTTATGTTTTATGAAATGGAAAGGTACGAATCTCGGTATTGGATTTGGGGGTTGGTATTTCACCGATTACTCTACTATTATCTAATTATCTAAACTAAGGTTGTGGGAGTCTATGTCTCATTAATGTGTGCTCGTATGATAGTTTAAAGATGTGTTTACTTAGGTTGTATTACTCCTTAATTATCTCCTATTGATGGTTGAGTTGTCACGTCTTATTCTTAATTGCGTTGTGTGTCTAAAGTTGTAGGGTATCGTTTCTCCCTAACTCTTTGAACTTACCAAAGGGTCTCATCTACAAACCCACTGGGATGATAAACTCTTACTCTAAGGCGCTCTTTGGATGGTTTAGCCTACAACTACTCAGGTAATTATATTCTAAGGTTCACAAAGATGAATCAAGCATTAAGTACACAACGAATGACCTATCGCATTACTAGATCATTAGTCAACTAAGATAAGAAACAACCAATCAATATTCAACAATTAAGTTTCATACTTCCTAAGCAAACACACAAATAAATTAGCCGGACATGGAAAACATGCAAGCATACACACAAATAATCAAAGACATAATTGAATTAATGAAGTAAAGACTTATCTTGATGTAAGATAGGGTTTAAAACCCTAAAATCTGTACAAGACACCTTAGGTTCGGTTTACGTTTTCACCCAAAAGACTCTCTAAAACCGAAAAATTCGGATTCTATATATAAGATTACATATGCGACGCCACCTTATGTTTCGTGACGCCGCCGTGTCGCCGTCATTAGGGTTTTGTCTTGGCCACGTTAACCTTGCGACGGCGTCACCTTATGTCCGTGACGCCGTCCTCTTCACTTCGACGTCGTCGGATTGCATCTAGGCCGCCCGAGTAGCGACGACCTACTCTTTTACAACCGGACGCGTCTCTTGAAAATACGAGTTTGGGTTCGAACCGTCACAAAAATCTTGGGACGGCGCCGCATTAGCACCGACGCCGTCGCCTTCTATTTTCAAAGATTTGTGAGTGTCTTGATTTTGACTTTGGCCATTTTCTTCATATATTCGCGCCTTTTCGTCCAAATAAGTGCCATTCCATCATTTTGCCTTCAAGAGACCTAAAAAGTGAAAAGGAACGATATTAAGCAATAACGGATACAAAAGTGATCAAATAAGGGCTAAAACGACCCCTCAAAATGGTACCTTTTAAAACCTTATCAGAAGCCTACCCAGAAAACCCTAATGCAATGTCTATCATCAAATCAAATAATCTGAGTAAGAAAATAACAAACAACCACCTTGGATTTACTCTGTGGCGAGTAAGGGAATATCCTTTATATGATGATCGTGAAACGGAGGAAAGAGTCGCAATGAGATATTGTAAGTCTTTTTGGTTAGAGCCTATTACAATCATATGTTAGTATGGTGATTAAGTTATTCCCTTTTAGGTAACTTTAGCTTAACAATGTTTTGTACATTTTTTATATATGGGTGAACTGGATCGTTTAGCATGACGTTACATTATGAAGGTACATTCAAATACTTTCCAGGTAGGATATATCAAGGAGGCAAGAAATGCGTTGTTGATCTTGTGGAAATAAAAGAGGTATCTGTTGATGAAATGGATGCTCTCATGACCCAAATCGGTTATGAGTATGGACAAACCAATTATTTCTACTTTCTTAAGCCTGATTGTACATTAAACGATGGTTTGTTTTCTTTGCGTGAAGCTGCTAATCTAGACTTGTTGAAAGATGTTGTCATACAACATAAGCTAATAGACGTGTATGTTGAAATAGGGAAGACTAGATTAGAACTTTCTGAAATGTCCCCACAATCAATTAAGACTGTGTTTTGGGAGATGGATGAAGATAGCAGAAAAGTTGCTACTGTGGCTATTCAATCCTGTTGTAGACGGTTGGTGTTAGATGATATAGATAATGAACCTTCCCTAGATCCGTTTATCCAACTTACACAATTTCCTGTGGACGTCAATGATATTGGTGAATCTAGCAATTTGCCAAACATTGAGCCACTATTTTCCACCTTAGACTGCTCATTTGCTAGCCAACCTGTTCAAAATAGTGAGCGTGCTTTAGTAGTTATTGATTAGGAGAATGCTATAAAGGAGCCTGATAATGTTGAGGTTAATCTGTTTAGAGTGATTCAGGGGAAGGACTTTGACAAAGGTGGAACAACACTAGTTGATGTCAATAACACCTTTGAGGAGCCTGAAAATTTTGAGGTTAATATGTTTCAATTGACACGGGAGAAGCATTTACACAAAGCAGGCAGACCACTAGTTGATGTGAATAACGAGTTTGAGGAGCCCGATGTGGATGTAACTCGTTTCAACCGACTCGAGATAACATGGAAGAGGATCTGTTGTTGATCTTACTCTGTTACAAGCGAGTGACACTAGTGAATTTGGCAATGCAGTTGAACCAAATCAAGATAACACTTGTCAAGAGAATGATGCACGACTTGGTATGCTACAAGTAGGTCGAGTAATGATTTAGGTGAAGAAGGAACAACCAAGAATATAAGTGATAACAGCGGTTGGTAAATGATTTACCTATGATGGTTGATGAAGTATTTTGCGATGACCATGTTAGTTTCGATTGTACAAAAGATTGCACTACCGAGGCTCGATGAGAATCAAAGTAATGAGGGTGTATGTTCCACCAAGACTCTCCTGTAACACGAGAATAAGAAATACTAAGACACTACGTTAGTGATTACGCAGGGTAGGACCTGCGAACCACCTCCCGTGAGAGTAAGTATGAGTTATGGTTGTATAGGTGTGTGTGAGTAAAGAAATGAGTGTGAAATGAGCATACCATAATCCATTGCCCGTCCATCCTATTTTTAGTGAATGAAATAGGGTTGAGAGCACGCATGAATGTCGGAGATCATGGGGCGTTCCATGATTGTGGGTAACCGCTAGGCTTAGTGACCCACGTTCTCAAACTTGACGGGAAGCTAGAGAGAGGAGATCGTGGGTTTGACCAAGTCGAGGTTCCCTTATCCATTGTCCTTCGTCGACCATACCCGAAGGGCTTAGGGCTTCGGATGGCGAGTTCCCCTTAGGTAACCTTTGTGCCAACGAATGGTTTGACGCCTATGGATATTTTAGAATCCTAACTTGGGCCTTCGTATGGAAGGGCTTCAATACGTCTTGGAGGAGTGTCCTTCGAGCTACTCGGAGGGTACATCATCAGTTTCCAACACGCACACTTTGCTAATGGCGTTGATAATGCTACACGCGTCGTTCGGGGTCAAAGGAACTTCCTTTTCTTCGAGCAAGTTTTATAACACCCTAGGCAGTGAACCTAATCATTGTAGTGTAGTATTAGGGTAAGCCACGGGTATTGATATCGTTATCTAGGGGAATAGGAATGCTAGTGAGAATTTACTACGCTAAGGTTGGGGTTGAGGAAGATTATTTTTTATCTTTTTTATGGTTTTTTAGAAAATGGAAAGGTACGAATCTCGGGGTTTGGATTTGAGGGTTGATATTTCTACCGATTACTCTACTTATCTAATTATCTAATCTAAGGTGTATGTAGTCTATGTCTAATTATTGTGTGCTCGTATGATAGTTTAAAGATGTGTTCACTTAGGTTTTATTACTCCTTAATTATCTCCTATTGATGGTTGAATTGTCACGTCCTTATTGCGTTGTGTGTCTAAAGTCGTAGGGTATGCGTTTATCCCTAACTCTTTGAACTTACCAAAGGGTCTCGTCTACAAAACCCTCTAGGGATTATAAACTCTAACTCTAAGGCCCTCTTTGGATGGTTTAGCCTACGACCGCTCTAAGTGCTATAGCCTAAGGTTCACAAAGATTAATCAAGCATTAATTACACAACGAATGACCTATCACATTACTAGATCATTAATCAATTAAGATAAGAGACAACCAATCAATATTTAATAATTAAGTTTCATATTCCCTAAGCAAACACACAAGTAATTAGCTGGACATGGAGAACATGCAAGCATACACACAAATAATTAAAGACATAATTGAATTAATGAAGTAAAACACTTATCTTGATGTAAGTTAGGGTTTGAACCCTAAAATCTTGTACAAGACGACCTTGGTTCGGTTTAGGTTTTACTCCAAAAGACTACACACTAATCTTGAAAATTGATTCTATATATAAGATTACATATGCGACGCGTCACCTTATGATTTATGACGCCGCCGGGTCGCCGTCATTAGGGTTTCGTCTTGGCCACGTTAGTCTTGCGACGGCGTCACCTTGTGCTTGTGGCGCGTCCTCTTCGACTTTCGACGCCGTCTGGATCAAATCTAGGTCAAATCGAGTTGCGACGGCCTACTCTTTTAAAGCCCGACACCGTCACTTGAAAATAAGAAATTTGGCTTCGTGTCGTCACAAAATGCTCCGATGGCGTCATAGCTTAAGCGATGACGCCGCCACCTTGTATTTCAGCGACTTGAGTGTCACGATTCTTGACTTTGGCCATTTTCTTCAGATATCCGCGCCTTTTCGTCCAAATAAGTGCCATTACAGCAATTTGCCTTCAAGAGACCTAAAAGTGAAAAGGAACGATATTAAGTAATAACGGATACAAAAGTGATCAAATAAGGGCTTAAACGACCCTCAAAAGGTACATTTTAAAACCTTATAAAATATCCCTACACTTGGTATTTGCTTGTCCTCAAGCAAATGTGCTTTAGCCAATTAATTTATAAGTTGGGGTCATGAAGCATTGGTTTAAAACGGTCCACAACACATATAAGCCCATAAAAGTCATAACAAGCACGGAAATTACATACTAGCACCTGACATGGGGTGTTTGGATACTCACATCTCTCTCGAGTGTATATGAAATATAACAAGTTGGAAATGGAAGATAAACACTCATTAACCGGTCCTAGTACATAGATTACCATAGGCTTGAGAATAGATCAAACCTCCATCGCTTTGGCGTAAGCACCTAGGAAAGACTATCAAAGAGGTCTTTAAAAGGTTGTAATGTTAGGCTTACGGTAGGGAAACAAAGGGTTTGGTGGGATAGGCTATTTAGTGGTGGCAAGTAAAAAATCTCTATGTTACAAGCATACGAAGAATGGTGTTGCTAAGCCAAGACTCGACACTCTAAGCAAAGCCAAGTCACTTGTGATGAGACATGGTTACTGGGACTTGAAGTCCGTACATATGAATGTGTAAAATTATTGGATATGTATCAATCTTTATGAGAAAGTGAAATTAAAGAATTGAAATTTTCGTGTTTAAGGCATAACTAATGGTACACAATATTTTCGTAAAGACATGAAAATAATCATAAGGAGATATGTTCTTATGTGGTGGATCCAATAATGTATTTTGTTATTATAGAAGTCTGGCAATGTAAGAAATAATTGATGTGCATCTAAAGGATATATGAATAGAGCTCGTCGATTTTGAATTTCCATTAGAAAATTCTCGAGAATACAAGTAGATTATAATTGGATTCAACGATATGGTTTAAAACAGATATGGGCATACGTGTGACGATTGCATTAATGTATACTTGCTAATGAGCCATGAAAATGAATAAGTTTCTCATAAAACTTTATAAAGTATCTGGATTTTAATATGTTATAAGTTCTATATAGTTTGATTATTTGAATATCGATGAAACTCCAAGGGTGTTTACAAAGGTAATTGAGTACTTATAAAACGAATTTGACTTGAAAAACATAGTTCGTTGTAATATATGAATTGAACATAATAAGGATTAAATCCTTAAGTTGATAGATATACTTTGGTGGATAAATGATACTCATGTCTATGAGGTCACATGTTGCAAGGCCCCTTGAATATACAAAGCTGATGATCACAATATTAGTTTGGAAGTGTCAAATTTAAGTGTATAAGAAATAATGACGATTCTTGCTCGTCATATATGATATAATTTATCATTCATTTTGAATTTGTTTCAAAGTAAAAGAATGTACGATGAATGTTGAGTCCTCATATTGGAGGTATGAATCACAACTGGTGAAAATAGTATTTAACAAATTCTTTCATGCGAGACTCGACCAAATTTATATATAAAAGACACTAGCCATGAAATTAATTAAGATATTGGTTGTGCCAACTTAAGGAATTCAAGCGATGTGATCAACAAGGGGGAGAGAATATACACGTTACACTCTTTTTCCCTTTTCTTTGTTTTTTTTCCTGGGCTTTTCAGCAAAGTTATAATAAGGCAACATCCCCAAGCGTATGAAGAAGTTATGTACTATTTTTCTAGTACTGACATTTCATGGCGTTCCGTAAAGCAAAAAATGAGTGTGATACAACATATTCGTGAATCATGTGGTATTTCTTCAGGCCATGAAGCTCCAACAGTCGTACATGAAAATAGTGTAGCATACATTGCTCAAAGGACTGCTACATCAAAGGTGACTGAAGTAAGCATATTCTACCGAAGTTCCTTTTCACCAATGATTACAGAAGAGTGGCTATACAAGTCTCGCTACAACAGACTGTTTTCACAACATTATCTAAGATTTTACGTCATTGTTTCATATTCGAACGATTGTTTTCATTTTACAAAGTGTGTATTTTGATGTTAGCCCACGTTGGTCATGGATAAAAACAAAAGTGGGTTTATAGGGCTCATTACATTTGTAGTTTGGTACCGTTTAAATTAAAAGATTATCTTCATATTTCTTTTTTTCAAAAAAAAAAAAAAAAAAAAAAAAAAAACCCACAAAAGTTCTTTTGGGAAGAAGTCAAATGTTTTATAAAGCCGTTCTTCTTAAACTAGTCGGCAAGGGAGGTGACCTTGCTCAAGGTGAACTCCAAAGTCACCTTAAATGCCTTGTCCATGTGTTTACATCTAGCAAATTGCTCAAATTGAGAGAATAAGGTGAGCGGTTCACCTAATTGTTTTATAATTTTTTATTTGATTTGTGAGTATATATGAGTATTTAGTAGAGTATATTTTTATAAAGTGGATAATTTAATGAAAAGTGAGTTTAAGGTGACAATGTCTATAAAAGGTGATAGGGAATGAAGGGAAGTGAGAGAAGAGAGAAAGATGAAGTGACGATGAGGTGTAAGGTGAGAATGTATATTCCTTGCCCTTTAGCTTAAAAACCAAGGCAAATGCATTCTCAACTTACACATCAGCATCACATCAGCTTTATTTCACCTCTCGCTTCCCCTCACTCCCTATCATTTTTTTTGACATGGTCACCTTCACTCACCTTTTATTAAAATACTCACTTTATTCAAATATACCTACTAAATACCTCAAACATACTCACAAACAAAATAAAAAAAATAATAAATGGAACGATGACCCCACATCACTCCATGTACAAACTAGGTGAATGGTTCACCGAAATGCTTTTTGAAAATCGAATGACATGGGTGACTTGGTTGGTTGGACAAAAAGTTAACTAGGTGAACATGTGATGACTCGGTTTTTTTTGCCCCTTTGCCTACCGGCCTAAAAAGCTTGGTGGATTTTGTGGGGCAGCTATCACAAAACTTTGTGTTTCATTTAACATAGTTTGTGTTGGGATATTGTTCCATATTGGCTAGTGATAAAAATGAAATTGGGTTTAATGCTCATTACAATTTGTATATGTGATTGTGTGTCGGAAGGTTTGTAAGGCAACATTGAAAAAGTTTAATACACAATACCGGTAACATTTATAATACAAAATAATCTTACATGCATTTTGAAAATTTTTTGTCTTTTAAAAGACTTGAAAAGCATTTAGAAACTTTTTTCAATAAAATCAAATACTTTATAAAGTCGTTTTTCTTTATTTGTTCCAAAAAAAAAAAAAAAAAAAATTGTATAAAGTCATTTTTTTGGATCACAAAAAGCTTTTGTTCAAATATCCTATTGAAGATGCTATTAGCACTTGGTATATGTAACTATTAACACACGATAACAAACTTCTAGCATCTCAAAATTACACTAAAGATATTAAATGCATAAATTATACAACGTTCCTTCTGTATTAATATCAACCAAAGCTATTGACAAATCATAAAGTGACGCTTTGAAATCGTTTGTGATGTATTAGACAAAAGCTTTGAACAAATGAACAAATGGTTAAATTTTAAAGTGAAGTTAGATGGAATAAATAGTCATGAAAGGATTTATCATGTGATTTATATTGTAGAGAACTTTTCTTTTTTCTTATATCATCCATTATTAATTGTAATGTAATATGAACATTTAAAAAAAAAAATTGAGGCATAATGTATTTTGGTATTGACAAACATCCCACTTTGGTTTAAAGCTTTTTCGCATGCACTTATGTAAACCACTTTGGTTTGAAGGACTTGCGATGTGATTTGGAATCATAGGAACGAACGGTGTAATTTACTCTATATAATAAATGATTTCACATAAGCAACAAGTCTCAAACTCATGGCTTGCATATTAACTAGCATTCTAAACAGCCAAATTCATAGTCCTAGCCTATATATGCGAGTAGTGTTTTGAACTCAATCGCGGGCTTCATTACCTGATCCAATCAACTCATTCCGGATAAACTTATCAAGATCGATGTCTAGAATCCCATTTTTGTCAACAAATGTATAGGTGCCCAACTCGTTAAGGTCATGATTTGTCGACATGATATTGACACTAACAACGGTTATTTTTTTCTCATTGTATCCCAACATATGCTCCTTTTCAGCATTATCGGTCAAGTTGTCTAAAGCCATGGTTGAGTCAACTTGGTGAGCAAACTTCAATGGATTGAGTCGCCCATTTAGTCCAAGCATGTTGGAAATATTCTCATTGTTGAGATGAATTGTAAAACTTTCACCATTCACAGTTATCTTCGTGTATGATTGCCACATTTGGTACACTAACCAAAGGCCAAAAACTACAAACAATGCATAACGAAATGTATGTTTAGTTTTTGATGATATAGATTGTGTGTTCACAAATCTGAATTGGTAACTTGGCATAATCAACCACTTATCGATTCGGACTTCCTGTGTAACTCAAACTTCATAGTTTAAATGCAATATAAACACATAATCATGTAGTTCAAACATCATAAAATGACACTAAAAGTTCAAAAGAATGCAAATGAAAAATATGGAAATAAAAGAAACGTTACTACCAGTAAGTCTGAAGCTATTCGCAACGGTACACTCTAGAATCAATTGTGATGTTTTAAAAAAAAAATATTATGAACGAATGAAAGAATGTTTAAATTGTGAAGTGAACTTAGAATCTTAGATGGCATATAAAACGGTCGACAAGTATTTTACATGTGATTTAAGTTGTACAAAATGCAAATTATATTTTTTACAAAAATTTTCTTAAAATACTTTTCATGTGACTTATGCCACTGGGCTCACATTTAGAGCCCCCCAAATGTACATAAGTTTAAGCGTTTTTGTTTTGTATAGTTATCGGTATTTGTGTTATATCAACTGTCAAGTTTCACGTTTTACTTGATAGTAAGATGTTATCGCTTCATGTAAGAATGTGTGGTCTCATTTAGCAAAGTTTGTATTATAATATTGTCCCACATTAATTAGTGATAAAAGTAAAAGAGAGTTTATAAGTCTCTTCACGCTCCTAAAGCTAGATGGTGTATAATGATTCTTGTAGGCTAGATACTCTGTATAAAATGTTCGAAACATTTGCCTTACAAGATTCATGACACACTTTTTTTTAATCGTTAAAGTAATCGGAGTATACCTTTTCTATTAATCGTAACAAAGCTTCTTTATCAGGTACCCTATTAAAATGCTATTAACACTTGTTAAATGCGATCTTATAATCTTTATGGAGTTTGTGTACATTACATAAAGTTCCAACATTTGATGTCGAATTTTAGAAAAGATAAGTTAGCCCTTAAACCACCAGCGTTTATAATATATTTTAAGATAATGAAATAATCAATTATTTAATTGGATTTATACTAGTCAATAAGACATGTGCGATTTGTTTTTCTTTTTTTTTGAACATTGCGATTTGTTTTTCTAATAGCACCATTTTAAGTTAAAACGTATGGGTTACTAACTGGTCAAATAGTCCATGCATAGTTTATTTTGCCTTTGATATAATTTTACAATTGCAACAGGTCTCGAATATATGACCCACCAGACATTTTTATAGAGAAATGATAGGCATGTTGTAGAAAAACATGATAAGCAGAAACAAAACACCTTTATATAAATTTAACCAAATCAAAGTTCAACAGCGGAATAATAATAACCATAAACGATCACCACAGCTACTCTAGTATGATCCTATTATCTAACTTGATAATAGTTTTACAAGATAGAAGACAACAATAAATGGATAGATATGATCTTGAGATGAAGTCTCAAGATCAGTACAAATGAGAGAGATATTTTTCTAGCGGTTCTTCAAAACCAGTAGATGAAGAGAAAAGGGTCTCTTATATACTGGGTCTTCCAAACGGTCACAATGAAGCTGGGCTTGAGAAGGGCTTGGGCTGAGACTTGAGAAGATGGGCCAGAGAGCAACTTGAGCTTTGACAATACCTGAAACATAAAACAAAGAGAACACACAAGGGAATATCGGGTTATATATTTTAACACATGTATAATGATATGCCTAAAACTATGTGTTAAAATATATAACCCGACCGCTACAACAAATAAACTCTTGCCATACACTTTTAGACATGTTTTTAGGCATGCCTATCATTTCTCATTTTTATAAACTCAACCGCAGGTTTCATAACTTGGATACTTGGATGTAGCTCTAGATAGATTTTTAGAAAAAATGGTTGAATTGGGCTTCGTCTGCTTAGACCGACTTTTGAAGCTATAAGTTTTAAAAAATCTTCAAACGTTATAATTTAAGAAAAAGAAAATTGTATATTTGTTAAAATTTTACATCCATTGATCCGAATTAGGTGCAGTAAATCTTGTCTTACTATGTCAATATTTTGCAGCTAAGAGTCTATGTTTCGTACAATGATTTGTGTTTGTGTTATATAAGTTGACGGGTTTCACATTTTAAATCATAGTATGATCCAAGATTTTGTGTCATCGCTTCATATATATCCGAATGTGTGGTTTCATTTTACAAAGTGTGTATTTTAATATGAGAATATATTAGCTACAATTAATTATAGTCAATTGGCTACAATTTTGTTCTACAAATATGGGTTCCTGATTATTTCTGTGGGTTCTGATTTTTTTCTGTTAGTCTCTGATTCATTGCTAGTGTATTTTTTGTGAAGGATTGTAGCTAGTTAGCTACAAAAATTGTAGCCAAGTTATCCCCTTTTAATATTGAACCACGTTGGTTATGGATAAAAATGAAAGTGGGTTTATAAGGCTCGTCACATTTGTATCGTTTACATTAAAAGATTATCTTTGAGTTTCATATTTTACACAAAATGCTTTTGGGAAGAAATCAAAGATCTTACAAAGCCGTTCTTCTTAGTTGTTAAAACTTAAAAGCTTGAAGGAATTTGTGAGGTAGTTATAAAAAAACCTCTATGTTCCATTTAACAAATTTTGTGTTTGATATTGTCCCACATTAGGTAGAGATAAACATGAAAGTGGGTTTATAATGCTCATTACAATTGTTATATTAGAGTAGGGGTTAAAAGATGTTGTAAGGTAGCTATGACAAATATTAATGCTGTAATTATAACATATGTTACCTCATCTCGTTTTTAACTTTTTGTCTATTTAAAAACTTCTTTTTCATAAAATCAAATAGATTATAAAGTCGTTCGTTTTTCTTTATTTCTTCAAAAGAAATCAGAATTGTATAAAGCCATTTTTATTGATCACAAAAAGCTTTTGTTCAAGCACCCTATCGATTAAAGAATCCACGCTACCACTCTATCTACTGAGTATCACAAGGAGCAACTGGTGGAAACAAAAATATTCTTCCTTCTATAGAATGAACGATAGAAGATGAGAAAATTTGTCATCTATATATGATTTCACATATACAACAAGTCTTAAAACGAGCATTCTAAACAACTGAATTCATAGTGCTTAGCATGGATATGCAAGCAGTATTTTGAACTCAATCCTGGGCTTCATTACCCAATCCAGTCGGCTCATTCCAGATAAACTTATCAAGTTCGACGTCTGGAATCTCATTTTCGTCAAGAAATGTATAGGTGCCCAACTCGTTAAGGTCATGATTCGTCGACTTTATATTGACACCAACAACGTTTGTTTTTTTCTCATTGTATTCCACCATATGCTCCTTTTCAGCATTATCGGTCAAGTTGTCTAAAACCATGGTTGAGTCAACTCGGAGAGTTAATTCCAATGGTTTGACTCGTCCTTTTAGTCCAAGCATCTTAGGAATTTGCGAGTCGTTGAGATGAATTGCAAAACTTTCACCATTCACACTCTTGTTATCGTATGATTGCCATATTTGGTACACTAACCAAAGACCAAAAACCACAAACAATGCATAACGAAATGTATGTTTAGTTTTTGATGATATGGATTGTGTCTTCACAAATTTGAATTGGTAACTCGTCATAATCAACCACTTATCAATTCGGACTTCCTGCATAACTCAGACTTCATAGTTTAAATGCAATATAAACACATGATTATGTAGTTCAAACATCATAAAATTACACCAAGAGTTCGAAAAAGTGCAAATGAAAAACATGAAAACTAAAGAAACGTTACCTCTAGTATAAGTCTGAAGCTATTCGCAAAGGAACTCTAGAGAATGATTGTGATGTTTTGGACAAAATATTTTGAACTAATGAAGAATGTTTAAGTTGTGAAGTAAACTTAGATGGCATATAAAACGGTCAACAAGTATTTTACATGTGATTTAAGTTGTACAAAATACAAATTATGTTTTTTTCTTTTTTATTTCTTAAAATATTTTTCATGTGACATATGCCACTGGGCTCACATTTAAAGCATTGGGCCCAGTTAATCTGGATCTCTTTTATCAATCACTTATCAAATATTTTACCCGAGCATGCTAGCCTTTAGACTCAGATATATGCGGCTTCATCGACTTTATGATTTATCATTGGGCAAATGGCACAAAAAGGCATCAAAGTTAGGCTCCATTTCCAATCAAGGTATTTTACTTTTTTTCTTGCATAAAAAGGTTGCCAACAAAAAAAATTAGTGGATTTGGATTTTTTTCATTAACTTCCGTTAACAACTAACCAATAATACTGTTAAGTGTATACATTGAAACATTTTAAAATTTTGAAGGGCCAAATTTGAACCTTTTCTTTTTTATAACTGTCAATTTGGGGATAACAGTTAACCAAGTTTCTTCCCCAAAATCTTTTAATTTGCTTCTTTCATTTGTGATAACAGTTAACCAAGTGTCTACCTACCTCTTCTAGATTTATAACACGAGTCCAAGTTTCTTCCCCAAAATACAAATGAAAGAAGCAAAACTACTTAACCAAGTTTAGCTACTGTTAAAAACCTCATCCACTCCACAAAAAAAAAACAGAGAAGAGATTATCTTCTCCTCCCTCTCCCTGGTGAACGACAACAACACCACCACCCCACCGCCTCACCTCCACTTTTGCCACACCACTTGATAGCATCACAATTATCACCATCATCAACACCAATAAGGATTTCGTTTATTTGCTTCGGGTATGTTTGATTTGAGTTAACCTCAGCCACTCCACGCCACCACCAACAGAGCCATGCCTTCCTCACCATCATCCCTCCCTCCTCTTGGTATGTTTACCACCATCAAAAGTAGCGATTAATTTTCCAGAAGTTCTGTGTAGAGATGTTGACAAGATTCTGAAACCTAATGGTGATTACCTCAAAACAAGAGGGGTTGATTCCCAACAGATAGCAACTTTAGTGGCTCGTTATCCGCCTATTTTGATCAAGTGTGTAAAGAAATCGTTAGAACCAAGGATTAGATTTTTGGTAGAGGTAATGAATCGAGGACTTGAGGAAGCTGCAGATTATCCTGAGTTTTTTCAGCATGGTTTAAAGAAGAGGATTGAGAGGCGAGAAAAGCTTTTGAAGCAGAAGAATGTTTCTTGCAGTTTGAGTGAAATGGGGAAGAAACGATTTTGCCCTAAGTTAATTTGGCAGTTATAAAAAATAAAAGGTTTAAATTTGGCCCTTCAAAATTTTAAAATGTTTCAATGTATACACTTAACAGTATTATTGGTTAGTTGTTAACGGAAGTTAATGAAAAAACCCAAATCCGCTAAAATTTTTTGTTGGCAACCTTTTTATGCAAGAAAAAAGTAGAATACCTTGATTGGAAATATACCCTAACTTTGATGCCTTTTTGTGCCATTTGCCCTTTATCATTTATACAGTTATATTTTTGTTTGTGTTATATCATTTGTCAAGTTTCACGTTTTACTTGATAATACAATCTCAAGATTTTATTTCATTGCTTCATGTTAGAACGTGTGTGGTCTCTCATTTATCAAAGTTTGTGTTGTGATATTGTCCCACTAATCACATTGATTAGTGATAAAAACAAAAGTGAGTTTATAGGCCTCGTGACACTCTAAATGTAAGAGATACTCGGTATCAAAAATATTCAAAACATCGACATTACACGAATCAATCTAAAACCTTTAATCATTAAAACATATACCTTTTCTAGTAATCGTAACAAAAGCTTCTTTTCAGGTACCCTTTTTAAAATGCCATTAATATGTGATCTTATAATCTTTATGGACTTTGTGTGCATTGCATAAAGTTCCAACATTTGATGTCGAATCGTGGAAAAAAAAGTTAGTCCTTGAACCACCAGTCAATAACACATGTGCGATTTGTTTTTGTAATAGCTACATTTAAGTTAAAACGTCTTATTATTTCTACGTTACATATTTAAGTGTGGCTTTGGCTGGATTACTAACTGGTCAACAAGTATTGAATATATGACCTGCCAGTCAAGAGCATTCTAACTTATAAATTAATATTGATACTCAATTACTCATTGTCATAGCTAGACTATGCAAAACAGATTTTTTAACTCGACCGAAGGTTTGATAACTTTCATTACCCGATTGATTCAATTCATTCTCGATAAACATATCACGGTCCATTGTAACCAATCCCATTTTCGTCAAGAAATGTATAGGCGCCATTTTCTACCTCGTTAAGGACATGATTTGTCTAATTCCTCATGTCCCTTAACACCATAAAGTGTCGTTTCTTTATCATCATATTCCTCGATATTTTTATTTTGAGCATCATCGGTCAAGTTGCCGTGAACAACACGGTGAGTTAGCTCCAATGGTTTGACTAGACCTTTTAGTCCAAGCATGTTGTGCATTTGCTCGTTGTTGAAATGAATTGCAATCCTTTCGCCATTCACACTAAACTTTGTGTATGATTGTCTCATTTGGTAAATATCCGAAGGACGACAACCACAAACAATGCAAAATGCAACGTATGCTTAGTTTTGACAAATTTGAGTGTGCGATCACAAGGTTGAAGTGGTAACTCATCATAAGCAACCACTTGTCGATCCAGAATTCCTGCATGATTTCATAAAAGACATAACTCAAGCTTCATGACTCAGATAAAAGGTGAAAACATGATCATCGAGTTCTATGATCCCAGAATTACACTGAAAAGTTACAACAATGATGATGGAGAATGCGGAAACTATAGAAAAATAATCTTGGGTATTCGAAACCTACACTCCAATCCAGTGTTATGTTTGAACAAAATATTTTGAACTATTGAGGAAATATTGAAATTCTAAAGTATACTTAATTAATGTCAAACAAACGGTCAAGAAGTCTATTTTTCATGTGATATATCTAGTACAAATTATCCTTCTTTTTAATTTTCTTAATATTGTGTCTCATTGCTTCATTTTGAAACATGTGGTCTCATTTAACAAAGTTCGTGTTATGATGTATCCCACATTGGTTGGGGATACAAATGAATAGCACATTACACTCCATTATTTAGATGTGCATTTAAAGGTTTTTATACTTGTGCACTTAGGTATAAATATCTTTTGGTGTATGTTTTTTTTTTCACGTCTAAATTGGCAATGGTTTCGCACGGCATATTTTGGATGTGTATTAAAGGGTTTCTATACTTGCGTATCTGGGTATAAATACCCTTTTGGGTACAATATTTTTTCACGTCCAAATCGGCAATGGTGAACTCCTTTATTGTCATGGCATATGTGCTGATATGAACCTCATCCTTCAACAACTTGATTTTGTTAATCCCTTGTATGTTATGGACGTTCATGGTGCTGACGCAGGGACAAACCTAAGAATTTTCGTTGGACGTTGCACAATTTCTTTGGTGAGGGTCTTGCATATAATTTTGTTTATCATAAACAACAAAATTCGCACCATAAATAATTTTTAGGCTAAACTGAAGTAACACAAAAATATATTTGGGTATTGCACATACTAAAAAAGCAACACTTTTATAAAAAAAATTACATTTTGTAGATCAAAATCAGGTGTAGTCCGTGGCAGACCCGGCTCCCATGTGGATTAGTCCCTGCGCTAACACTGTTTTAGGAATACAATGGCTTCAAACATTGGGCTAAGTCATATCTGATTATTCAATCCCTAACATGCATTTTTAGTATAAAGAAATATGGGTCACCCTTACAGGTGAGTCAAAATCAAGTGTTGCTCCGACGTCGTATAGCCAATTATATGTCATATGTTAGACCAGGGGTAATCGCGTGTTGCCACTCAATTACAATTTCAGACACTATGCAAGAGTCTTTAGCTTATGCAACAACTAATAAAATCATTAATATACCCGCATTGCCAAAAAGTGGAAATGACAAGATTGACTTCAGAGATGCTCCGAGAAGGAATTATTAAACCGGTACGAGCCCATTTTCTTATCCGGTTTTACAAGTTCGCAAAAAGGAAGGGCCATCGTGTTTTTGTGTCGATTATTGTGCACTTAATGTTATTACCATTCCAGATCGTTTCCCTATACCTACAGTTGACGAGCTGTTAGATGAATTGTTTGGTGCCAAATACTTTTCAAGAATAGACTTACATTGTGGTTACCATCAAATTCGTCTTGCACCCAAAGATACTCATAAAAAAATTGTTTTGGCCTTAATAATCTGTGAGACAGGAAATTGATGAATGATTGAATGAAAGAATTTTTTCAGGCTATCATTTTCACATATTATGATAGTCATCAAACATCATCTAATCCATTATGGGTCCTGGTGGATTTTGTGGGGTAGCTGTCAAAAACCGTTGTGTTTAATTTAATGTTTTGACATTGTCCCACATTGTCTAGAGACAAAAAATGAAAGTTGGTTTTTAATGCTCATTACAATTGGCATCTACAAGTTTGTGTCTGCAAAGTGTTTGTTAGGTGGCAATGAAAAAGTTTAATATCTTTGATAATAAAATACAAAGACTTTGAGGCAATGACTTTTTGTCCTTTAAAAAGCATCAAAGGCATTTATTTTTTTAAATAAAATCAAAAAGTTTTTAATGTCGTTATTCTTTATTTGTTCAAAAAGAAATCCAAATTGTATATAGTCATTTTTCTGATCACAAAAAGCTTTTTTTCAAGCACTCTACAGAAGATGCTATTAGTACTTAGTATATGTGATTGTTAACACTCGATCACAAACATCTAGTATTTCAAAATTACACTAAAGACGATAAAGGTATAAATTAGAGAACGTTCCTTCGGTATAAAATCAACCAAAGCTATTGACAAATTGCAAAGTGACGCTTTAAAATCGATTGTGATGATTTTGACAAAAGCTTTTGAACAAGTGAACGAGTATTACAAGGCGAACAATTTTTAACACATTGTTAAACAAGGGGAAAAAAATATGTATGTTAAAACCTTAAATCCGTTGAAACGTATTAGTTGCGGTAGCAGGAGTACATTCACTCCCCCAATGTCAAGCATTTTGAGTTTATGTTGTGTACGAACTCTTTGTATTATATCAGTTGTTAAGTTTCACGTTTTAATTGATAGGAAGATTCTAAAGCTCTTTGTATTATATTGTGGTCTCATATGACAAAATTTGTGTTTTGATTTTTTGGGTGCAGACTTCGTATAAAAGATGTGATTATTAACAAACGAAAATGAAGTTCTAGGATTCCAAAATTTGACTATCACGACTTATCGACTTAGTTCCTCGTCCTTAAGAACCATCAAAGATTGTTTCTTTCTCATCATATCCTTCCACATGTTCCTTTTCGGCATCAACTTGTCTAGAACCATGGCTAAATAAAATCCGCGAGCTAACTCATTGGCTTGAGTTTGAATCACCGTTTTAGTCTAACCATGTTGGAAAATTGATCTTTGTTGATACGGATTGTTACACTCTCGCCATACTTATCGTAGTGTATGCGTGCCAAATTTGGTCTAATAGCCAAAGATCGAAAGCTACAAACAATGCAAAACGAAGTGTATGTTTTGTTTTTGACGATTTTGATTGGGTGTGCACAAAGTTGATGTGGTAACTCGTCATAACCAACCACTTATCAATCCGGCCTTCCTGCATGATTTCATAAACGCAAGAAGAATGACGCATAAAGTGATAAAACAATTTTTTTTTAGCAAAGATGCAATTTAAAGACATGATCATGAAGTTATAGCATACCCAAATTACACTCAAGTTTAGAACAATGACTATGAAAAATGCTAAAAATCAGTTGAGATGTTTAGGCATCATATTTTACACGAGTGAAAAAATGTTTAAGATGTGAAGTGGGCTTAGATGGAAAATAAGGCAGTCAAGAAGTATTTTACATGTGATTTAAGTTGTGCAAATTATCATTTTTTAACATTTTCTAAATACTTTTCATAATTTCATGTGACTTCTGCCATTGGGCTCATGTATAGGGAATTGGGCCCAGTTATTACGCCAAAATGTTACAAACTTTGTTCAAAAAGTCATTATATTGCATTGTAAATTTTAGGCGATGTATACATTAGACATTTTATAGTAGGGAAAATATTTTGTTATTGTCCTACATTGGTTAGAGATAAAATAGAAGTGGGTTTTTAATGCTCATCATAACTAGTACTTTTGAATGTGTGCTAGAAGTTATTGTAAAGTAGCACACTAATTTCCTGGTATCACTTTTTTTTTTTTTTTTTTTTTTTAAAAAAAAAAAAGACTTCAAAAGCATTTAATAACTTTTTTTTTTGAAAAAAAATTGTTTAGTTGCAACAATCTCACTATGAGCGTTAAATGAAGGAGCATATCAATAACTGTTATTTGTGTGTCACTTCAGCGTCACCTCAAAATCTCTTCAATAACACTCGAATAACTAATACAGACACTCAAGCAGTAATTGAGTCCTATAACACACCACCAAAAATGTTACAAACTTTGTTTAAACAGTCATTGTACGTATGCATTGTAAATTTTAGCGATGTATGTAGTAGACATTTTATAGCTGGGAAAATAGTGGTATGACACAAGTTTGTAGATGGTGTGCAATTTAACAGTTTATGGCAAAAAGATGGGATATAAAAAACATTGGATACTTGGATGTAGGTAGGATAAACAAACATTGTGTTAAACTGTCAAGTTTCACGAATTCATTGATAGTATGATAATTTTGTGCAATTGTTTCTTATTGGTACCTGTGATCTCATTTAGCAAAGTTTATGTTTTAATGTTGTCCTAGATCTGATAGTACACTTAATTATACTTGTATGTTATGTTGAAGGTTTTTGTGGTGTAGCTATAAAGAAGGTTAATTATTGTAGCATATACAATACCGAATTACCTTTTCTGTTTTGAAAAATCAATGCGAAATGTACGTTAGTTTTTTATACCATCCTCAAACTGTCTTTTTTGAATTCGAAAAATAAAAGCCAAATGTATGTTTAGATTTTGATGATTTTGATTGTGTGTTGACGAAGTTGAATTGGTAACTCAACTCATCACGATCAACCACTTACCGATCAAGACTTCCTGCATGATTTCATAAATCACTTGATGTCTTAATAAACAAAACTCAAGCTTCATGACAAAGATAAAAGATGCAATTTAAATGCATGATCATGCAGTTCTAGCATTCCAAAGTTCTTTAAAAAGTTCCAACAAGGATGAAATATGCGGAAATTAAACGTTACCGTGTGTATGTTAGTTTGTAAGTAACCAGCAATTTGTTGGATACTTGAATGTAGCTCTAGATTGGCTTAAAGAAAAATTGTTTTGGCCTTGATATACTAAGATCACTACAAGGTGGCAAAAAAATATGTGAGACATGAAATTGATGAATGATTGAATTCAAGAATTTTATCATGCTATCGAATTCACACATTATGATTGTCATCAAACATCATCTAATCCATCATTCTATTCTCATATTTGCACTTCTGAATTAAGAAAAGAAAAAGGAAAAAAAAAGAAGGAATAAAGTGGATACCAAGAAGACAATGAGTAAAGTGGTGCCTAAAGAAGACCAAGTTATAGAGTTGTAAGTTTTGAAAAATCTTCACACGTTTTAATTCAAGAAAAAGAAAAATATATTTGTTAATCTATTGAAACGAATTAGTTGTAGTAACTCTTGTGCTACTATGTCAAGTACTTTGAGGCTAATTGTTTATGTTTCCTACGATTATTTGTGTTTGTGTTGTATCGGTCGACATGCATGTTTCACATTTTAATTCATAATATGATCCAAGATTATGTGTCATTGCTTCATTTTTGAACGTGTGGTTTCATTTTACGAAGTGTCTATTTTAATGTTCCCACATTGGTTATGGATAAAAAGGAAAGCGATTTTATAAGGCTCGTTGCACTGTACCCTTTACAGATCATTTTCAAATTCAAGTTTCACTGAAACAAATACCTCATGAAAGTTCTGTTAGGAAGAAATCAAATGTTTTATAAAGCAGTTCTTCTTAGTTGTTAAGACTACCCGTAGTGTGTCCGACCAACTTAGACGCATATTCCCCATTACTGCATGTTTGTCCAGCATGTCATATACAAAAAAAAAAAAAAAAAAAAAAAACCGATCAAAATAAGGATCGAATTATGTGACATGTTGGTGGTGTCATCGGCCATCCCCGTTGCGCTAAACTGACCATGAAATTGTTGTAGAAAGAGAAAGTTGACATGAAAATAATGTCCTCAGTCATGAAACAAATACCTCATGAAAGTTTCTTCTTAGTTGTTAAGACTACCCGTAGTGTGTCTGACCAACTTAGACGCATCTTCCCCATTACTGCATGTTTGTCCAGCATGTCATATACAAAAAAAAAAAAAAACACCGATCAAAATAAGGATCGAATTATGTGACATGTTGGTGGTGTCATCGGCCATCCCGTTGCGCTAAACCGACCATGAAATTGTTGTAGAAAGAGAAAGTTGACATGAAAATAATGTCCTCAGTCATGAAACAAATACCTCATGAAAGTTTCTTCTTAGTTGTTAAGACTACCCGTAGTGTGTCGACCAACTTAGACGATCTTCCCATTACTGCATGTTTGTCCAGCATGTCATATACAAAAAAAAAAAAAAAAAAAAAAAAAAGCCGATCAAAATAAGGATCGAATCATGTGACATGTTGGTGGTGTCATCGGCCATCCCGTTGCACTAAACTGACCATGAAATTGTTGTAGAAAGAGAAAGTTGACATGAAAATAATGTCCTCAGTCATGAAGTGGGTTGCATTACGGGTAGCTATCAAAAACCGTTATGTTTCTTTTAACAAATTTTGTGTTTTTCATGCTCATTACAATTCTTACTTTCAAGTCCGTGTCAAAAAAGCTATTGTGAGGTATAGTATCACTTTGACTTTTTGTCAATCAATATCAAATACTTTATAAAGTCGTTATTATTTATTTGTTCAAAAAGAAATCAAAATTGTATATAGTCAATTTTTTTAATCACAAAAAGCTTTTGTTAATCACTCTATAAAAGATGATATTAATACTTAGTATATGTGATTATTAAAATACGATCACAAACATCTAGCATCTCAAAATTACACTAATGACGATAACACTATAAATTAGAGAACGTTCTTTCGGTATAAAATCAACCAAAGCTATTGACAATTTGCAATGTGTCGCTTTGAAATCGATTGTGATGTTTTTGTCAAAAGCTTTTGAAGAAAAGGTCACATATTAAAACTTTAATGTGAACAATATTTAAAACATTGTTAAGAAAGAATATGAAAAATATGTATGTTCAAACCTTAAATCCATTGAAACGTATTAGTTGCGGTAGCAGGAGTACATTCACTCTCACAGTGTCAAGCATTTTGAGGCTAACTGGCTAAGATTTTATGTTTTGTACAATTATTTGTGTACATTTCCATAACTCTTTGAATTATATAAGTTGTTAAGTTTCACGTTTTAATTGATAGGATGATCCAGCCTCAAGATTTCGTGTCATTGTTTCATGTTGGAATTTGACAATATTTGTGTTTTGGTGTTTTCCCATATCGGTTAGGGTTAAAAGTGAAAGTGAGTTTATAATGCTCATTGCGTTTAAGAAGGATAAATGTGTGTGAATGGCAAATGATATTAACTAGTAGGGTATTTGGCTGACTTAAATTGGCCAACGCCGTTTCAAATGACATATAATAATATATATAGTAATAATGAAAATAGTTAATAAATCAATACACTCTCATTCTCGTATGTTTTTTTTGTTAAAGTTAATACTTGCAATAACTTTTCTTACATACTTTTCTGTTTTTGCAAAGAAGCCAAATACTTTATAAGGTCGATCATCGTAAAAAATGCTAAAAAGCGATTTCTTTTTAATCATTAACAATTTGTGTTCAAGCAACCTATTAAAGATGCGATCATTAACACACGATCATGAGGCTTTAGTATTACATAATTCATCTTTAAAAAAAATCATAGTGCCCTTAAAGAATTTACGAGAAGCCAGATACTTTTTAAAATCATTATTTTTTATTGCCTAAAAATAAGTCAAATATTTTATAAGATCATTAACAAACGAAAATGAAGTTCTAGGATTCCAAAGCTATTTGTGCAAATGCAAAGTGACACTCTAAAATTGTTTATTACAAATAATGATTAAATTTGTATGTATAATTTCACATAAATGTGTGACCTAATTACTCTCGCAAAATTTAACATCGATATTTGGTTAGAGGCACTTTATTTTGCTTACCAACAAATGCATGTTTATCAAATGACAAATTCTCACCATTCATCTAGTTTGATATAATGGTGGAGATTAACCTAAGATTTAAAAGGTAAACCTAAGTCCATGTTTTTTTCTTCTCTTTTTTTCTTTCTTTTTTATTCAATTTTTTTTTTTTTTTTTTGTCTTTTATTTTTAAAATCATTTTTTTTTAATTTAATTAACGTCTTTTTTTTTAATTTGTTTTTTTTTAATTCACGCTTTTTTTTTAAATTCGCGTTTTTTTATTTACGGTTTTTTTAATTCGCGTTTTTTTCTTCGCCTTCATACGTTTTCGTCTGTTTTCATACGTTTTCATCTGTTTTGGTTCGTTTTTGTCAGTTTTCATACGTTTTTCGCCTGTTTTCATACGTTTTCATCCGTTTTCATCCATTTTCATCAGTTTTCTTTCATTTTCATACGTTTTCATCCGTTTTTAGACGTGTTTTTAGGCTTTTATACGTATTCGTCTATTCTCTTACGTTTTCATTTGTTTACATTTGTTTACATTTAGATTAAACAACTTAAACAAGTTGATTTTGCTTTAAACACATAGTTATTGTACTTTTGTTTATTATTTAAGTTGTGATTGAATTTTTCTATTTAATAGTTACATTGTGAGTATTTCAATAGGTTTTACATAGGGATTTGAAAATATCTATGGTTGATCAGTGAAGAAGCTACAGGTGATATCATGTGTGGTATCACAAGTGATATCACACGTGATATCACAGGTGATTTCACAAGTGATATCATCTGTGATATCACGCATGATTCAACAAAATAGAAGAAGCTGACATATCTGTGATGTCACCAGTGATATCAAATTCTCCTCCAAAAAGTTGAACATCATGAGAATGAGATACACGAAAAATTAGCAATAAAAGTGTGGTAGTTAGTAGTTATTCAAAAAATCACAAGTGATATTCTGAATATCACAAATGATATTCAGAAAGTCACAAGCGATATTCTAAATATCACAACATGATATTTTGAATATCACACATAATCACTTGTGATAGTCCGAAACATATGAAAACGTACGAAAACGGACGAATACATATGAAAACGGACGAAAACGTATGAAAGCGTAAAAACACGTCTGAAAATGAATGAAAACGAAAGAAACCGAATGAAAACGGACGAAAACGTATGAAAATGGACGAAAGCGTATGAATAATTGACGAAAACGTAAGAAAACAGACAAAAACGTATGAAAATGGACAAAAACGTATGAAAACGGATGAAAACGTATGAAAACGGACGAAAATAGATGAAAACGTATGAAAATATATGAAAACAGAGGAAAACGTCGAAGAAAAAAGAAACGCGAATTAAAAAACGTTAAAAACGTGAAGAAAAAAAAGACGTCAATAAAAAAAACGTGAATTAAAAAAAAAAAAAAAAAAAAAAAAAAGTGAAGAAAAAAAAAGACAAAAAAAAGTGACGAAAAAAAAAAAAAAGACAAAAAGACAATAAGAAAAACATGGACTTAGATTTATCCATTAAATATTTGGTTAATCCTAACCATTAAATGAAACTAGATGAATGGTGAGAATTTATCCCTTGGTAAGCACCAAAATAAGAGTAAGCAAAAGACAACTCCTCTATTTAGTTACTCATTGTCTTAGCTTATCCAAACATTTTTTTTAACTCAACCACGGGTTTCATAACTTTCATTACCTGATTGAGTCGACCAATTCCTGATAAACTTATCACGATCAATGTTTAGAATCCCATTCTCGTCAAGAAATGTATTGGAACCACCGAACCATATTCATAACTTATCTACTTCACAGCAACACTTCTAGTAAGTAGTTCCTCGTCCCTTGGCACCATCAATGGTTGATTCTTTCTCATCATATCCTTCCACGTGTTCCTTTTCGGCATTATCCGTCAAGTTGCCTAGAACCACAGTTATATTAAATTCGTGAGATAACTCCATTGGCTTGAGTTTGAGTCGCCCTTTTAGTCCAAGCATTTTGAAAAATTGATCTTTGTTGTTATAGATTGTTACAGTCTCGCCATTCATACTTTTGGTAGTGTATGCTTGCTAAATTTGGTATAATAACCAAAAGACCGAAAGCCACAAACAATGCATAACGAAGTGGATGTTTTGTTTTTGACGATTTTGATAGGATGTTCACAAAGTTGAAGTGGTAACTGTGGGAAACTGTGTACACATTTAATTAATAAAATCAGATTAGAATAACAGTATATAAATTAACAGAAACAAAACAGTAAATTAAACAGACAGAACGGGGTAGAAGCAGAAGACAGACACTATAGAATTGAATAAACGAAAGCAGTAAAGACTCTTGTACGAGGCTCGTATTGAATACGATTCCCTTAAAACAGATTCGCCGTCTGTTTCTCAGGGTACAACGTACGCACTGTTGCACAGCCGGACCTGACAAACTTGCCTGAAAGATCGCTGAAAGACTCGCGTGTTTCTGATCAAAAAGCTGCTGGAACTCGTCTGGTAAGGAGCTGCGTTTTCTAAATGCACAGAACGAATGAGACATATGGCTGTATTTATATTGAAGACTCAACTTGTCCTCCAAGAAAATATTTCAGCCATATAAACGAAAATCTGTTATCTCTAAAACAGATTCACAAATCTTTTAAAAACATAAACTGATTTCTGTAAACTTACTTGATAAGTTTCAATCTATTCCTAAAATAGTCGGAGCTGCATTCGTGTCCGCAGGTCGCATGAGTTCAGAAACTTCGAACTCATTTTGACCCGAAAATCCCATTTTCTGCACCCCCTGCGCCCGCGCACGTAGGAGTGGGAGCATAACCAGCCTAAAGGAATTTGATAGCTAAAACTACAATTTCCTTATAAACAAGCATCCACTTCTTGTTTTGGGCGATGTGGGATTCTCCCATTTTTCCAAGTTTTTATGTTTCAAGTGCCTCACTTTGAGACACGATATCTCATTCATTTCAACTCCATTTTGGACATACTTTAGCTCGTTCATGAAGCTCTCGTCGAGGAGAACGCAAAGCTACTAAGAAACATAAATATATATAACATATACATATATTAAATAGTGTCCAAATTTTGCAAAAACTCATTTTGCAAAACTCATTTTCCAACAATCCCCACATGAATGGAAATCGGTCGAAAACACACGAACGCTTCGGTGAAATTCTCGGTTAAGTCTTGCATAGGATAGGTAGGTGTTACCTTGAACCTTCCCTTGTGAGATGCACTTAGTCTCCTAGATCCGAGTAGACGCGATGTCCTTGAACTCATTATCCATTTACGTGAGCGACATTACACTTCACACAAGACTCTCCCGACAATGTCAAGTCCTCATAGTCGTGTTCGTTATGGTCATGAACACTAGCCCGGTTCTGCAAGAGCTCTTAGGAATTGCGCCCACATTTCCCTTCAAGCGACCCCACTTCTCTCTCACATAGGTGATTTCATCTTGAATCATTAAAACATATGTTTTGTGATTTCATCTTGAATCATTATGCTTTATGATTTCATCCCGAATCATTATAGCCATATGTTTAACCTCTCAACAAGTCACATTTGTTATAGGAATGGACTAGGAAAGTTACAATATTTAGTAACTCCCCACATTGACGTGACTTCCCCACATTTCTATGATTAGGTTGTCCTATTGAACCCGGATCTTGGGATCTCCATCAATCGGGTTAGGTTTTCCTTCATAGAAACTCATTCCGTCAAGGGCTTTAGTCCCATTCCTCTAGACGACTTACTTACTAACTCTCTGCTTAAGCCTTTCGTAAGCGGATCCGCGATGTTATCCTTTGACTTCACATAATCAATTGAGATAACTCCTCGCTGAGAGTAGTTGTCGATCGAATTATGTCGACGACGGATATGTCGGACTTTCCATTATACATTATGCTATGAGCTCGCCAATTGCCGATTGACTATCACAATGTATACTAATGGCCGTTACGGTTTTGGCCACCTTGGTATGTCCTCTACGAATTGACGTAGCTATTCCGCCTCTTGTCCGCATTTATCTAACGCGATAAATTCGATTCCATCGTGGACTTAGCTATAACGCTTGCTTGGAAAACTTCCAAGATATAGCTGCCCTCCTAGTGTAAACACATATCCACTAGTCGATCTAGAATCCTTTATGTCGATATCCAATTTGCATCATCGTATCCTTCGATAACAAATGGATATCGATCATAATGCATCCATAATCGCGATCAGATCTCAAATAGTGAAGTACCCGAGTCATAGCGCCCAATGTGCATAGCTTGGGTTACTAGTATACCTACTTAGCTCGCTAACAAAGATATGCTAAGTCGTCGGTACGTCATCAAGTACATTAACATGCCAATAATTCTTGAATACTCTAATTGGGCAACACCTAAGCCTCTATTTTTAGATAGATGCCATCGGTGTCAATTGGAGTTCTAGCTAGGCCGAATCCCCGCATTATGAGTATTAAGAATTTTGTCCACATAATGTGCTTGACTTAACACAAGTCCATTATGAGTTCGTATGATCTTTATTCCAAGGATCACATCACCAAACCCATATCCTTCATGTCAAACTTTGATTTCAACATGTCTTTAGTAGATTTGATCATCTTGTCGCATCGCCAACGATAAGCATATCATCAACATATAAACACAAGATTACATATCCACTATTTGTGTCTTTGACATAAACACATTTGTCGCATTCATTAATTTTGAATCCACTCTCAGCATGTCGTGGTCAAAATTTTGATGCCATTGTTTGGGAGCTTGCTTTAAGCCATATAATGACTTAACAAGCCTACAAACTTTGTTCTCTTGTCCAGAGCCATGAAACCCTCGGGTTGATTCATGTAGATTTCTTCTTCTAAATCTCCGTTTAGAAATGCCGTTTCACATCCATTTGGTGAACTTCCAAATTTCTTAAAGCGGCAATAGCAAGTATCATCCTAATCGATGTTATTCGCGTAATAAAGAATATGTATCAAAGTAATCAAGACCTTCTCGTTGTCTAAATCCTTTGATTACTAATCTTGCTTTGTACTTGTCAATGGTGCCATCGGCTTTCATCTTCTTCTTGAAGATCCATTTATAGCCTAGTGGTTTACAACCGGAGGTAAATCCACGAGCTCCCAAGTATGATTTTGTAAAATAGAATCTATTTCACTTTTAATGGCTTCTTTCCATTGAGGCCCTTCCGAGGAAGTAACCGCTTCTCGGTAAGAAGTAGGTTCATTTTCAACCATAAAAGAAACAAAATAGGGTCCAAACGATTTCTGGTTCTTGCCCTTTTGCTTCTTCTAGGTTCAACCTCTTCTTCCTCGCTTGATCTTGTCTCTCATCTTGGAGATCATTATCATCTCGTTGTCTCTTATCTCGACAACTTCTTCATCTATTCTAGATGAACTTCCTGCTTCCTTCGTTAAACAAGGAAATATAGTTTCAAAGAATGAAGCATTCCTTGATTCCATTAAAGTACCCTTTTGTATACCCGGATTTTTCGAATCATGTACAATGAAGCGATAAGCACTGCTATTCTTAGCATATCCGATGAATATACAATCCACATATTTAGGTCCAATCTTTTGGGCCTTGGGAGTCGGTATAGCTACTTTTGCTAGACACCCCCACACTCGTAAGTACTGATATGATGGCTTTCTTCCCATCCATAATTCATAAGGGGTCTCTTCTTTTTCCTTACGAGGTATCTTATTTAAAAGATAAGTAGCCGTTAAAATGGCTTCCCCACATGTCCCGGCTTAGACCGTAACTTATCAACATGGCATTAACCATTTCTTTCAAGGTACGGTTCTTCCTTTCGGCAATACTGCTCATTGAGGTGAATAGGGAGCGGTGAACTCGTGTCTAATTCCATGTTTCGCACATAGGTCGTGAATGGAGACACATATTCACCTCCTCTATCACTTCGGACCACCTTGATTTTCTTACTAAGTTGATTCTCAACTTCGCTTTTGTATAGAACAAACTTGTCTATAGCTTCATCTTTACTTTTCGAAGTAAACATAGCAATACTTTGTACAATCATCAATAAACGTGATAAAGTACTTATTGCCACCTTTTGTGGGTAGTGATTTCAAATCACATATGTCGGTGTGTATCATATCAAGTGGTTCGGTTTTCGTTCAACCGATTTGAAAGATGCTCTTGTAAGTTTGGCTTCAACACAAGTTTCACATTTATATTTTGAGTCAATATGGAAATTAGGTATTCAATTAAATTTAATCAAACGACGATCGAATTAAAATTTACATGTCCAAGACGGCCATGCCACATATTAGAAGACTCAATCAAGTAAGAAGAAAAATTCATTTTATTGATATCATTCTTAACAACCATTACATTGAGCTTAAACATACCATTCGGGCATATCCCCTACCAACATAAACTTGATTCTTAGAAAGAACAAACTTATCAAAGCTAAAAACAAGACGAAAACCAAACTTGTTCAATTGCCAACTGCACACAAGATTCTTACGAATCTCGAACATACAAGACATTAGTCAACTTGAGCTCTTTCTCGGATGTCATCTTCAAGATTACATCTCCTTCGCCTTGATTTCAAGTGATTGCAGAGTTGCCCATGTATGCCTTCTCTCCACTATCAACCGCTCGAAAGAGTAAAACATACTCTTATCAAGACACACATGATGGTAGCCCCAGATCCACCCACCATTCCTCGTTGTTGGAACCTACCAGTTAACTTCAGAGATCATAGCAATGACATCGACACCATAGCAATCATGTCCACATCTTCATTCACCATATTAGCTGGCGTGGAGTCACCCGCTTCGGCATCTTACAATTAGCAAAGACGGTGACTGGTGGTCAGCTTGAAACACACCCTTGGAACTTTGTTTCACAATTGCGACTTTAGGAGCAAGGTACTCAGACTTCCTTTGTCCTTCTTGTCATTCTTTCCTTTTCCTTTGCCTTTAGCTTTGACATTGGACTTTGAAGATGACGAAACATGCTCAACCATATTTGCCTTTGCGTAATCAGCGATACGTGTTTTTTCGAGCCGACTTGTTGTCCTCTTCAATACGAAGACGAACAACCAAGTCTTCAACACTCATCTCCTTTCGCTTATGCTTGGTAGTTCTTGAATTCTACCCACTTGAGGTAACTTTTCAATAATAGCAAAGAACTTGAAAAGTTTCACTCAAAGTCATTCCTCAAGATGAATGTCGTGTAGCGTAACTGCAGATCTTGAACCCGACTTATCACATTCTTTGAATCAACCATCTTGTAATCCAAAAACGAGCTACCACGAACTTCTTTGTACCAAGATCCTCGGTTTTGTTCTTGCGTTCCAATGACTCCCATAATTCTTTGGCGTCTTAGTCTTGCAAGACACGTTGTACAAAGAATCAACCAAACCATTCGAACATAATTGTGACACAAAAATCGAATGTTTCCATGCTTCCAAGGCTTGAACAAACTGTTGATTAGAGGATTGACCTTCGCAGGAGGTTCCACGTTAGGTGGGTTTCTTTTAAGAACCGCGCAAGGTTCAAAGTAGTCGATAGAAAACATCTTCGTTGCCACCTCTTGAAATTTCGCCCATTGAATTTCTCTCGGTTTCTCAAGATGATTAGCAACAGTGTTAGTAACCGGCGCACCAGTCACGTTCACAGAAGTAGTCACAGGAGGGGTAGTAGTGTTTGTCATCTTGAAAAACAAACACAAACAGTCAAACAAGCTGTTGTAAATTGGTATCTACTATTACCAGATCTGATTCAACAAAACACTATCTTGGTTTCGATGGATCACGTAAATCAGTTTATCAGAAACTCAATCTTGGTTTCGTTATAAACTGATAAGATAAACTGCTTAAAAAACGTTATAGATCTGTTATACAATTCTGTATGTATAAAACTGTTTAACTGAAACTGATTTCCAAAGAAACTCAACAAGGTTTCGACAGAAAACAGTTTATAAAATCCTGTTAATAATTAATCCGATTTTAACAAAGTGTTTTTTAAATTCGGTTAAACCGAATCTGTTTTAAGACTGTGGGAAACTGTGTACACTTTTAATTAACAAAATCAGATTAGAATAACAGTATATAAATTAATGTAAACAAAACAAAGAATTAAAGCAGATGAACGGGTAGAAGCGTAAGATGACACTATAGAATTGAATAAACGAAAGCAAGAAAGACTCTTGTACGAGGCTCGTATTGAATACGATTCCTTAAAACAGATTCATTGTCTGCTTTCTCGTGGTATAACGACGCACTGTATTACACACCGGACCGACAAACTTGCTCGAAGATCATTGAAAGACTCGCGTGTTTCGATCAAAAGTCTGGAACTCGTGCGGTAAGGAGTCTGCGTTTTCAATGCACGAACGAATGAGACATATGGTCAGATTATATTGAAGACTCAACTTGTCCTCCAAGAAAATATTTCACCATATAAACGAAAATCATATCTCTAAAGCAGATTCGCAAATCTTTAATACATAAAACAGATTTGCATATCTTTAAAAACATAAACCGATTTACGTAAACTTACTTGATAAGTTTCAATCTATTCCTAAAATAGATTTACAGAAAATCTGGAAAAATGAAACTGCAGCAAAAAGTTACGCACGTATGCGAGGCTTCGGAGCTGCATTCGTGTCCGCAGGAGTTCAGAAGCTTCGAACTCATTTTGACCCGAAAATCCCATTTTCTGCACCCCCACCCTGCGCGCGCGCACGTAGGAGTGGGAGCATAACCGACCTAAAGGAATTTGATAGCTAAAACTACAATTTCCTTATAAACAAGCATCCACTTCTTGTTTTGGGCAATGTGGGATTCTCCCATTTTTCCAAGTTTTTATGTTTCAAGTGCCTCACTTTGAGACACGATATCTCATTCATTTCAACTCCATTTTGGACATACTTTAGCTCGTTGCGAAGCTCTCGTCGAGGAGAACGCAAAGCTACTAAGAAACATAAATATATATAACATATACATATATTAAATAGTGTCCAAAATTTGCAAAAACTCATTTTGCAAAACTCATTTTCCAATAGTAACTCATCATAAGCAACCATTTATCGATCTGGCCTTCCTGCATGATTTCATAAAACGCAAGAAGAATGATCCATCATAGAACTAAAACCTCATAACAAAGATGCAATTTAAAGACATGATCATGAAGTTCTAGCATACCAAAATTACACTAAAAGTTAAAACAAATGTTAAAATTATGGGAGGTAATACTCACACCACATTTTTTTATTCATTCATTATCATTTATGCATTACAGTATTGTACAGTATAATACTGTAATGCATTAATGGTGGTGAATGAATCAAAAAATATGGTATAAGTATCAATTCCTTAAAATTATACAAAAGTTACATCTAGTATAAAGTCCAAGGCTATTCAGAAAGGGACACTAAAAATCAATTGTAATGTTTTAGACAACATATTTAAACGAGTAGAAAATGTTTAAGATGTGAAGTGAGCTTAAATGTCAAATACAGCATTCAAGAAGTATTTTACATGTGATTTAAATTGTGCAAATTATCCTCGCTTTGATTTTTTTTTTCTTTTTTAATTTTATAAATACTTTTCATATGATTTATGCCATTGGGCTCAGTTATTCTAAAATTTTTATCAGGTTTATTACGCCAAAATGTTACAACCTTTGTTTAAATAGTCATTGTACATATTGCATTGTAAATTTAGCGATGTATATAGTTGGCCTTTTATAGCAGGGAAAATAATGGTATGACACAAGTTTGTAACAAAAGCTTTGAACAAATGGTTAAATTCTAAAGTAATGTTAGACGGAAATAAAGGGTCATGAAAGGATTTTTCTTTTAATTTATGTTGTATATATATATTTCACTTATATCATCCCTTATTAATTGTAATGTAATATGAAACTTTTTTCAAAAATTAAAGACGAAATGTATTTTAGTACTTGTGAATAGCTACATTGGTTTTTGGTTTAAAGCTTTGTCGCTAGCACCTTAATAACCAATGTGACCGCCCGACAAGTACCAAAAGTCATTTTTAAAGCTTTGTCGCTAGCACCTTAATAACCAATGTGACTGCCCGACAAGTACCAAAAGTCATTTTTATCTAAACGAACCTTTTATAATATGATTCAACATATATACTCACGCTTGGTTACAACTTCCTCCAATGTGGGACAATTTTCTCTTCCGTAGAATTAAAGTACGTAGCTTTTGTTTCAAGCGAGGGATCACTACGAGAAATGTATTATTTGCTAGCTTCCTTTATATTGTTCACACTTGTGAATATGTTGTAAAGTTATAACGCTTATAAGACTATGATTATCATCTTAGTAGAATAATGTGAAATGAATTAAGTTTTGTTGGAAGTTAACCATACAAAAGGTGTATCTTGCAATATTCTTTTTAAGATCCGAAATTTATCAACGGGTACTTGTACATGATATTGACTCTGATCCAACACACCACTTCTGTATAATTGGAACACATCCCACATAAATATATTTGTATAAGAAGTTTCGAGTTCTAGGGCTACAGTAACGATCCATGTAGGATGTGTTCCGGTTATTATCAAGAGTCACTATATATTAGCTAGTTGAACACTAACACATAAAACCATACATAGTAAACAAAAACCACATTAGATAACAATATAGATAGTCATAGAACTAGTGATACAAACTAGATAGAGACATGAAACTAACTGTCAGTTTACATGTTAGTTGTTGCAAATAAATATTGTTCTTCAAGTATTAAACTTATTAAGATTTAGTTATCATATAGTATCATAGTAACTAGTTTAAGGATCGACACTACCAATTTAACTATAAGCAACTAATGGAAATAAAAATATTCTTCCTTATTATAGAATGAAGGATGAAAATTTGTCATTTATAATAAATGATTTTACATAAGCAACAAGTCTCGAACTCATGACTTGCCTGTTAACGAGCATTCTCAACAACCGAATTCATAGTCCTAGCCTATACATGCGAGCCTTATTTTGAACTGAACCACGGGTTTCATTACCTGATTGAGTCGATTCATTCTCGATAAACTTGTCAAAGTCAATGTCCGGAATCCCACTTTCGTCGAAATGTATAGGTTCCCAACTCATTAAGGTCATGATTTGTGGACTTGATATTTACACCAACACAAGTTGTTTTCTTTTCTCATCATATCCCACCAGATGTTCCTTTTCAACATTATCAGTCAAGTTGTCTAAAATCATGGTTGAGTCAACTCGGTCAAGCCGGAAATATTCTCATTGTTGAGATGAATTATAAAACTTTCACCATTCACAGTTATCTTCGTGTATGCTTGCCATATTTGGTATAATAACCAGAGGCTGAAAGCCACATACAATGCAATGCGAAATGCACGTTAGTTTTTGACGATTTTGATTGTTGCCAAGTTGGATTGGTAACTCATCAACCACTTATCGATTTGGACTTCCTGCATAACTAAAAAACTTCATGATATAAATGCAATATAGACACATGATCATTTAGTTCAAATATCCCGACATTACACTAAAAGTTAGAACAATGACTATGAAAAATGCATGTGGAAATTAAAGAAACGTTACCTCTAGTATAAGGGCATCCACTATGGTTGTTCATGAAAATGTTTATAAAATGATGAAGAGGTTTAAGAACTCATAAACCATAGTGAGCATCTATTTCAAGCTTATGTGTCATAAAGAGGTCTAAGATATTAAACCTTTTCATAATTTAATGCATTTGATTATGTGTGATGTTTATATCACTTGAAAAGGTTTATAACATAGTGGGAATAGGTTTATAAAACAAAAAGGTTTATAATTTAATGTCATAACACAAGTATAAACCTTTTAGTGGATGGCCTAAGTCTTAGGCTCTTTGCAAACGGACACTCCAAAACTGATTGTGATATTTTAGACAATAAATTTTAAGCAAATAAATGGTCAAGAAGTGCTTTTCATGTGATTTATGTAGTACAAGTTATTATTAATATGATAGTTGACTTTTAAAACAAGCCTTTAACCGTTGTAATCTGTAACTGTTGTTCTTAATTTGGTTATATGTGTTACTTGGATGTAGCTTTAGATGGACTAAGACTAGAAGGTGGCGGTAAAGGAGACCGGGTTTTGGATTCTTAAGCTGTTAAAAATCCTCGTTATGCAAGAAAGAGAAAAATACGTAAGTCAATATTTTACATCCATTGAAACGAATCAGTAGCAGTAGCTGGGGGACATTCAATACCGCTATGTCAACCATAGTGAGGATAAGAGTTTGGGTTTCGTACAGTCGTTTGTGTATGTTCTGTTACTCTTATATTATATTGATTAGTTGTCAAGTTAGACGATTTAATTGATAATATAGTAAGACCCAACAAAAGATTTTGTGTCAGCGTTTCATGTTGGAATGTGTAGTATCATGTAATGAAGTGTGTGTTTTAATGTTGTCCCATATCGGATAGGGTTAAGAATGAAAACGACTAAATAAGCCTCTTTACACCTCATTTGGGTGTGGGTGTTGTTGACGGTTTTTGTGGTGTAGCTATGAAGATGGTTAACTAATATAGGAAATACAATACCAAAATCTTCAACGAACTTCCTTTTTTGTTTCAAAAAATCGATGCGAAATGTATGTTTAGTTTTTGAAACCATCCTCAAACTCGTCTTTTTTAATTTTGGAAAATCAAAACGAAATGTAAATATACTTTTTGATGATTTTGATTGTGTGTTCACAAAGTTGAATTGGTAACTCAACTCCACATTGTGAAGATCGTTGTAAGCTCTTAGACTAGGTCTAATATTATATCTAGGAACACATAATAATGAAAGCGGAATATTCAAACATAGAATTAACATTATTATGAACAAGGTTTTTCATTATCATCTCTACCACTAAATACTAACCTAGGCGTTTACATGAACATACGCCTAGGAACTAACTAACTAACCATCACCCTAGGCGTTCTCCCCTAACGCCTAGGTTCCCACACACACACACACCTTTTAGGTTTACATCTTGTACGTACAATAAAACTAATGGCCCTATGTCTCTTTATATACTAGAGACATCTAGGGTTTACAAGAGGAATCATAATATAATTAGGAAACTAAATATTCTTTTAAGCATATCTTCTCGAATCTTCCAAATCCTCCATCTTTTCTTAGTTTCCCTTCTTGTCACTTTTAGTCCTTCATGTTTTATTCTTTTTGTTTTGTATTATCAAATCTATAATAGACCCAACAATCTTCCCCTATTTGATGATGACAAAACAAACACGATCTTGTACGAACTTCCCTAGACGAAGTAGCAGAAGTTGAGATAATTAAATCTCACCATGAATGAAACAATCTTCTATTCCATGCTTCCCCTTGACTTGAACATGTCACTCAAATATCTCTTCCCCTTTTTGTTATTATCCAAATAGGGAACGTATGCAAATAATGATCTTGACCACCACGAACCAATATCATACTTCCAATCTAAGACTTCCAATGCTTCAAATCGCCCACCATTACGCATCATAAGAAAAATGGATCCAAAACAAGAGAAAACTCCAACTAGCGTGAGTAATAATGATCAACGAGAGTAAAATCAAACACTTCCCTTGAGTGATGCATGTAGATCAACTGATTCTTCAAAATCTGTAGGCTTTATGTAATGATTACTTGTGAAGAAAATCGAGTATAACGAATTTGATGAAGAAGTAGAATTTCCCAAACTTGTGTCTTAAATCTTGTACTAACCACGGAACTCCATACTTATACGAATCACCAAATATAAGTAGACAACAATCCCTTGACAAAATCCTCAACTAATATGAGACACTGAGCACTACAATGTAACTCCTTTAAGTGATAGCCAATGTGTGCATAGAGCATCATAAGAAAAATCACACATTGCTAGATTCATCAAGCTATATGATAAGAGCACAAACCTGTGAAACTCAACTACAACATTAAATAAATGATATTCAACCTTCTTCGTAATCACTTAATCCATAAGAATCAAATACGAGCCTTTTTTAATCCTTTAAGAACAAATCACCAAACTCCTTGTGTGTGTGAACAATAACCTCTGTGTGTGTCGTCCAAAAACCATAACAATAATTATGCTCGTCTTCCCCTTAACTCCAAATCTCCTCGTAATAAACCATTATACTGCCAATCCAAATAAGTTTCGCCATGCAAAAACCTTGAGCAGTACTTTGAGAAGAATCATTACCTTGAGCAGTACTTTGAGAAGAATCAGTACCTTGAGCAGTACTTTGAGAACAACAGTACTTTCAATAATCAGCAGTACTTTCGAATTCCAAGCAGTACTTTCGTGTCCAAGCAGTACTTTGCTTGTAGGGGACCAATAACGCACATCAGTACTTTGAAAATACACAACAGTACTTTCAGCAGTACTTTCACATAAAAGCTCAGATGGAAGATCCCTCCAGTGGAAAGTTAGATTGATATATAGAGAACATCCACCCAAAATTTCGTTACGATCCAACGGTTAACGAAAAAGTTATGATCGTTACAAAACAGTGCTGTAGTAACCTTACGAAAAATTAGCAGCAGACTTCGATAGCTTATAACTTTTGATTGAGAGCTCCGATTGACAATCCCTTTAGTGAGATTAAAGATAGATATACCAAGAAGCTCTAGTTCGAATTTTAGCCCAATCCAACGGTTCATTAAAAAGTTATAACGTTTTTAAAACAATGCTTCAGAAGTACTACGAATTTTTGACAGCTTCGAATTTTTCTTCCTTTTTCTTCAAGAAAACCTTGTAGATCCCTAGATATCACGAGCCCCAGGCTCTGATACCACATGTGAAGATCGTTGTAAGCTCTTAGACTAGGTCTAATATTATATCTAGAAACACATAATAATGAAAGCGGAATATTCAAACATAGAATTAACATTATTATGAACAAGGTTTTTCATTATCATCTCTACCACTAAATACTAACCTAGGCGTTTACATGAACATACGCCTAGGAACTAACTAACTAACCATCACCCTAGGCGTTCTCCCCTAACGCCTAGGTTCCCACACACACACACCTTTTAGGTTTACGTCTTGTACGTATAATAAAACTAATGACCCTATGTCTCTTTATATACTAGAGACATCTAGGGTTTATAAGAGGAATCATAATATAATTAGGAAACTAAATATTCTTTTAAGCATATCTTCTAGAATCTTCCAAATCCTCCATCTTTTTGTAGTTTCCCTTCTTGTCACTTTTAGTCCTTCATGTTTCATTCTTCTTGTTTTGTATTATCAAATCTATAATAGACCCAACACACATGATCAACCGCTTATTGATCGAGACATCCTGCATGATTTATAAATTGCTCGATGTCTTATTGAAAATAACTCAAGCTTCATGACAAAGATATAACATATAAGACGTAATTTAAACACTAAAAAGTTCCAAGAATAACGATGAAAAACGCTGAAACGAAAGAGACGTTACCTTAGTTATGAAGTTGAATCGGAACTATTAGAAATCTACACTCCAAAATCTGATTGTGATGTTTTTGACAATATATTTTCAACGAATGAAGAAATGTTCAAATTGAGAAGTAAGCATAGATGGCAAAATAACCGCTTAATAAGTATTTTTTTTATGTGATATATGTTGTACATATTTATCCTGTTTCAATACCTTCTTAAAAGCATAGATGACAATATATTTTTAGAAACAATTACTATAGACATTTATAAGCTACTTGCTTGTGTTTTGTCCTTCTTGAATCACATTTGACCATTTTTCCATGCAACAATAAAATAGATTTTAGCCACTCTAGCATTATAGCTCATGGTGTTTCACAAACATGAGTAAAATCCTTAAGTTTACCGATCCGACCGAGATGCTAGACCCCAGAGCTAAACTAATTCCTCAAGCTCACCTGGTTTCCAAAGAAATCTTTCCAGTGAATAACATGTATGAGATGAAATGGATGAACATTCTTGATCTAAGGATCTGAAGAGCTAGAACGCTAAGAACATTTTTTTAGGGTGAAAGACTCTGCACACACACACAATTATTAATCATGTTTGGAAAGTATTTGGGTTTGTTTATTTCATATCCAGTGACGGGTGGAATATCAGAGCTATGAGGTGAATCAAACGAGCACGTGAACTCATAGATCATTGGAATATAATTGTCTCACCGTCAAGTTCGTTTAAGATATCTTGAGAAAAATGATACCATGAATCTCCACCCGTTGACTTGTGGTGATGCCTCTACAATGCATTAGCCCATTTACTTCAAATGCATATTGTGTAACTAATTACGAGTCAATATCGAAACTAATAATTAGTTAACATGCAGATCTTTCGCATCATAGTTTTTCCCATATTCACAATAACGATCGACTTGGTTAATTGTGAGCTTATATCGGCGACATGACATGTTCCGACACCACACAACAAGTCTACAATGCTCAAATTGATAAAAAGTCAAAAGGCATTTATATAGGCGGCACCACAACAAATACTATGTTGGAACTTGTGGTTTCATTTAACAAAGTTTGTGTTATATCTTATCCCACATCGGTTAGAGATAAAAATATTTTGTTGGATGCTTGGATGTAGCTCAAGATGGGCCAAAAAAATAGGATTATTTTGGGCTTCATCTCCTAATACCACTAGGTGCACATAAAATTTTTGTGAGAGAGGAAATTGATGAATAATTGAATGAAAGAATTTTACCATGCTCACATATTATGATATTCAATGGATAAAGTTGTGGTATGGTTTTGTAGTTGTAAGTTTTCAAAAATCTTCAAAGGTTGTCATGCAAGAAAAAATAAAGTCTATATTTGTTAAAATTTGACATCCATTTAAACCAATTAGTTGCAGTAAGCCATTAACTATTTGCCCTGCTATGTCAAGCATTTTGAGACTAAGGGTGTGTTTGTTTTTAAAAAAAATGTCTTACTAGCCCTCTTACTCTTACCAGTAAGAGGTGGGCAGACGTTTTGCTTGTTTGTTTTTTTCTTTTGAGTTAGACTTAGTTAGACATATAACATCTTACTCGGTAAGAGGTGAGTGACTTGTCTTACTGCCTCTTACTCGATAAGTGATTGTAAGACTTGTGTTAATATAATATATTTGATAGTTTATTAACTATGTTATATTTATGATAAAAAGTCTTGTTTCATATTTACATAAGTTACTTATTATCGCATTGCGTTGGTTTAATAAATAAATTATTTGTTTTTGCGTTATATTAGTTGTCAAGTTTCACAATTTGATTGATAGTAAGATTCAACCTAAAGATTGTTTCATTGCTTCATGTTGGAATGTGTGGTATCATTTAAGTAAGTTTGTGCTTTAATGTTATCCCACATCGACATGGGATAAAAATGAAAGCTGGTTTATATATCTCACTACTACACATTGATTGTTTATGGAATTGTTGAAGGTTTATGTGTAGTAACCATTGATGAAAAGTGTGTTTGATACATGGCTTTCAAGATTTCCGGTTTTTGTAAAGAAAAATCATTTAACTTTCCATTTTCTTGTTCTTAAAGAGAAATCAAAATTTTTTTCTTTCGGTTTCCAACCTATTACCCGACTAATTTACGGGGTTTGAATCCATCGTCGAACAGATTCAAAGAGTTGTGGGAGTGTTGAAGGTTTGTGTGTGGTAGTCATTGATGACAAGGTTTATGGAATTGTTGAAGGTTTGTGTGTAGTAACCATTGATGAAAAGTGTGTTTGATACATGCGCTTTCAAGATTTCCGGTTTTTGTAAAGAAAAATCATTTAACTTTCCATTTTCTTGTTCTTAAAGAGAAATCAAATTTTTTTTCTTTCGGTTTCCAACCTATTACCCGACTAATTTACGGGGTTTGAATCCATCGTCGAACAGATTCAAAGAGTTGTGGGAGTGTTGAAGGTTTGTGTGTGGTAGTCATTGATGACAAGGTTTATGGAATTGTTGAAGGTTTGTGCGTAGTAACCATTGATGAAAAGTGTGCTTGATACACGCGCTTTCAAGATTTTCGGTTTTTGTAAAGAAAATTCATTTAACTTTCCATTTTCTTGTTTTTAAAGAGAAATCAAATTTTTTTTTCTTCAGTTTTTGTAAAGTCCTAAATACATTATAAGGTAGTATAGATATAGATTATTTGCCTTGGTACATATATAAGCACTAAACTAAGCCCATAATTTGATCAAAAGATTATTCAATGGTAGATTAGTCGGGTCGTCGAAACCAATTACAATAATAGAGACAATGATCATAGATAATCTGCTGATACAAAATAGTTTGCGAGTACTAAATTAAAATGCACTTGGAATGCATAAACCATACATAGCCTAAACATGCTACCAATCAGCTTACTTTTTCAACATCATCATCACGTAAAACCAGTTCAACACTAAACTGATGCCCCCTGCTATTTTGATGCCCTGTGCCGTTGCCCAACTCGCCCACACGAATAATGAGATTGGGAACTTGAGCCCAAAGATTTTGCCATCGTTTGGAGAGTGTGCATGTTTTTATGGCGTATTTTGTCTCGGGTAAACGAGATAGGATTTTAACAAGTAAGCAATTTGGTAACGAACTTATTCAATCTTCTGATACAACAGTATGTTGTGTACTTTGTTTTCCTCCCATGGCGATTGGCGGCTAAACAACACACCCTTTCAGCCTCCCTCTCGTTGCTTTTATACCTTAAACACTAAATAAATGTTTGTTTTTGCCCCTCAACTTTCAAGAGATATAGCATGATTCCATTTTGTTATTATCCTTTTTTTAAGTAATGAGTCTCTTGATCCGATCCCCTCGTAAATTAGTTAGCATAAGTTATGTTTAGCCCAAATAAGTCAAATAGAAAATGTAGTCAATTGAATAAGTCAACGTAAAAAACGAGTCAAGAGTCACTAACAACTTATGTTTTACAAATTAACAAGGTAATGTTCGTGCAATAAGTCAATAACATAAATTTTACACTATAATTAAAATTAACATACTAAAATATCATATATAACAAAAAATGACACTCAAACTGTGGGGATGTTTGTTCGATTGGTGGAAAGTGTGATTGGTTTTACAATTGTTTGTGTACATATTAATAACTCTTGTGTTAAGTTGTAAGGTCTCACAATTTCATTGACAGTATGATACAACCTATATATTTTGCGGATTTGCTTCTTGTTGGTACTTTTGGTCTTCTTTAACAAAGTTTATGTTTTAATGATCCCATCGGATATGGTTAAGAATGAAAGCGGCTTTATAAGCCTCTTTACACTTCATAAAGCTTTTATGCTTTGCTGAAGGTTTTTGTGGTGTAGCTATAAGAAGGGTTTGTCATGTAACATATACAATACCGAAACATTCGGTAAAACATTCTTTTTATTTTTAAAATTCAAAGCGGAATATTTGTTTAGTTTTGAAACAATCCTCAAAATTGTCGTTTTTTTAATTTTGAGAAATCAAAACGAAATGTTTTTTTTTTTTTTTTTTTTTTTTTTATCATGTCTTCACAAAGTTGTACCGGTAACTCATCATATCAACCATTTATCGATTCAGATTTCCTGCATGATGTCATAAAACACTTAGGGTACGTTTAGTTGGAGAAAAAATTCTCTTATTTTCTATCTCTAGTTTTGTAAAAAAGTAAAAGGAAATTTATTTCTACAAAACACTTGAAAATATAGAAAACGCGTTTAGTTGATGTTTCTATTTGCAATTTCGAAGAATGGGAGGGAGGGTTGTGGGTTAAAAAAGAAAACAAATAAAATTTATTTTGTAATTTTCCTTGTTAAGTTAGGAACTAAGGGATTTTGTGTTTTGCAAAACATTTTGTTAGAAAACGTTAAGTTAAACGCGATCTCTATTTTCCTTGTTTTCCAAAAAACATTTTGTGAAAAACAAATGTGTTTTTCCCCCAACTAAACGCACCCTCAATGTCTCATTAAACGTAATGCAAGCTTCATTGACAAAGATGTAAGATGCAATTTAAACACATGATCATGTATTTCGGACATCCCAAAATTACACCAAAAACTTCCAAAAATGACGATGAAAAACGCGGAAACTGAAAAGACGTTACCGTTGTTATAAAGGTGAACCGGAATTATTCGAAACTGACACTTCAAAATCTGGTTGTAATGTTTTAGACAAAATGTTTCCAACGAACGAAGAAAATTTTGAATTGTGAAGTAAGCTTAGATATCAAATAAAAGTTCAATAAGTATTTTTAATGTGATATACGTTGTGCATATTTATCCTTTTTATACATTCTTAAAATGATAATACTTTACTTTATATTATGTAAACCAACATTTTGTTCGATACTTGAATGTAGATCTAGACTGGCTAAAAAAATTGTTTTAAGCGTCATCTATTAAGACCACTACCGGTTGATAAATGAAGTTGATGCACACATCACAATTATGCGCATGACATGTTGTAGCATATGCATTAATGATGTAACATTATAGTGTGTGATTCAGTTTATTTTGTGTGAGTATCAATTATCAGGATACCATGAACAATAAATAAAGCGGTGCTAAAGGAGAATGGAGTTTTAACTTTTTTAAAATCTTCGTTGTGCAGAAAAGGAAAAACTATTTGTTAAAATTTTGTGGCTAAGATTTATGTTTTGTAATTGTTTGTGTAAGTTTTCATAACTCTTTTGCTATATCAGTTGTCAAGTTTCACGATTGAAGTGAAATTAAGATCCAGACACAAGATTTTGAGTCATTTCTTAATGTTATAAAATGTTCAATTAACAAAGTTTGTGTTTTTGCCATGTTGCCTGAATGTTTTTTTATCTATATATATTTAGGGTGGTGGCAATGCATGCGGTATGCATTGAAACCGAACGGTAATACCATTGCCACACCTTCGGCATGGTGTGGGGTGGTATGGTAATCGGTAATCCATACCGATTTGGTGTGGGCATTAAATGAAAAGGAAACGTTGGGCATTAAATGAGTAAGGTATGGAATGACCATTGCCACTAAAAAACTATGGTGAGGTATGAGTGATGTATGAAATTAGGTGGAATAATATTATTAGTGGATGGTGAGGTATGATGAAGTATCGTGTAGCATGAATGTCACCACCCTTACCGGAGTAAAAACCCATTATTTAAAAAAAATAAATTGTGTTTTAATGATCTCCCACATTGGTTGTGGATAAAACCGAAAGTGGCTTTATAATTGTCATTACACTTCTAACACTTAAATTTGTGTTAATGATCTGTGTATGTTGGATATGATAAAAGTTATTCGTACTTAAACATAAAAAATACACATGTCTTTAACCATATTTTTTATTTTTTGGAAAATAAAATTATTACTTTAAACAAATATATTTATTTTTATAAGAAGGTGAAAAGTTTCTATGTGTGCTATGAAAAAGTTAATTATTTGTAACATCTATGATACAAAAAGAGAAATTACATATACATCCCTACGAAGGTAAATAATTGTATGTATATACTTGATACAAAATTTTAATGCACATGATACAATGAATTTTAGAAAATAATTGCATATATATGCAATTTTGTATCTTGGTGGGATATATATGTAAACTAGCTTATAGACCCGTGAAATACACGGGTTTTTAAAGATTCTCGTCATTAAGAAGTTGAGTGTGTGAATAAACTGATAAACAACAACGAACAATATAAGTTCCATTTTCTTTTAAAAAAAAAGTCAACGATCCTACAAACATTTGTGTTCGTAACTATTAATATAATAAATGTCAATGCATCGTCGTCTCCACATTTGATGATCTTCACAAGCAAATGTATGTAGCGAGCTTTAATGAAGTGATACGAAAATGTCCATTCCGTCAAACACTTAATAAATTAAAAAACATTAAAAGTGTAAATAAAAGGAATTTGTGATTTATAATAGATGGAAATTTATGAAATGTTATAAAGGATGTAATATGTATATTCTAGATACCTCTTCAATCTTGATCAAAGACCTTGAAGCACTTCTTTGTACACAACAGTTGTAGTGGTGTTCGATAGATTACCATCCATACCACAAACGACAACCTTCAAACGTCTTTTGATTTAGATGCGAGAAATAAATAAATATAGTTGTCCGTATGTGAAAAGAGGACGTGACATATACAAACTAACTTTTGAAGTGATTGGCCTTGTCTCTTGTTTATTGTCGTAACAAATGATACCGACAAAGGAAATTGTTTCCTAACGATCTTTAGCGGTAGACGTTTATCAAACGGAGTAAATTTCAACCTTGGTATGATTATCTTCTTTCCAAATTGTGTTACGTTATTTATATGTGCGTGAATAAAAGTTCTTGATAATCGAACTACTTGAAGTCTTAATGTTACATAATCCATTTGATTGATCTATATTCCTCAACAACATTACCGGGACACCTACTTTTAACACAAGTATGTGGTTTGGGAAATCGGAGAATTTCAACCCATTGATAATTCTGGTGAGAAAACAGAATCATCTATGAAGGATCCACAATCAACTTTATCAAGGCTGTCGCAACTTAGATAAACCATTTCTTCACCGGAGAATGTGTTTAGCAAACAATCGTTTATAGTGTCCATGACTTCATTTTTTTTGAGCAATGTGACCTTTTCTTGGAAATATAGACCCGTGGAATCACGAGAATCTTTAAAAAATTATTTATTAAGGAGTTACGTGTATGAATAAATGAACAAACAACAACAAACATAAATAGGTTATGTTATTTATTTTTAAATAAATAATAATTAATATGTCGACGATACAATAAACAATTTAGTTTGATATGATAAACAATTTAATTTGCAACTATTAAGAAACGTCCATGAATCGCCTTCTCCAACTAATACATAGTCTTGGAGATCAAAGGTACGTTGTCAGCCTCAAAAAACTTGAGTAGTCCATATTCATTTTGTGAATACCTAAATACTAAAAAAAAACCAAAGTCGAACTAAAATGAAGTTGTTGATAATTTTATATAAAAAGGTAAAAATTATATAAAACATGTCATTTATATAGTTATATATACATGTTTAACATTGATTATAAACCTTGAAGTACTTCTTTGTAAACCCGTCTAATACTTGGTATTTAAAAAATTACTTATTCTAATTAACACTAAAAAAGAGAGTTACCAAATTTGATATGTACCAAGAAAATGAAAGAGTAATAGAATACTCCTATTAAACATTATCAAACTTAAAAGTAGACAACACTACCAACCGATATCTCATTACATGATGAGAATTAAAAATAACCGAACCACACTAACAATTTTCAACGTTGGCCCTAAAGACTGATATAAGATAAATATTATACAATTTTAGCTTCAATAGAGCGATATGTTTTCATTGAACATATATACCTGACTAAAGAGATGATACACATAGGAACTATTATAAAATAAGTCACATTGTACTTTTCAATAGCTTCAAGAGTCGAGTTAGCTTCGAATTTGGGCATCAAGACATGACATGATCCTACCATGAGCATGGCTAAAGCAGAAGATAATCCACCCACATGCCTTGATGGAGCAATATCCTGCATATACAGATTGAAGAGGCATTAAATAAGAAGAAGATGAACATTATATTTCAATCGCAAAAAATAGTGCCACTTTACTATTTGCTTACTTTCTAGAGATCATTTAGTTATTTTCTTATTCTAACATGAAATTAGGTTTGTTGTTCATAAACACCTAATTCAATCATACTGATCCTGGTTAATGTAGTAAATAAGTATGACAGGATGATAACCACTACCAAATATGCTAATATTTTTTTCCCACTCTTCCAAGGCTAAGAATATATGAAATCATAATTAATTAAAACCTAACACTAAGTCTACATCTATTACGTGGTTACATTGATGGTAAACTCTTTTTAGTGGAGAGTGTTTTACATTAATACCAAAACTGTGAAGTGCTGAAAACAGTGACTATAAAGTCATAACAGCAATAAGATAATATATTGTGAAAAACTTGTTGCCCCCAATTTTGATCATAGATTTGAGAAACCCACTGCCTTTCACATATGTATTTAACAAAAGAACATTAAAGGTACTCATAAATCTTAACTAAATAGCAAATGGACATCTCAATTATTGACAAAAAAGTTAAGTGAAATTTTATTAAGGGATATGTGTTACCTGTTTTTGTTTGAGGTTTGAAAACCACAGTCCTCTTTGCTCCTCATTTGCATGTTTTAACCACTCGCTTGGTTTAGCTTGATATCATTAAAAAATGTGAAGAAAAGTTTTGACCACACCAAGCCTAATTAACGGCGAAAAAAGTTTACTTGAACTTAATGGGGTTGTTTCAAAATTACATACTAAAATTGCAGGTTACGAAAGGACTGTTTGGGAGAGCTTATTGAAGCTTCCTGTAGAGGTCGTTTGGGATTCCAAACAGTCTAGTAGTTCCATTAAACAATTTCAAACAACGTCTAATAAGATGTTTTAATAAACACTACAATATAAGTAGATAAACACTTGAGTAAGTATACTGAACTCCTAAACGTGAAATGTCCTATTAGTCATATGTCAATTAAAGATTTAACAAAAAGCCCAAAAATGGGATGGTGACATAATTTAAGTAAGACTTGATGATGTAGACAACAACCAATAAGAGATGTTGTGGCTCACTCTTGATGATTTAAAAACATATAGACTCGTAAATATAAGGTTATGTCAAGTAGAGACTAAAAACATATGTACTTATATGATTCTCTTATTAATGGCCAAATGGGTCGATTTGGGTTCCATTTTATCTCAAAAGGGTAAAGAAAAGATTAGCCAAAAGTGGAACAGTGACCCATTACTTACCCCACCCATCATACCACATCTATAGGTAATATAAAGTCATTAACCAATTCACATACCTTTAAATACAGATGGAGGGGTCTAGAGATCCCTCCAGACATGTTAGTACGCAATAAGATCCATATTTTGGATCTTGCAGCAAGATATTATTCCCCATTAGCAATTTTGTGTGGATTGAACTAAAGCCAAAATGAGATATGTACAAAAGAATTTCTCAAGCTTAGGATAACATCAAAATGAACATCAGGTAAACAAAGGAAGTCAACCAACTTGTTTGACATGTATAAATAAATGGCCATTTCAACAATCAATAAAAACTTTTTGAACCTACTTCTGAACCCAAAATTATTTTCCTTTTCCAAGTCCATGTGTTACTAAAATTTTATCCAACACTTCATGTACATAAGTACATTCGAAAGGTGATTCATTCCCATTTAAAAATTCAAAACAGCAAATTTAGTAGTAATTACCTTATACGGGTAACAAAGTTTTTAGGCAAACAATTACAATAAAACATTAAAAGGGTATATAGAAATAACTTACATGATAATCAAACAATTACAATAAAACATTAAAAGGGTATATAGAAATAACCTACATTATATTGATGATGACAGACACATAAACTTTGAATTCTTGTGTTTGAGGTACCGACTTTCTTTTCATTACTACAACAGTTGATAGTTCACCACCATCAACTATAGAGGTCTTGTCGACTTTAGTGGTGGTCATTGATTTTAGGTGTTTACCAACACCACCACTTGAAGCCATGTCCCGTGATTTCTATACCGTTATATAATCTTCTCACTTTTGCATGGTACACAGTCTTCTCTTCTTGGTCTTCTTTTCCTCGTCAACATCTGGTTCTGTGTGAGGATTCACAAATACTGATATGACCAAGGATTTACAAATATTGATACACTATTAAAAGAATTTGTAGGTTTCTTGAGTAAAATATATCTCTAACTACATTATGTCAGATTATATGTCAATACTGAAGTCTCGTGTTCACACATCTAACAACACTCAGACTATCATGAAAAAAGTAATAATTTTGTTTCTCATTTTTTAACCAAAAGAAAATTTACAAATAAAGGGGAGTTTGAGTTCTGATTTCTAGTGATCGAAGGTCTATGATAGCTTAGAGACGGTGTTCATTTACTAACCATCTTTTTGTGATTATGTAGCTATGATCCCATCAAATTCCATCAAAACTCAATAAGCCAAACTTTATAAGAAACTATCTGAACTAAATACCCCTTTTGAAGGAATTTTAACCAATATAAGTTTTATTGTTAATATCTCAATTTTCTTAACCTTATCACTCCTTAATTACAGATATAAATATCACCATTTGATTCATTTTATAACTTAAATGGTTCAAAATTCTGCTTAAACAAATATAAATACACATAATATTGTGGGGCTTACTCAAATTGTGAAGTCAGCCAATAATCGAGTGGATAAAAAAGGCTACAACGACTTAATTTTTTTTTTGTATCCAATTTCGTGTTGCCCAAGAGGATGGTCGTTTACTTGACGTCCATACATCAACTGCAAATTAACCACAAGTAACGTAAATGAATTAATATCAATTGATCTGAACAACAAACTGTAGAATGCGAAATTAGAGACATTACAAAACCAATAAAAAATTGCTTCAATCGTTAATAAAAAAATTGCTTCACGATTCTATTTTCAATAATAAGTTATCGAGAGCCTGTTACGATTACCGTAAAAATAAGATAAGCAATAAAGAGAATTTATTTGAATAACTTTTCATACAATTGTCACTCTTGAACTTTAATGCGTATTCTAAGATGTTTAAAAACGGTTGGATTGTATCATTAACCACTATTTGCAGTGGCTACTTTTTATAAAAACCAAAAAATCCATACAGTATAAATCCATACAAATTCAAATAGATACTTGAGATGAATATTTCAAGCAAAATGTAGGTTTTGCATACTCGGCTGCCATCCATGTCCTAAATTAGTGGATTTACATCATAAACATAAAAAAAATCAGCAATAATATAATTCAAGTTGATTCAAGACAATTAGCACTTACCAAAATTATTGGATGGAATTCAAGATCATTCATGGCGGTTAAAGACCAATATGCATCCCTTCTAGTCCAATACTATATCAGGCTCATGCATCGACATCTTAGGGTTAATCTCATTGACATCATTGGATGATGGAAACTAATTTGTGAATGATTTGATATTGGAGCGTGTTTGGGAAATTAAAGGAATGATTTGAATACCGTGTATTATCGTTGATGTGTTGTAGAAAATTTCTTGTGATAGAATCTTATGAAAGAAGCTTTATGATTGAAGAATGAAGAAGAGAACTTGTACTTGCCTATATTATTGACCAATAACATTTGTGACACATCAGGATATTAATTGCAATATGTGCTTCAAAGAGTTGTGCAAAACTCTTGTTTATTATATTTGATAGATGCCTCATACAAAAAATACTCTAGCACACTTATTTTAGAAAAAGAAGATACTAGATTTCTTAAAAAAAATATTTTTTAAAATAAACCAAATAGTTTATAAATTCGTTCTTTATTATTTGTTAAAATAAAAATGCAAGGAAAACATTACATTCACTGCAAAGTGTGTACAAAACAGAATAATTTAAGATCTTGCATACATTCACAATTGAGTACTTTCCAAATCTTTAAAGATCAAAGATTTTCTACTGATCAATCTTGGATTTTTTTTTTCTGTGTGTATGATTCCGCATGAATGTACAACTGATCTCGGAGAAATCGTGCATCTAACCACGTTATAGATGATTAAGATTGATTATATTAAGACTTCCAACATCGATATCGTGTTTTTGAACTGCGAAAAAGTACTTATATCTAAGCAAACAATAGTTGCAGTAATTATGTAAAGCTTATATCCTAGTTTGGTTATAATTCTATGTGACCAACATTTTGTTGGATGCTTGGATGTAGATGGGCCAGAAATACCACTACGAGCACATGAAATTTTTGTGAGAGAGGAAATTGATGAATGAATTTTTGTGAGAGAGGAAATTGATGAATGATTGAATGAAAGAATTTTATCATGCTCACATATTATGATATTCAATGGATAAAGTTGTGGTATGGTTTTGTAGTTGTAAGTTTTCAGAAATCTTCAAAGGTTGTCATGCAAAAAAAAAAATAAAGTCTATATTTGTTAAAGTTTGACATCCATTTAAACCAATTAGTTGCAGTAAGCCATTAACTTTTTTTTTTGAACGGCGAAATTTTATTAACTAGCAAGGAGCTAGATCAAAGACACATTACAAAGAGATTAAATGAGGGTTCTTAAGCCAAGCCTCCCAAGAAAAATCCCATTTACATCTATTTTTACACCAAAGAAAAGACAACGACATAATATCATCAACAATCATCGACCGAGCAGGAGGCTTATCATCAAAAAGGAGACGATTCCGAAACACCCATAGGGACCACCACGTCACATAAAAAACACCTTCCAAAAGCTTTTTATTGTTAGAAGCAAGCTTAATAGAGGGGAACCATTCGTCCCAAGTAGAGAAGGAAGAAAAAGTCTGCCCATCGAGATCCCACCAACTACAAATACGCCTCAATACAGATTGAGCCATGTCACACTGAAACAAAATATGATGTGTATCTTCCACAAACAAGCCACAAAGCGGACAGTTGCTAGACTCCATATGAACCCCTCGTCTCATAAGATTCGCCCTGGTTGGAAGACTATCCCGCCTTGCTCTCCATCCAAAAATATTGATTTTAATTGGAACGTATTTTACCCATTTAGTCGGCTCAAACCCTGAAGGTAACATCAAATCATCGATACAATTCCGAATATCTTTCACTCTAAAGATATCGTCTCCAGACACATTACAAATCCATCTATCGTGGGAATTAGACAAAATAACCGAATCTATATAAGATCGAAGATCATTGAGTTGAACAGTTTCTATTCCCCCACGAACAGGTCTTCTAAAAGATAAGTCCAACTCAGAAGCCACTTTTGCTGCTATAGTGATGGTTTTGTCCATCTCCAACTTAAATAGACGAGGGAATTTATCACATAAAGCTTTATCGCCTTTCCAAATATCCAACCAAAATCTAGAATTATTACCATCACCAATACGTTTAGAACATAGGGATAAAAAGTCGATACCTGTATCCTTAAGCGATTGCATTTCCCTCAGAATCGAGCACCAATTCGAAGTCAAGTGTACAGAATGAGAGCTGATGTTGGGCCCATAAATCGCTTGCATAACTTGAAACCAAAGTGAATCGTCCTGAGAAACAAATCTCCATATCCATTTAAGAAGTAAAGCCCGATTAAGTGCAAAGTAGCTTGAAACACCTAAACCTCCGTTTTTCTTCGAGGGTAACACTTTATCCCAAGCGACCCAAGTAATTTTCTTATCCACGGTGTCTGCTCCAATAAAGAAGTTATTACGAATAGATTCCATCTCCTTTAGCACGCCTTTAGGAACTTTGAAAATAGACATATAATAAAGAGGAGATGCACCAAGAACCGATTTTAGAAGAGTCAATCTACCACCGATAGAAAGAGTTTTCGTCTTCCATTTAGAAAGACGCGACCTTAACTTTGACACCACATCTGCCCAATACTTGTGTCGAGCCGTATTCCTACCTATCATAACCCCAAGATAACGAAATTGGTTATCCATAATCGAACAGCCAATGGAATTAGCCGCCATCTCAATATCAAGTCGAGGAACACCCACGCCTAGAAGTTGACTCTTATGAATGTTAATTTGTAAACCCGAAGCAAGAAAAAAACAATTAAGAACGTTAATAATGCCCCTTAAATTGTCACTTGACCACTCACCGACAATCAAAGCGTCGTCCGCATACAATAAGTGAGATAAAGATATCGAGTTATTAATCCGAATACCTTTAAAAATCCCAGCTTCCACCACTCGACTAAATGACAAATGTAGCGATTCCATCACTAGGATGAAAAGCAGTGGAGCAAGAGGATCACCTTGTTTAAGCCCGCGTTGGAATTGAAATTCTCTAGATGGACTCCCATTAACCAATACAGAAGCCTTAGCAAAACAACACAATCCCTGTATCCATTGACACCATGTCGAACCGAATCCAAAAGCCTCTAACACGTCAATAAGATAATCCCAACGGACCGAGTCATAGGCCTTTGCAAAGTCAACTTTGAATAACATCGCTTTCTTATTCTTTCTTTTGCACCAGTTCAAGACTTCATTAATAATAAAAGGACCGTCCAAAATTTGTCTTTCAGAAACAAAAGCGGATTGTGTATTGGAGACTATATTCGGAATAACCATTGCCAACCGCGTAGCTAATATTTTCGTCACTACTTTATACACACATCCTATGAGACTGATAGGACGGAAATCCGTGACAAATTTCGCGTCCATTGTCATAGGAATAAGAGCTATAAATGAGGCGTTGCAACCTTTAGCGAAAGTCCCATTATTGAAAAATTGTTCAACTGCTTCACAAAAATCAATGCCAATAAACCCCCAATATTTTTTAAAGAATTCGAAAGTATACCCATCCGGTCCCGGGGATTTATTATCGCCACAATTCCAAACCGCCAATCGAATCTCATCACGCGAAACCTTCCTTTCCAAGTCTAACACTTGGTCATGCGACAATGTGTTAGGGAAAGGATATATTATTTTAGGCCCAACAGATAAGGGCTTTTTAAATCGTGCCTCGAAATGGTTAACAAAAGCCTCCTTAACTATTTGTGGATCCGTCTGCCACGACCCGTCAACAAGGATCCCTCTTATCGCTAATTGGGATCGTTTCTTATTAATATTCCCATGGAAGAAGCTCGAATTCTCATCTCCCTCAGCAACCCATCTAACTTTTGATTTCTGAATAAAGTCTGCAGCTTCTTTAAGTTTAATTTCATGAAGTTGGCATTTTAATTCAAGACGCCTGGCCAAATGCGTATCTGAGACGTGTCCGGAGTCCAACTCTTTATCAATATCATGCAACTCCATATCAATATCATGCTTATAACTAGACAAGGAAGATCGTTTATCCTTAATCCAAATTCTAACGATAGATTTAAGATCCTGAAGTTTCTTCTTAAACCTGATCATTCTATTCGTATCAGAATGAGAAAAAGAACGCCAATTTCGCTCCACCATCTCATCAAAGCCTTCATAACCAAACCAAGAATGATAAAACCGGAACGGGGTTGGTCCGAAATCCAATTGACTATCACGAAGGAGAATCGGCCGGTGATCCGATATGTGACGATCAAGACACAGAGCTGTAATAGAAGGAAAAAGAGAAATGATACCATCAGAAACAAAGAATCGATCAAGCTTACTCATTTTCATTGCCGACGGATGAGACCAAGTAAACGAAAAGCCCTCCAGTTTGACATCAAAAAGCCCCGAAGTGTTAATAAACTGATTGAACACTCTAGCACCAGATTGATTAAAACCTGACCCACGCCTTTCCTCCTTAAAGCGAACTATTTGCAGTAAGCCATTAACTATTTGCCTTGCTATGTGTTTATGTTTGGTACAATCATTTGTGTTTGTGTTATATTACTTGTCAAGTTTCACAATTTATTTTTATTTTTTTTTTTTGAACGGCAATAATTGTATTAAAAGTAAATAAAAATTAGCAAGAAGCTAGAACGTACATCGAAAAAACATTCAGCCTAAAGATTGTTTCACAATTTAATTGATAGTAAGATTCAGCCTAAAGATTGTTTCATTGCTTCATGTTGAAATGTGTGGTATCATTTAAGTAAGTTTGTGCTTTAATGTTATCCCACATCGACATGGCATAAAATTGAAAGCTGGTTTATAAGTCTCATTACACTTCAAATGCTTGCAGAAGTATTGAAGCTTTGTGTGTAGTTACCATTGATGAAAATTGTGTTTGATACACGTATTTTCTATACTTCTTTTTTATTTTTCCTCTTAAATCAATTAACTTTTCGCTTTCTTGATTTTAAAGAGAAATTAAATAAAATTTTCTGTCGGTTTGTTGTAATCATTGATGAAAAGTATGCTTGATACGCGCACGTTCAAGATTTCCCTTTTTTTAAAAGAAAAATCAATCAATTTTTCTTGTTATTAAAAAGAAATCAAATATTTTTTTTTTCTTTTTCTTTCGGTAATCATAGTTTCTAACCTTTTGCCCGACTAATCTACGAGGTTTGAATCAATCGCCACACATATTCAAAGTGGTTAAAGCTATCCCTTTTCATGTGTTTGGGCCGGAGCTATTCAATACCTGATATTCTGAAATCGATCGCTTTTTTATTTTTTTTTATTTTTTATTTTTTTGTAAAGGTGAAAATATATTAAAAATCAAATATTTTTTTCTTGATTTTAAAGAGAATCAAATAACTTTTCGCTTTCTTGATTTTAAAGAGAAATCAAATAATTTTTTCTTTCGGTTTGTGTGTTGTAATCATTGATGAAAAGTATGCTTGATACGCGAACGTTCAAGATTTTCCCTTTTTTTTTAAAGAAAAATCAATTAACTTTCCGCTTTCGTGTTTTTAAAGAGAAATCAAATATTTTTTTTTCTTTCGGTTTTCAACCTATTGCCTGACTAATTTAGAGGTTTGAATCCGTCGTCACACATATTCTTAGCGGTTTAAGCCATCCCTTTTCTTGTTTTTAGAAAGAAATCAAAGAACTTTTTCTTTTTCTTTTTCTTTCGGTAATCATAGTTTGTAATCTTTTTCCCAAATAATCTACGAGGTTTGAATCCATCGCCACAGAGATTCAAAGAGGGTAAAGTCATCCCTTTTCATGTGTTTAGACCAGAACTGTTCAATACCTGATACTCAGAAGTTGATTGCGGTTTCTCTTATTTTATTTTATTTTTATTTTTATTTTTTTTAAGGTGAAAGTATAAATGTGTACAAACAAATAAGAATATGATAATGGACAGGCCCATATCTTCTGAAATACTAAAAAAATACAATGCATAACAAATGCAGAGAAACTATAGACCGGTACAAGCATCAAGCAGTCATCATTCACATTTATACACCAAGACTATATCATCATGACTACATTTCCTTGACAAAGCGAGGCATCATCATGCAAGATATAGCAACCTTGACATCACTTCAGATTAGACACTTCTACTAGAGTACAATTCTTGCTAAAACTCACCATACCAGAACACCCTCTACAGGTATAGAGTAGAATTAACATGACAACACGCCTCATCTAAATTGCAAGGTTTTAGACATGTTATTTGAACGAATGAAGAAATGCTTAAAATGAAGCGAGCTTAGCAAATAAAATTGTCAAAAAGTACTTTCATGTGATTTATGAAGTACAAATTATCCTTTTGGAATTTTTTTCTTCATATTGTAACTGTACCTAGTGTTTTAACTTTGGTTCTACCAACATGTACCTTTTCTGATAATCATTTTCTATCACTCGTATTAAAGCCAATATATTTAAAGAAATAAGGAAATAATCAAAATATTTAATTAGTTTATTTGGCCTTAAGTGTAGGCATCAGTTGATTTCAAGAAATATATTTTGAGTAATGCTATGTTCACAAAAGATTTAATAAAACATTTACATAATAGTGTTAAGATAATTTGTTCAATTAAATTAATTTTTGCTTTTTTATAAGTGTTTTGATTGGACAAATCATTTTGCCACATTATTGTGTGAATGGATCTTTTTAATTTTTTTGTGGACATAGTATTCCTCATATCTTTTCTATTTATAATAGTAACACTTATTAGCCTTAGTTAACGCGCCACAAACCAAAACAACAAATACATGTCACGGCCAAATTGCATTTGTATGGTGATCGGCTCACCACAATGAGACTTACAAAAATGTAAGGCTCAATTAAAAAAGTAATGTTTTTTAATTGTTTTGTGAGAGTGTGAGATATGTAGTGGGGTTTTAAAATGAGTATTATAATAAAAGATGAGAGGAAAGTAACAAATGAAGAGTCAGAGTGAGTGAAGGATGTGAGAAAGAGAAAAAACTGAAGTAACACTGATGTGAACCGTGACCCGATCACCATCACCCCTTTAGCCTTAGTATATCTAGTTGAATATAAGATATCCCATTTTAATTTGAATAGAGAAGTAATATGATAGTAAACCAGTCTAATTTAGCTTTGCTCTTCACATTTGCACTAAATTACACGAGCACTTGTTATTCAGTATAAAAGTTTTCACTTAAGGTTTTTATAAAAAACAAATAAATATAACAGCTATAAAAATGGATATCAACGATATAGAATGAGAAACCTTGTTACCTATGATATAATTTCACGAAGGGATAATACTTTAAAAAAAACCTTGCTCTTCACATTTTTTTCGTTACTTGTGAAAAAAAATTTTGAATTTTTTTCGTCACATGTGAAAACGTATAAATTGGATAAAAACGTATAAAAACGGATAAATAAAAGTGGACGAAAACGTATATAAAAACAGGTAGACAAAAATGTATATAAAAACACGTAAACAAAAGCGTATATAAAAAATAGCGGGTAAAACCATAAGGAGTGGATTAAAAAAAAAGGGAGGGGGGACGGTGATGAAATTTCGCTAACCCACAGGGACTATTTATGTAATTTACCATAAGAACGGTGGATTCAATTTTCGCAAAGTCATAGGGTAACATAGCCATCACATGTTTTTCACTTGACACATAAAGAGAAAAGTATCAACATTAATACTCACAATAGTATTTTTTTCATTCACTACTCTAAAAAGTATTTTTAAACAAGTATAATATTTTTTAAAAGTATTATCCCTTTCACGAATGCAACGAGTCTCGAATATATGACCCAAAAAGCATTCTAATTTCTAAATTAACATCAATACTCAATTAGTCATTGTCATAGCTAGCCTATGCAAACATTTTTATAAACTCCTTACTCGATTCATTCAACTTGTTTTCGATGGACATATCTATTAGAATTAGGTTTAATCACTCTGCCTTTGTTTATTATCAAACTTTCGGTATGTATAATGATATAACCGAATACAAGCAATTGACCATAATGGGCCTTAAACAATAAACATAAGTAATGGGCTACGCTAACATAAGTTCGGTTAATACACCCCCGCAGTTTGAGCGGGAAGCCTTCGAACGTTCAAACTGGAGCGGAAATCCATAAACAACTTAGCCGGAAGTCCCTTGGTAAAAATATCAGCATACTGAAAACGAGAAGGGACATGAAGCACACGAACTTGTCCCGAAGCAACATAGTCACGAACAAAATGAATATCAATCTCAATGTGTTTCGTACGTTGATGTTGAACAGGATTTGTCGATAAATACACGGCACTGACTTTGTCACAATAGACAATAGCAGCTGTAGATAAAGGGTGATGAAGCTCACGTAGCAGATTACGAATCCAAGCTGTCTCAGCTACCACATTAGCAACACCACGATACTCGGCCTCAGCACTGGACCGAGATAACGTCACTTGTCGTTTAGCAGACCATGACAATAAGTTATCACCAAGAAATACACAATAACCAGAAGTAGACCGACGAGTGACCGGACAACCCGCCCAATCCGCATCTGTGTAAGCAATAAGCTGAGCAGTAGAAGAAACATGCAACTGAAGGCCATGATCAAGAGTACCACGAAGATAGCGTAATATACGCTTCAAAGCATGAAAATGTGTATCATGAGGGTCACGCATATACAAACAGATCTGCTGAACCGCGTATGAAATATCCGGGCGTGTGAATGTAAGATACTGAAGTGCACCAGCTAAGCTCCGATATAAGGTAGGATCATCAAAAGGTGCACCATCAGGTCCAAGCTTGGACTCGGTATCAACAGGAGTGCGACACAGATTACACTTCTTCATATGAGCTCTCTCAAGAATTTCCTCAACTTAGACTGCGATAAAAACATACCAAATGTGGTGCGCGTAGCAGAAACACCAAGAAAATAATTAAGAGAACCAAGATCCGTCATTGCAAACTCACCATGAAGAGCACTGATGACACGCTGTAAAAATGTGGTAGAAGAAGCAGTCAAAATAATATCATCCACATACAATAACAAGTAGGCCGTGTCCGATCCACGATGAAACACAAATAGTGACGCATCAGTTTTGCTATGTTGAAAACCAATGCGTGTAACAAAGCCTGCAAACCGCTGAAACCAAGCTCTAGGGGCTTGTTTAAGCCCATACAATGATCGCTGCAAATGACAAACATAATCAGGGTGAGCAGGATCAACAAACCCTGGCGGCTGATGCATGTAAATTGTCTCTGATAAGTAACCGTGAAGAAAAGCATTCTTTACGTCAAGCTGATGAATATGCCAATCACGAGACACTGCGAGACTAAGAACCGTGCGAATAGTAGCTGGTTTGACCACGGGACTAAAAGTCTCATCACAATCAATCCCCTGCTGCTGGCTACGACCATTTGCAACAAGTCTCGCCTTATACCTGCTTAAAGTACCATCTGCATGAAACTTATGCTTAAAAAGCCACATAGAACGAACAATATTCACATTAGTTGGACGTGGCACAAGTACCCACGTTCCGTTAGTAATTAAAGCATTATATTCATCTAACATAGCTTGCTTCCAATAAGGATCACGAAGAGCATGAATGTGAGAACGTGGCAGTGGAGACATAGTAGTGACATGACAATGCATACGCTCAAGAGGTTTAGAAATGCCGGCTTTAGCACGTGTGACCATGTGGTGAGTGTTAGTGGTATTGGGCGGCTGGATGGGTTGTATCGGAGTAGGTAATGGTGTTTGAGGATCAGGCTGCGGAGGGGGTAATGGTTGTGTGGAGGGAGGCGAAGTGGGTGTTTGAGGATCAGGCGGAGTGGGTGTATGTTGGGTAGGGGGCGGTGTAGTAGGCAAAGCAGTTGGGTCAGGAGTTGGCGGAGTAGGGTTGAGCTGGTATGTATTGGGCTCACGGTGAAGAGAGGTGGTGGGCTGAGGTTGACGGGTAACGGGTGGAATGGGTAAGGGGATAGTGTTTGGAGTATTTAAAAAATCATAATGTGGGGATGTGTAGTGGTGTAGGGATGCAAAGGGAAATACATCTTCATCAAATCGAACATGACGAGAAAGAATTATTTTGTTGGAGGAGAGGTCAAGACATCTAAAACCTCGGTGATTTGCGGGGTACCCAAGAAACACACAAGCAGTGGAGCGTGGTTGAAGTTTATGTGCAACGGTAATATATGGATAACAGAGGCACCCGAATACACGTAAATTTTCATAAGATGGGGAACGGGTATAGAGCTTAGTAAATGGGACCTCATTGTTGATGGCAGTGGATGGAAGGATGTTTAAGAGATAAGCAGCCATGTTAAGTGCGTCCACCCAATATGAGGGAGGTATGCTAGCTTGAAAAAGCAAAGTGCGTATAAGGTTGTTGAGAGTGCGTAACATGCGTTCAGATTTGCCATTTTGCTGGGATGTGTGCGGGCAAGAAAAACGAAATTGAATGTCGATTTTTCGAAAAAGGTCATGGAAACGTGCATTGTCATATTCACCCCCATGATCACATTGTAAAGCCTTAACGTCTACACCAAATTGTTGATTTACAAAAGCTCGAAAAGTAACAAACGTGTCATACAAATCAGATTTTTTATGCAACGGATAAACCCAAACAAAATGAGAGAAATGATCTAAAAATATAGCATAATATTTAAGACCGCTTTCACTCGGAATAGGGGATGTCCACAAATCTGAGTGGATAATATCAAAAATAGTAGCAACATGCGACTCTGAACGAGAAAATGGAAGCTTTATATGTTTACCTAATTGACAAGCATGACACAAAGAGGATGACTTTGACTTATTACAAGAAATTAAATTACTAGACTCCAAACGACGAAGCACATCTTCCTCGGGATGCCCGAGACGTCTGTGCCACGTAGAATGACTAAACGAAAGCAAAGCAAAAGGAGGATGCGTGGATGAGTGTTGTGTAACCGGGTAGAGATCACCCGTGCTATCATAACGGAGCAAAATACGACCTGTTTGGTAATCCTTCACAGAAAAACCGTATGCATCAAATTCAACAGACACATCATTGTCACGCGTAAATTTACGAACAGAAATTAAAATTTTAATTATATGGGGTGTGACAAGAATATGATTAAGGTGAAGTGGTTTTTGTGAAGTGTTCAATAAGCTATGTCCCGTATGCGTAGACATGTATAGAGTTTCTGTTGCCAACATACACATATGGATAAATGCTTGAATTACTAACAGAAGTGAGAATACCTGTGTTGTCAGCCAAGTGAGAAGAAGCACCGGTATCCATATTCCAAGAGGGGTCTTGAAGTGTCATCGCCTGAGATGCTTGAGGTAACATGGTAGGAGCAGTGTAAGCAAAAGACCCTGGATAAAAACTATGACCTTCCGGATGTACCTGTGTCCCATAATAGTGCATCTGGATCGGATAAGAAACATGTTGGGCTGCTCCTTGGGCTTGTTGGACTGGTACAACTGTGGCCAGGTGGGCCTGTGGTAACTGGGCCGAAGGAGGCTGTTGGGATGTTGGGATTAGAAACTGTGAGGAGGCGTAAGGAGTGTAGAAGTTATTCAATGTGGGACCAGTCATTGTGATGATGTAATTGTAGAGCAGCAACTTTGCAAGCAATAAAATAAGAACAAATACTAAAATATATGTAGATAATGACGTGTGATGATGTTGGGAAAGCAATAATGTAGCATCAACTTTGCAAACAATATTAAAAAGTAAGGAATAAACTATTGTATGTACTTGACGTGTAATGATCTTGTGATGGTGTTAGGAATGCAATAAAGCGGCAACAATAAAAAAAACAAGTAAGCGAGCAGCAAAATAATTGTTACGGCAATTAAGAGGTGTAAAAAAGTTAGGGTTTAGGTGGAGGATCTTGAGGCTTTGATACCATATTAGAATTAGGTTTAATCACTCTGCCTTTGTTTATTATCAAACTTTCGGTATATATAATGATATAACCGAATACAAGCAATTGACCATAATGGGCCTTAAACAATAAACATAAGTAATGGGCTACGCTAACATAAGTTCGGTTAATAATATCACGGTCAATGTCCGCAATCCCAGTTTCGTCAAGAAATGTATAGGCGCCATTTTCTAACTCGTTAATGTCATGATTTGACTAATCCTATTAGTCCAACCATGTTGTGCATTATTTGCTCGTTGTTGAAATGAATTGCAAACCTTTCACCATTCACATTAATCTTTCGGTATGATTGTCTCATTTGGTACAATAACCAAAGGCTAAAAACCCGCATGACCCACTGATTTTAATATGTATCATTACACAAACAATTTCAACTCCTTAAAAACACCTACAACATATCGTTAAATGAATTTGTAATTTTACTTCAACATTCGAAATCACTTTTAATGTACATTAACCAACAGTGACACTCACAAACTTGTTCAATAGCGGTAAAAACAGATGAAACATTACCGAAATATTTTTAGGTACCTAAAAACATCATTCAAACAATTACATAAATAAATAAATAAATAAATAATCCGCACACATGAATGAGGCACATCACCTGAAAATATTGGCAATTGACATGTACAAAAATAAATTTTATTCAATGAATGACATAAAATATGACCCGAACATAACTTGTATAACCTCGTTCTACCCATACCAATATATCCCGTATGTCGCTATCCTTTAGCTAAATGTGCAAAAAATAGTAAAAAACAACTAAATTCTACAGAAGACATCGTCCAAATATTGATGCAATAACATGAATTTCAAAATTATTGTTCACGTATAAAAAATTTAGGAATAACAAAAATGGACATAAAACTATTTGCAGGCCAAACCGGACCACTAAGTTTAACATCAGATTTCAGCACCCCCTAACTCATCCCGACCATTTTGCAATTGATCAACCGAAAACGACCAAATTAACATCAAGAGGAAGGCTCTGGAAAAGTATTGAAATTGTTTCTTATTATCTTAATAAAAAAATAACATCAAGATGTTGCAGGGAAAATGAGCAGTCTCCCCATTCCAATACTACCAAATACCAATTGACCAAAATAACTGTTAAGATAAGCACAGAAGTACAGCTGTATATTTAGAATATCTTTCTGATTCTTATGTACTTATTGTTAACAGCATAATTGTCCAAAAGTCCACATTCTCTGCTTTGTATAAATCTATTTAGATCTTAGTATCCCGTAATTTATGGGATTGTAGCCTTTTGTATCCTCTTTATATGGGGCATCTTTGTATTGTTGGAATACAGAAAACATTCTCACAATATTCTTTATGGGTTTCAGAGCAGGGATCTTTCTTTACTTATTGATATCTTTCTTATTATTGTTTTACAATTATACAATCATCATGGTTGGTGATGATAAGCAGAAAGATACAAAGGCTGGTGATATGAAGACTAGTGATACTTCTTCACCATATTATCTCCATCCTTCTGATCATCCTGGAATGAACATATGCCAGGTTGTATTGAAGGGCGAAAATTTTCAGGAATGGGAAAGATGTATGAGTAATGCCTTCCGAGCAAAGCGAAAGCTTGGTTTCTTGGACGGGGTTATTAAGAAACCTGATGATGAATCTCTTGAAATTGAAGACTGGTGGAGTGTTAACTCCATGCTTTTGGCGTGGCTTTTTAATTCCATTGAGCCTAGCCTACGTTCCTCAATTTCTTACTTTGATACTGTGAAAGAATTGTGGGACGATTTACGCCAACGATTCTCAATTGGGAATGGGCCACGTATCCAACAGTTGACATCCGATCTTGCGCGATGTGAGCAGAATGGTCAAAGCATTTCCTCTTACTATGGTAAAGTTAAGAAACTGTGGGATGAGCTCTCTATGTATGTATCAACCAAGGGTTGTACATGTGGTAAGTGTGAGTGCAACTGGGCTGCTGAATTAAGCAAGGAGAGGGACGAGCGCCAGGTTCATCAATTTCTGATGGGATTAGATGATGATTTGTATGGGAATATTCGTACAAACATTATCGCACAAGATCCGCTTCCGCCTTTGAACCGTGCATATGCGCTTGTCATTCAAGAAGAAAGACACAAAAACATGGCGAAAGGGAAGGAAGGAAGGAACAAGGCCGTTAGTTTTGCTGTTCAAAGATCCTCGAACCCATCTTCCAAACAACGCAATGACAAAGTTGTTTGTACAAACTGCAATTACCCAGGTCATGACTTATCTTCTTGCTTTCAACTTAAAGGTTATCCGGACTGGTGGACTGGACCACGTGGAAAAAGCTCGAGTGGACGCGGTCGTGGTGCCGCATCCTCTAGTGGTCGAGGTAAAGGGGTGAATTTTGGGGTTGCAAATGCGGCTCAAAATGCATCGTCGAATCAAAGTAACACACATGTTCATCTTTCTTCTCAAGATAGGAGTTCTTAGTCCCACTCTTAATGACGAACAATGGAACACGGTGATTAATATGTTGAAATCACTAGCTCCAAATAATGACAATCAAGCTGAAAAGCTTTCTGGTATGTCTCTTTTGTTTTGGATATTAGATACTGGTGCATCACTCCATATGACTGGTGATAAAAGTGTGCTACATGATATCCACGATATATTTCCTATTCCTGTATGCTTACCTGATGGTGTACTAGCTAACGCTGTTCAGGAAGGAACAGTTGTTTTTGATAATGGGCTTCGAGTTGAAAATGTTTTATATGTTCCACGGTTACGTTGTAACCTGATTTCATTTATTAAATTGATGAAAGATCATGACTACATAATTACATCAACTCCAAAAATTTGTGTTATACAGGACCGCCTTTCGAGGACGGTGATTGGTGTGGGTGAAGAACGGAATGGGGTCTATTGGCTTCGGTCGGTGGCGTCACAACTTGGGCATTGTTGTTCTACTACATCTGACACTTATCAAACGTGGCATCGTCGACTTGGGTACCCCTCGTATCAACTAGTTTCTAGTTTCCCCGGTGTTCTTGGTAGTGATAGTTCAAAAAATAAGAATAAACCTTGCGATGTTTGCTTTAAAGCAAAACAAACTCGTGTTTCATTTCCATTAAGTTCTAGTAAAGCAAGTTCTACTTTTGAGTTAATACATTGTGATGTTTGGGGTCCTTATAGTACTCCGTCGTCATGTGGTGCCTCTTATTTTCTAACAGTTGTAGATGATTATTCTCGAGGGATTTGGGTATACTTGATGGGTGCAAAATCTGAAGTTGGGAAAATTATTAAAAATTTCTTTGCCATGGCCTCAACTCAGTTCCATAAGAAGGTTAAATGTATCCGTAGTGATAATGGAACAGAATTTACTTGTTTGGAGAAGTTTTTTCAAGAACAAGGAACTTTGTTCGAGAGTTCTTGTGTTGGTACTCCACAACAAAATGCTAGGGTGGAACGAAAACACCGCCATATACTTAATGTGGCCCGAGCACTTCGATTTCAAGCAAGTTTGCCATTTGATTTTTGGGGGGAATGTATTCTTACTGCCGGGTACCTAATCAATCGAACACCTACCCCACTTAACAAAGGAAAAACTCCTTACGAACTTCTCTTTGGACATTCTCCTTCATATAATCATATTCGTATTTTTGGAAGTCTTTGTTTTGCTTCTAAAATTCCTCGTGATCGAAATAAATTCAATTCTCGTAGTCGAAAATGCATTTTTGTTGGGTACCCTTATGGAAAAAAAGGGTGGCGATTGTATGATCTTGAAAACAAAGAGTTTTTTGTTTCTCGTGATGTGATATTTTATGAAAATAATTTTCCATTCACAGAATTTGAAGCACCTACACATGATGTCGCTTTACCTGAATCAAGAATTTTATATTCTGATTCGTTGCCTAACACTTATGCGGGGGAAGTCGCAAGTCAGGGGGCTACTAATAATTCACACTTGGACACTCCAACTTCATCAGGTATTTCTCCATCCACAGATAATGTAGCTTCAATTGATGATTTTGATGAACGGGGGAGTGATATTGTTAATGTTACTAATGATACGGGATATGCCACAAATGATAATCAAGAAAATACAGGTGGATCTCGTCGTAGTTCTCGTGAACGACAACCTTCAGTTCTTTTGCGGGACTTTGTATGCCATACGGTCCAATCTTTAGACCCCATCCAATCTTCTGCACCACCCATCGCCTCGTCATCCTCAGGTACACGGTATCCTCTTGCTAATTTTGTAACTTACAGTAATTTTTCTACTGCACACGCTCAATTCTTGGCAGCAGTCACCATGGGTAATGAGCCTACTCGTTTTTCACAAGCTATAACTGATCCAAATTGGCGTGACGCTATGCATAAAGAGATAGATGCTCTTGAGAAAAATGGAACTTGGGTTCTTGTGGATTTGCCGCATGGCAAAAAGGCCATTGGATGTAAATGGGTCTACAAGATCAAGTATAACTCCGATGGTACCATTGAGCGATACAAAGCTCGACTTGTGATTCTTGGAAATAATCAGGTTGCAGGCATCGACTATAATGAAACATTCGCACCCGTGGCAAAGATGGTTTCCGTTCGTGTTTTTCTGGCCGTAGCTGTTATTCGTAACTGGGAATTACATCAAATGGATGTTCATAATGCTTTTCTTCATGGCGATCTTGATGAAGAAGTGTACATGACACTTCCTCCTGGCTTCTATGGCTCGCGTGGAAAAGTTTGTCGTCTTAAAAAGTCTTTGTATGGTCTTCGTCAAGCTCCACGTAATTGGTTTTCTAAACTTGCCACTGCTCTTAAAACTTTTGGATTCACTCAGTCGTACGCGTTATTTTCTTTCAAACGCAGTGACATTGAGCTTCATGTTCTTGTTTATGTTGATGACTTAATTGTTGCTGGAAACAATTCGGATGCTATTGCTAAGTTTAAAGCATATATGAGTGCATGCTTTCACATGAAGGACCTGGGAACCTTAAAGTATTTTCTTGGAATTGAGATTGCTCGTCATCCTGATGGTCTCTTTCTTTCTCAACGCAAATACGCATTGGATATTCTTTCAGAAAGTGGTTTACTCGGTGCCAAACCATCTGACTTTCCTATTGAACCGAATCATCAACTTGCACTCGCAAGCGGGCCTGATTTCAACCAACCTGATCGTTACCGACGCTTAGTTGGCCGTCTGATTTACTTGACATTTACACGTCCAGAACTTTGTTATTCGGTTCATACTCTTGCACAATTTATGCAGAATCCTAAGGATGCTCACTGGAATGCTGCACTACGTGTATTACATTACCTAAAAGGCCATCCTGGTCAAGGTCTTTTGCTTCGACGAGATAGCAACTTACAACTTAACGCATACTGTGATTCTGATTACGCCTCCTGTCCACTGACAAGACGCTCTCTTACAGGCTACTTTGTCATGTTAGGCATGTCTCCGATCTCCTGGAAAACTAAGAAGCAACCTACGGTCTCTCGATCATTTGCCGAAGCCGAGTATCGGTCAATGGCTACAACTAGCTGCGAACTTACATGGTTAAAGTCTCTTCTTATTTCTCTTGGTGTTCAAGGTTCACAGCCCATGCGTTTATTTTGTGACAACACAGCAGCAATTCACATTGCTTCTAATCCCGTATTTCATGATCGTACTAAACATATCGAGGTAGATTGCCATTATGTACGTGAACAAATACAGGCCGGTAATATAATCACTTCTCATGTCCCAACTGATGAACAACCGGCCGACATCCTTACTAAGGCACTTGGGAAACGGCCATTTCAGTACCTTCTTCGCAAGTTGGGCGTTCGTGACCTACACGCTCCGACTTGAGGGGAGTGTTAAGATAAGCACAGAAGTACAGCTGTATATTTAGAATATCTTTCTGATTCTTATGTACTTATTGTTAACAGCATAATTGTCCAAAAGTCCACATTCTCTGCTTTGTATAAATCTATTTAGATCTTAGTATCCCGTAATTTATGGGATTGTAGCCTTTTGTATCCTCTTTATATGGGGCATCTTTGTATCGTTGGAATACAGAAAACATTCTCACAATATTCTTTAATAACATTCAACTCCTTTACATCATAGTTTTCTTTTACCTATCACACTGAGATCAAAATGGAGAGTCAAGAAACACTAATACACAGGATATTATTGACTTTCAAGAGTCAGACTTTATTTAGACTTTTCTTCATTGAATCTAAGGTAAAAGACTAAAAGTTATTCACAACTTATTAAAACTATATATAAGCACTATATGAATGTGAGGCCAAAAGTTATAGATTGGCATCAATAGTTATTATAATGTAATTCCGCGCGGTCTGACATCTAAACCATGCTATACCAAGAGTGGCTGGTAAACTTGTTAAAGATTGATACGAAACAACCAACGAAAGCTTCCCACTCTCTCAGGCTATGCACAATGGCGACCTAGTTCGTCGCCGCCACATCAGCTTTCTCTCTCCGACGACCTGATGACGACCTAATTGCCACAGTGGTGACCTGAGATTTTTTTTTTTTTTTTTTTTTTTTTAATTCAAATATTTTTAAAAACAAAATTAAAATTCATTAATAAAAATACTTAACATTACAACAATAATTAAAAACTTAAACTAATAAAATGTAGACGTTACAATACTTATTAAAAACTGCAACTTAATAATCTAAGTTGTAACGTTCTTTGATTGTGGCCTTAAGTTGTTCAAGTTCTTGTAGTGGTGTTAAATCGGTTAATTGAAACGGTGGATCTGATGAGAAATTCAAATTCGGGGAATTTTTGGGAAGTCGGGATCGTCGGGTTTTTGAGTTGGGAGTTTTTCTTTGTGACATGATGATTATTGAAGAGAAGTTGTTTGAATTGTGTGTTTAAAAATGTGTTTGAGGTTGGTATTTATAATGTTGTAAAAGTGGTAAAGTTTTGAAAAAAAAAGGTAAAGCTTGAGTTTATACTCGGTTGTCAAGCCAACCGAATTTGTGTTTCATCTCTCCCCAACCGACCAAGACCGACACCTCCACAAAGGGAGGACCGACCTCAACCGAAGCAACCAACCGACCAAGACCTTAACCACTGCGCATAGCCTCAGATGAAGTTTATCTTAATATCACCCACATAACTATAATCAAAACGAATATCCTATACGCCTAATTAACTGCTCACAACAACAGTATAAACATGCACTCTAAGTTCAGCAGAGGACTAAAAACCCCACATGGGAACTAGTACTATTTTGCATGTCATGAATCCTTATAAAATATAGGGCTAATTCTCAAAAGGGGACAAAAAGTTGGGCATTAGTCACTTTGAGGTACAAAAATAAAGCCTCTTCTCAATTTGGTCATGTGCGAATGTGCGACTCCACCCAAATAGTGACACGTGTCCACCCAATTGTTAGACAACAAGTACCCTTCCAATAATTATTTCCCACTAACCGGACAACAAGTACCCTTCCAACAACAATATCCGATGCAGAGAACGTGCGAACGACGGTGTGAGAATTCCGGCTAATGTGCGATTGAAAAAGTGGATCTCTGAAAAAGGTACCATTGGGAACTATCAAAATCTTTCTTCAGGTAATCAAATCCTTTTTGTTTTTTTTGTTTTTTTAGTTTTTTAATTTAGTTTTAATTTATCAATTCAAAATTGTAAATTAGTAAATCAAATTTACACACAAAATCACACACACATTATCCAAACCGTAATTCTTTCAATTTTTTGATACAAATGGTATGTTTATCGCTATAATTTATGTTTAATCTCATATTATGTTTTAGTTACATTAATTTTTTGGATTAGGTTAATTTTTTGGTTCTTGATGATAACCCCTTAATGATAACCCCTGTTTTGATAACTCCATAATGATAATCCCCTTAATTTTAACTTACCAATGTTAGCCGGTTACCCCTGTTTTTGTTGGTTTTTGTAACCCCTGTTTTTGTGGGTTTTTGGATTAGGTAAATTTTGTGGGTTTTTGATAACCCTGTCCCGACATTTGGTTAAGTTATGAATGTTAGCCATTTTGTAAAGTAGATGCCTGATCTTTTTAAAATCATGTGTTTAATTTAGTGAAGAAATGCAAGTTCTGAATTTGAATGTTGCTGAAAGATTCTGTTTGGTTACTAGTTACAAAAGAGTATATAAGGTGGTTTTTAACAATGAATGAATGGATGAGTGTGTATGTGAGCAATTATGGATACTCTTTTGTTAAAAACCACCTATTATGATGCTTGCGAGGTGAAATATTGCGAGTGTAATATGATGAAATGTTGATTATATATTTGTATAGTTTTAGTACCATACGCTAATGATTTCAAGTAGTTTTAATATATTGAGTTGATTAATAGTATAGTTTATTAATAGCACTATATAATAGGAAACCGGTTTTCCAGAATTGCGCCACGATCGGTGAGTTGAATGCTTGTTATTATGATGTTTGTGAGTGAACTGCAAATTTAGAAAATATGCTGAAAATGATTATAAATGTGATTATAACTGTTTAATTTGTGCATTATTGTTATTATGTTGTTATAATGATGTTTTAGAAATGCAAAATAGATAATATGTTGATTTTGAGCTTCAGTTATGTGTATAATTAGGATGAATAATGAATGGATAAGTGTGTATGTGTATAATTAAGATCTTGTTTAGAGAATTGTATGTACTTCTAATTGCTTTGTATGTATAGGAATCTGATGCGAAGCTTCACGTTCGAAGCAAACTGCGTTACTTTCAATTGGTTAAAGACAGACTAAATGAAAACCGTCGTAGACTGTTTCGGTCAACATGCTTTGGTCCATGGTTGGATTTGAATTCTTTTGAGAACGATGAGAGTCTTATACATTATATGCTTCAAAAGCAAATTAAGTCTGACGATGACCAGTTTGATTTGCCACTACTTTATCATGTTAATGGACATGATCTTCATTTTGGACGGCGTCAATTTCACCTCATTACTGCTTTTAAATTTGGAATGCCTAGTTTCCGTAAGTTTAGAATTGGTGATATCATATTTCGTGACCGGGTATTTCCGCATAAGGTAGGTGAGGACTTAAAAAGCATAGATCTTCTATGTTTGATTGAGGATGAAGTGGTTTTTACCAAAGTATCTGATGAAGACGCAGTCCGAGTTTGCCTTTTGTTATCTCTTGAGGTCATATTTATGGGGCGTGACTTGTTATCAGTGGTTGATGATACATATCTTAGGATGGTTGAGAATTTTGAAGACTGGAATAAATTTCCTTGGGGGGAACTCATTTGGAGACAGTTGTACGATGCCATTCGAAATTTCAAGTCATATCAGAAGATGGAATATTCGTTGTCTGGATTTGTTTTATGTTTCAAGGTTAGAATTGTTTCACGAAATTGTTTTTAACTATAATTATTTGTTTTAAGTATTGCTAAAAATCTGTTTTTAACTAAAATCTGATATCATAAATATATATATATGTTTTTTTTCTTTCAGATATGGATCTTAGAGTCTTCTACACAGAGCTGGCTTTGGTGGAGTAAGGAAACAGGTGTTATCCCAAGAGCACTTTCATGGTCTAAGAATGTTTCATTTCAAAAATTGGAGAATTTCGGGCAGCTTTTTCCTGAGGCAAGTGTTTGTACTATCTTTCTAAATGTACTAGTTGACTATCATTATGGTTAATCCTTATCTTACTTCATGTTTTGGACAAAGAAACAAACAATGATCTATATCCGATGAGAGCTGAGGCCTATTCAGAGTGGTACACTGGAGGCATTAGGTTTTTAAGCGGTATGCACCTAGACCCCACTGTTGTCCATGGAGATCTTTTGAGGATTATTCTGCGACGAGCGTAAGCTCGCTCGAAAATGCATAGTATGTCGAACCGAGCGTAAGGCTCGAGTTACTCTTCAGGATCGTGTTAAGACATTGCAGGATATTTGCAATGGTTTGTTGATTTTACCTGCAGAGGTCAAAAGTTTGAGAGCACGGGTTTGGAAACTTGAAACCATTATTCAGGTATTTTGTATAACGATAACCATAAACACCACGTACATATACGGAAGTGCTTCATAAGAGTTTACTAACTGATTTTGTATATACGGCAGTGTTTCATAAGAAAAAAATATGATGGACATACTCAGCAGTACAAATCACTGGTTAGTATTATTTTTTTTCTTTACATGTTTGTAACAAGAGGCGGAGATAGTTATCTGAATTGCCTATATTTTACAGCATAGTGATGATAAGGTTACTGATCTTGGTGATGAGTATTGCTCAAATTTAAATGATAATTTTCTAAATTTGTTTGATTCGGCAATCAAATCATCACGGGAGAAAAGTATTGATGATTTCCAAGAGGTTTTTACAACTTTTACTTTTAATACATATTACTCTTTTTTTTTTTTTTTTTTTTTTACTTCATGCAGAATGAGTGTGACGAAGATGAGAAATATGTCGAAGAGGTTTGTACAGCCTGAGCTACATTACATATTACTATTTTAAAGTAAAGTAAATACTAAGTTTGTTTTTATTACCATGCACACAGAGTGATTGTGCGTTTTTGGCTACCCAAGATCGTGTAGCAGCTGAAAAGCAAAAGGCTGAGATTCGACGGTTGCAAAGAGTCAAGGAAGAGAGGCTACGGGTCTTGATGGAAGAAGAAAAAATTGTGAATAGTAGAAACCATATGTTGAAAGCCCTCACATGAAGCTTGCTTTGCAAAATTGTGTGTCAAAGAAGAGGCATCATCAACTAGTACCTAGGCCGAATTTACTAAGTAGATGCTCCGTGAAAGTCCCTCCTCCGGAGCAACTCAAAAGAAAATGATATCTGCAATCCTTATATGATTAAGTTGTGTAGTGAACTCAAACCTTGGCAAGAGGTATGTCATACGATAACATATGTAGATGTTGTACTCAAGGTCATTTATGTAGATGTTGTACTCAAGGTCATTACTTATATTTTGTATACCATGTAGGATCTAAAAAGGCCATCCAAAAGGATTGATAAAGTTTTTGTCCATCGTGAGTTGGAGGATTTTATACAAAATTCTTGGTGTTCTCGTTGCAAGTTTCCTTGGTCCAATGATATTGTTGTTGATCGCCTTTTCGGGACCTGTTTTGTTGGGCTTGACTCTAATCGTGAAGGCCGGTTCCGTGATGAGGTAATTAAAATAAGCCTTTTTTAGTATATGGTTTTCTTTTATGGTATTTAGTCTATATGCGCTTTACCTCTTTTGTTTGTGGTTAACTGTTTGTAGTGGTGCACACAGTGCTGTCTATTGTTCCTTTTATATGTTCCTTTTTTATGATTGGGTTTATAGTGTGTTTTATACTGTTGGTAGTGGCCTATCTATTGTTCCTTTTATTTTGTATAAATGTTAGTTATGTCCTCCGCTCAGTCCTTTGTAGTTTGGTCCGTTGCACATTTGCATTGGTAGCTATGTCGCATACCGGTCGCCTAGGTGAGCTTGGTTTTGCTGCGATAGTGATTCTCTTCAGGATCGATGTGTCTTTTTTGAGAGGAAGTCATTCTTTGCTCGTGAGTGGGAAAGTATGGTTCGCGTGCGCCTGCTTTGATATTGCCGCACGACAGGTATTTGGATGACTTAATCCATGAGGTTCTTCAGAGCGGCTCGATCGTATCGGCTAATTTCATTACGCTTCTCGAGAGGTGCGGGCTCATGAGCGTTCTAAGCTGGTCACGTTACGTGGAATGTTACGCGAGGCACATGCCGCTTCTTCGTCTTGCATCGCTATATCAATAGTATTTGTGCGTTGTAATGGTTCACTGTGTGTGATTTGAAATGTGATGTATCCGGAGCATAATTTAAAGTTATAGTCTAGCTGTAGTTACTCTTTCGCATAGGTGTTGTGGTGTTTGATTTGTGAGTGGTATGTGCTGGTCTGTGTTTGAATTATGTTTGTAAAAGTTATGTTTAATATAAAGTGCGGTGTTGTATTTTTTTCGATTTGTTGCTTTGTATTTCTGTATATAGCTGATGGTATTGTGTGGATATGTGCCTTACATATGTTTTTTTTGGTACATGTGTACAGCATATTGAGCTTTGGGTGATGTATTTGTGGCACTTCAGACCATCTTTGCGCATTGGTCCATCGTTAGCGCTATTTCTTGACACTTCTACTTCAAGATTCGGCCCACTATTTTATGCTAATAAAGAAGTTTACCATTGGCATGGGTGATGTTGATCGGTATATACATAAATACAAAGCAACACATCTTATTTATATAACTTTAATTTTTCGCTTTTGGAATTGATGTTATTTTATTTATATTGCTTGCGGTGTTCATTCCGATAAATGAACCTAAGAAGCATTGGTCGCTTGCCCGATTTCACATACAATCCGAAATGTTATATTTTATGACAGTGCTTATCGTTGTGAAGATGAAGGTCGTGATTGGTATCTCAATATGAGGAAATGTTTGAGGTCAATCTTCCTTAATTCTACTCGAGACAGTGTGTTTGATGAAAAGAAATTGACCCGAAAACCTACCATATCAAGTTCCATCTTGCACAGAATGTTCCAAAGCAGGGAGGTTTATTTGGTGATTGCGGGGTCTTTGTCTGCATGTTTCTTTACAGGTTAGTAAACCACCTTGATTATATTTGCTATTACTAGTTTTGCCAGTCATAGCCTTACCACAAGTGTTTTGATTAAGATAGGCATGACACAGACCACTAAGATTAACATAAACATAAATTTTCATGAAACATAGGATTACATGACAACTACTTAAGTTACAAACACTCGTGTTAGGCATCCTGAGCCCGCAACACTTTTATTGGAAAACACACTAGCCAACACTGACAACACCATTGCATCATCGACCCTACCATGGCAACAAACCCTTAATCTTATCGTGAAAAGGTCAATATCCCGACCCTTAGTTCGAACTCGCTAGCCGTAACCTTCACCCATCGCTTGATGTAATCTTTCCTTTGAAGTTCATTTGAAAACTCGCCATTTTCTTAGGTAGAAACGTGCACCGCAGCCGCAACTCCTCCACAAATTCACCCTTTCACGATTCATCGATCCACCTTCATGCAAACCTCATAATATCCGCCGCCACCGCCAATATTCGACCGATGCCTCCGACAAGACAAGATGAACATATCCTCCCATTGATAAGAATTTGACGCTCACGTAACTCATTCAACTTAAATTGTCCCGCCATGGCTTATTTTTTACTTTGATCCAAATATTAACCAAAACTTGAATCATGAATAGATGTATATGCATGCTTAAATAGCATAATCAATGACAAAAGATCCAAAAAATAATCACATGCAAAGCCTTAATGAAAGGCTGGGAATTAACCAAGGTAGAAAACAAATAAACAAGCATATTTCAGTTTGACCAACTTTATGAGGTCTGATACTGTCATTTGTTTTTATCTTAGTTTTTAAACCATTTTTGACTAGATACTGTTGAACATAGGCATCATAAAACAGTATCTCATTTGGTTGTGTTTCCTATACTGTATACCAACAGATCCACAATGTACTAGTTCACCACATACTGATAGTCCTTGTATAATTAGATTTGTATTGTATTTGTCGACATATTCATAGTCCTTAGGAAACTGGCTTAGATGTGGTTCATTTGGGTAGGATGTAAAGGTGAAAACATGGATGGGTTGTGTAATGGGTCAAATGGGTATCTTGAACTAATTGACTGGTTTGTATCTTGAAACCTCAATTATATAGGCATCATAAACAGTCATATAGTTAGTCTAACCAAACTACAACAAGATCCTATATCAGATACCAACAGATCCACAATGTACTAGTTCACCACATACCGATAGTCCTTATTTATTAAGTAGCGTTGTATTGTATTTGTCGACATATTCATAGTCCTTAGGAACCGGCTTAGATGTGGTTCATTTTGGGTTGTGTAATGGGTCAAATGGGTATCTTGCTTGGAAGGCCAAGAACTTTGTTCCTTTCATCAAAAGCTTTCATTGCAATTTGTTTGGGGTTAGGTTACAACTAGTTGCTTCATTTTTGAGCTTGAGTCACACTTTGTATACTTAATTGACTTAGTGGCCAAACCTCCTCAGGAGATTATGGCCTTATAAAGTGGAGGATAAAATTGTTTGGTGAGTTATGGATATTGAAATGAAACTGTTTTGAGTCACTATTATAGTCAAAAATCAGCTCTGTCATCATGACTGCATTTTGTATCACCAGCTTTGGTATTGATTCTGTCAGCTTTAGCACAAATAATTGAGATGTTCTATTGTAATTCAGCTTTAGCATAAAAAATAGGAAACTGGTAGTTGGCTAATATGAAAAGTAGTAGTTGGCTAATATGAAAAGTAGTAGTTGGCTAATAATTGAGATGTTCTATTGTACAAAGATTACTGGGATATGGATTTTGGCATATATGAAAAGTAGTAGTTGGCTAATATAAGTATAAAGGAAAAGTAGTAGTTGTGGCCTTGGGGCACTCAAAATGGCTTAGGAAACTGGCTTAGATGTCTTAGGAAAATGGCGTAGGAAACTGGCTTAGATGGGTTAGGAAAATGGCTTAGATGTCAAAGGTCAAAAAACTGTAATGGTGAAAACATTGATGGGTTGGCTAAAATGTTAATAGAATCTTAATATTGTTGTATTGTTCTGTATACAGGTTGGCTTATGGAATTCCTTTGCATGTTGATAATCCAACACAGGCCGCACTTGCATATCGAGAGTCATTGATCCGTTATTATTTCGAGCAGGATATCTCGTGCTTGAATTATTTGTGACTTGTTTTTAGGCCACAATTTGTATTTTTGAACATAATTCCACGAGTTTTTCCCGGTGAACATCTTTGTGGCTTGTAGCAGGCTGACTTGTGTGTATGGCTGTCATGTATGTTGATTTGAAAAACTTAGTCCATTAAGACTTATGCATTACTTTGTCTACAATACTTGTCCAAAATGTGTGCCATTGGCACTTTGATCTTATCAGTTATACATAAAGAGAGGTCTCATACTTTAAGCTACATTCTTGCAAGTACAACACAACTTCATTCCAAACAAACAAACAAACTGGTAGCCTTGCGACATTTATTGTCTCTTGTTTTCTGGACTTCACTTCAATCATGGGTCAGCCAAGTTAACATACTCGTAGCCTTGTGACATTGATGGTTGTAATCCTTGTGAGCTTCCGGGTGTGTTTTGTGATCGTCCGTGATTGCTTTGGGAGCCGCCTCAGAGATTTCTTTGCTCGTAATTTATAAAACAATATTATCAAGCGAATACATTGTTCAATAAACCAATGACAAATAAAAATCAAAAGATGTTAGAACGTATTAGTTACCTCGTTCCTAGGCAGTGGCGCATTACAAACTCCTCGAGTGTGACCACGTGCACCGCACCGTCCGCATGCATTTTCTTCTGGCTCCTCACCTTGAGATCTAATCCGATCTCTGTTCTTCATCTTCCCGCTTGGCGCTTATCCATATTTGGTGGCTTTACAACCTGCAAACCCGTTGGAAGCTCCCAACTCGGAATTTCTCCAACGGGATATACCAACCCTTGGTATGTAGCTTTTAGATTGGTTGTTCTAAACCAACCTTTAGCCAAATAATTACAACTAGTCAATCCTTGAGCTCTACAAACAGCTATAGCTTGACCACATGGCAAACCAGAAAGTTGCCATTTCCGACATGTGCATGTATCATAATCTAGCCTTACAATATGTTTTCTTCTACGATCATCTACCTCGTATATCCTTTTATGCTCAATGGGATTCATCGTCCAATTAGCACTCTTAAACGCTCGTCCTTCACTTTTGCACTAGCCCTACCGCTAAGGTCACCCGGAGTTGCATCTAAAGATTGACATAATAATAATTAATTAACAATAACTATAATAATAAGCTTCTATAAAATTAAAAGATATAGTTTAATAATATATAAAATCATTTAAGTATATACCTTGATACTTTTGTCGCTTGTCACAAAACCATCTTTGTAGAAGCCTCTATAGTATTCCATTAGCATTGAAATCGAACTCTTGAACATCTTTTGTTAAACTGTTGACCGATTCTGCACTGTTCGAAGTCATATAATTGCAACGATGTCCTGTGCAATGTGCCCTTGACCAATTACTAAGGCCAGCCTCCACCGTTTATTGTAAGCTTCCTTATTTTTTCGCTCAATTTGTGAGAATGCTTCGCAAACTCGCTGGTTGTGTAACATTTGCAAGTCTTCCAATATAAGGCCTTAATCTTTTCCCTTGTCCGAAATTGCAATTTAACATCAAATGCCTACAACAAAACCATGAAATGCATCGGGAAAACCGTTTGACAAGCTTGTTGTATTCCTAAATGTCTATCGATATTATAGCCAACTGCAACTTCACCGATGCATTCCTTCAAGTGGGTCAAAACCATGTCCACGCCTCCCGCCTCACCGAGATACACCGGTCATGAGAGGAACAATTTGATTATTTCCATCCATTCCAACGGCGAGCATATTTGTACCTAGGTATCTACCTTTAAGATGAGCCGCATCAATTACTATTAGTGGTCTAAATGGTCCAAGAAACTCCGAATCTAGTTTAGTTAAGCAAAGTATTAGTTTCACAAATAATAATATAACGAATATAAATTTTTATTAAAATAAAATAGACAAGAATAAATTATTACCGCAACACCAAAGCCTATAAAAGCATCTCAAAACGGTCTTCATCATCCGTCTCAATGTGTGTTACCCAACCGGGTTTTTCAACTTTAAATTATAACAATAATACGGTAATTGTGAAAAGGAATTTTTCGGGTCACCGGACAACGTCTCCAATGCTATATTTCTTCCTCCCCATGCCTTTTTGTAAGAAATGTCGATGTTGTACTGAAGGTTGATGTCGTTTACTATGTCCTTTGGCTTATATATCCGACTGTGATCTCACATCTTTGGTATCGACAAATGACCCAACAATTTTGCGGTTGCATTTCGGTGATTAGGATACAATTGTGTTCTCAGACAAGTGTGAATGTCATTTACTTTTCCTAATTTCCATCTTATACTGTCATCTATCTTAGATGAAATTATCTTCCAATTGCAATTGTTATGTATACAAATTACATCATACCTATATGAATCGATTTTTGTGTTTTAAACCGAAAACCTTCTAAAAGAGCTTTTCACCGATTGCATACATGCATAATTCTTTATTATCAAATTCATCATCCTCTTTTAGAAAACGTGAGCAATTTTGTGCGACCCCTACTTTTGGTGTTTTAATATTTGGTGTTGGATGATCGGTGGGAGTAGGCATATAGGTGAATGTGTTATTTTTCCATGCATGATTTGGAGGAGTAGACAAAATAGGTTCGTTATTTTCGAAAGTTTCATTCTTTGGTTGATTATATTTGTTGTCAATTTCATCACCAAATTCGTCAGGAAGTGCATTAAGATCAAATTCAAAAGTATTAGAAGAAGAAGGATTTACCTTTAAGCCTTTTTTACTCTTCTTAAATGCCAATGTACTTTCACCCGAACCACATTAATTTACACGTACTTTCACCTGCACCACATTAATTTACATGGTCAGGGGCAATAAATTTCAACCTACCCAAATATAATTATTTAGTTCGCACGATTGTTCAAATCGCACATTCGCACAATTTTTTACTTAAATGGTACTGGGTACACATGTTTCGAAATCCCCTATAAATATTGAATGCATACTAACAAGTAACACACAAACAAACACTAACAAACAAAAACACAAAATTTTTTCAAAAATGTCTAAAAAAGACTTCAGCCAACAATTTCCGGAACAAAAAGATTTCGGCCAACAAGTTGATGAAGTTGAAATTTTAAGAGAAATGGAGACAGTAGAAAGAGAAGCTGCTCTTAATGAGGAAGCGAAGGGAGATAGCAAAGAGAATCTACTCTTAAGGAGGAAGCGAAAGGAGCGACTTAGGCTCCAAGATGAAGAAGTGTTGTTAGAGATGGAGGAAGTCGTCAAGGGAGCAAGTCGAAAGGGAGGAAGAAGAACGTCGGGACGAGAATTGATGCTTTGTACAAAGAGTGGGATGAGAGCAGATTTGAAGGTTGTCGTGACTATCTTTACGACGATGGTTACGACTCTAACAACTCACAAACTTGGGATCACCCGATTATATTTAGTTGTGTCAAGTTTACTTATCATTTGTTTGTTTCGTTTCTTTCATGGTGGTAGTTGTGTCTTTGTGCTGTTTCGTTTGTTGTTTGTATTAATTAATTTCTTTGTTTTGTTCTAATCTAGATGTCATTATTAAGAAAGTATATATTGTAGCAATAATTAATATTTTTATTTTTTTATTTTTTATGTTTTATTTTTTTTTTGTTTGTTGAACATTTTTTTTGGCTATTTTTTTTTGTAACTGTTTATTTACGTTGCGAACGCTTATTAAACGAAATACGTATTTTCTGTTTTTTAAGTTTAACTTCAACTCCGCTTTGTGAGAAAGTTTCTTTTTAATACTGTCTAAAACGTTCACGATTGTAATATTCAAAGATGTGCAGGGTGTTCATTATCACAGTATAGGGGCCTGTGAATTAAATTTTAAATTTAAATTTGTATTGTTTTTTCAGTTCATAGTGTTAGAACTCTCTATTGTGTTTCCTTTACATTTTTTTTCATACATACGTTTTCAGTTATGTTTTGTAATCATTCTTTTCGATCTGGGTTTTACCATTTAAATGATTTTTCGATCTATATAATGGTACAATTACCTACGCACTTAAATTATATACGCCCAAATAACCACCAAATAATCTCACCTAATCTCATCTAGATCTGCTTTTTTCAACAACAATGGCCACTCCCAATCTAGATGAACTCAAGGCAGCAGCTGGATCTGAAAACATTGCGACATGTTTCAAGCTACTTTTCAGCAGCGAGTTGGTGGAGCAGCGCAATCTTCTGATGAGGTTGGAGGTACTGGTTGGTCAGCTTAGGGAGAAAATCCAGAAGTTTGGTCGTACACAGACTGAGGTGCTCCATTTGGGACCGTATCATGAACAGGGGGTGGATGCACTAGGTTGTCTTGAAAAGATGCAAATCGTGGAGCGTGATATCTTGCAATCTCTTGAAGGAACATTGGGCTTGATACGTCATGGGATTGAACAACAGGAAGAACATGTTACCTTGATGGAGATCAATGAAGATCTGTCAGACGGTTAGTTTCTTTGGGTAGATGTGTTTGGTGTTTTGTGTTTTGGTAAGTTGGATTAGGGTTATGTATATGGTAAGTTGGATTAGGGTTTATGTATATAGTAAGTTGGATTAAGGTTTATGAACAATCTCCTTCCTCTTTATTCACTAATTGTTTATGGATTAGGGTAAGTTGTACCTGTTTTGTGGATTTATAATTGTGGTTACAATTTGTGTACTCAGATGCTGCTAATATATAGTGGCGGCGTTCATGTAATCAACAATTAATCTATGAAAATGTGGTGCTTAGTTTATCATATCTTGTTGTAGATCGATTTTATTTTCGTTATTCTGTATCTTAAGGTATAGCAGCGAAAAGTGGTTCGGTATCCGGGTGCCAATGTAAACGTAAATAGGAAACACTAAAAGCATCTAAAGGATTCTGAATAAGCTAGATTAAACCTAAATAAGCACATGAAACAAAAAAACACTTAGATGCTGATGAAGTTCAAAGAAACAGTACAAAGGGCTTACTTGGGACCTTACTTGAGATAAGCTAGAGAGGATTTAGAACATGGGCTTTTGGATAATTAGTGTACAACAACCCAGCCTAACTTTTGCCCCAAAAATAGGCTATCTACGACTTATAAATAAGTCGCAAATAGGGTCTGTTGAGACGAGTATGCACGTAATGTAAATTCACCCAATATACCCACTTTAACCCATCAATGACATGGTAAACCATTTTTGAATTTTTCCTCTTGATGTGTGATTAAACAAGCTAGCTAATCGATCATTTTATTTTTAAAAATTTTATCACTAAAAATAAATTGCTAATGAAAACTGCTTTTTAGCTTATTGGCACTTTGACCTGCATTCTTGCAAAGATTGAGATGTAAAGAAGGACCTTATGTCATTTTTCGCCAACATCATTATGTCATATATGGTTATACTTTGTTGATGCACTTATAGAAGTGTGCCCTTGACCAAAAAAAGGTAAAAAAGAAAGAGCAAAATTGTTGCACACATTGACTGGTAGATAAAGTGCAAGCATTTTATAGTTCTTAATGTCATGATGCAGTTTGAGAAGATAAGGTGCAAGCATTTGTAAACTATGGTAATAAGTTAGTATAAAAACCTTCTTGCTATTACTACCAAAAGCTTCTACCTTCTAAAAGCTAATTAGGAGCTATATAATTGTCTATAGAAGCTATATACTTATAAGTTGTTAGCTGACTTCACAAAGGCACTCCTCCAATTACATCTTACGGCAGACTACAATAACCTTTGTCGAGAGAGTTCATGGCATTCCATACAACATGGCATTTTGAGAGAGCAACCAAAAGCATTACTTGGTTCTTTAGGCGAACCAACAAAATTTGCAAGGAGTCTTTTATCATCTAGATTGTTGTCCCCTCTTGATCATGCATGTTGTATTTCAGGAGAAGTTTCAGCGATTAATTTCTTACTATTTGGATATTAATCTTCCGGGCACAAAGCAAAAACATCCTACCGTAGAAGTGTAAATGGATTTACAAGCAACTCCTAAATGGGTCAACTTGGGTTATGTTAAACCATTAAAAACTCCTAAACATATATAACATAGATAACATAGAATTTACAAGCAACCAGCATAGTACTTTAGAGTTGGCAATTTCAAGCCAAGCCAGTTACATAGAAATGGGTCAATTTGGGTTATGTTAAACCACCTAAATGTTACAACACCTAAATGTTTACAAAAGTAGACATACCAACCACAAAAGATCTAAACTACTACAACACCTAAAATTGTTACAGCACCTAATAGTTTTTCACATACAACACCTAAATTAGATGTAAACCATCTGTTGGTTTGACTGGTTCTATTGATTCTACCTTCTTGTATTTCCAATAGAAAGATATCAATTGCTCACGATAAGCTAGAGCAAATTCAACAGGATCATCGACCATCAATGGAAGACCGTTTGTCAAACGGTACAAAAAAATGCATAGCCAAATTCCACAATCTCCATAATAGCCACCTTGTAATGGAACATCTTTTGCATACCGAAAGGTTATTAAATAAGTACGTGGATCAATGTTTTTACTTGCCATGACCTGACTATCTTCAAGATAAACGGGAATATCACTTGAAAAATTCTCCTCCAAGTATCCCACCATGCACGGCCTTCTTCATCTGGACCACCAAGGCTGTCATATAGGGTAACAACACCTGATCGTATGTCTAGCACCGCCAAAGCCCAGTGAATATTTGGCTCATTCACAGGAATGTAAACCTACAATATGAAAGGTGTATTAAAAGCAAACTCGTTCTAAAAAACAATGACAAACTGAAAACAGATATGAATTTAGTTTGTCAATCAAACAAGTTGTCATTTATGGTACCATACTGTCATTTACGGTATCATAAATATTAAAGACAATTTGTGCTTGGGATCATTATTCAAGTGCTTGTCTGTAACATACTTACGCTATCAAGAAGTATAAGTTACCAATGTATTATGCAGTTTCGAAAGGAAGCTATCAAAATAAAGCACTTAAATTATTTATGAACAATGCCAGATATATATGATTGTTGCAGTAGGTGTTTACCCATATTCTACATGTAAAAACAACTTCACCAAAACAAAAGCCAAGATTTATTTGCAAGTTTCATTGACCACTTAAAGGGTGTTTGGCAAGTCAGTAACAAAAGTGTCTAATAGATCTACATGTTGGTCTTTTATTTTCACTCAACTTAAAAATCCGGTTTGACCCGTTAACCTACTCGTGACAAAGAACAATTTACGGGTAAAAGCAGACATTTCTTGAGCAATAATTAAACAAACATCTCTTTATGTCTCCTAAAACCGAGATAGGTCTTTAGTAATGTGAAGTCGTGAACAAAACTACGGTAAATGAAACTGCTAGACAGAGCCTAAGATTAACCATCATATGCTACTTTATGTCTCCTAAAACCAGATAGGTCTTTAGTAACATTTGAGAACACAAATTAAAATGTTCGCTAAAACCCAATCCGTTTTGATGATCTAAGTGATAGTGTACAGACATCTCTTTACACCCGAACCACTAAATATACATAAGGTCCATTATCAGAGATAGGCCCAATCCAATGCACAACACTCCCAGGTAGGGTGTTATCTTCATTGACAATCGAATATAAATTCTAGTAATGGGATACTCTCATATCTTAAACAATGACTCAATGACACTTATTCCTTGCGACATATCTCAAAAATAATACAAACTTATACTAACTCAACTAGTATCAGAACCCTTAATCAACATTTAATCCTATGGTATTCAGTTAATCTTCATGCCCATCTAACTACCAGATTTTGACTCATAGACAACCATGTGTGAAGGTATTTTTAGACAAGTCGTTACAACATGCTAATTGACCGTAATGAATAAGTTGATAATCGAAAACCAAAAGACTACTTGCACCTTTTCAACATTTGGGGCTACCCAAGGCACACCATAGGTAATACCGTTTGCATAATACATTGGTATATCTCTACGTAGAAGCTGTGTGTTGAAATATGGTCCGACCATCACCCAATCAGCATCTTCAGGTCTAAAACTCCACATATACAATACCCAGACATCAATGTGCTGCAATATCACAAGTATAGAGAAGAAAACTACATTAGCGAAATGAGAGATGGAATTTAAACGGTTTCAGGGATAATTAGTAGCTAATAATTACATACCAAATCAGACAACCAGCCTTTCCTGTTGCCGTCCTTGCACACTAAACCAGCCCAAAATGTATTGCATAGCTCCGCATTTGACCAAGGTAAACAAAATTTCATGTCCTTCCGTGAACGTAATAACATGTTAATGTCTGAATGACAATTGATTCTGGTGGATGGGGAACCTTCAGGACGATTCAGTTCCTGCGAAATGATGAAAAAACTCCTATGTTACATCCACTCAGAAGATTAATACTACACATACTGTTAAAGTTGTGGTTTCATGTTCTAAGTTTTGTCCTGATTGTAAAGTGGCCCTTGAAAATTCTATACTAAAGCCTTCTTTGTCAATTTTGACCCGTTACATAAATTGTTTTGTCCTGATTGTAAAGTGGCCCTTGAAAATTCTATACTAAAGGCTACCAGCCGAAATTCTACATATTAAGTATATGACTTCTAATAACTACAATAAGCTTAAACAAAAATGAATTGAATACTAATTAAGTATAAGTACCTCTTTCCATGGTTCAACTTTTATCTCACTTCCATCAGGACCAACAAGGGACTGTATCTTAGATTTATAGATCCTAGATCTTGTTCGACACTTTCTGGCCCTTCTTGGTGTGGTAGGTGGTGGAACTGTGTATGGAGAAGACACGTGGCGGCTCTTCTTTCTCTATCGTTCAAACGGAACCCTTACAGTTACAACATCATCATCCATAGCCTCATCAAACAAAGAGATCAAATCCTGAAAATGAGAAGCAAAACTGTTAATCCAGTTAATGATGAAATTTAAGAAATATAAATTGAACTAGGTAGTAAAACTTGCATACCACAACTCCTGAGTTATCCGTGAAATCACCATCCATCTGCTCATCAATCAAACCATTCAAATCCTGAAAAATGATATAAAAAAGTTTTATCCAGTTAATCATGAAACTTAATAAATAGAAATTGCATACCAAATTAATTCCCGAGTTAGTTGTACACCAACATCCATCTGCGACCGCTCATGAAACCATTCAAATCTCGAAACCATTTACATGGTCGATGTTATACAATTAATAATCAAACTTAAGACATAATTCATAACATTTCCATACCAAATTTTGTTCCGCATCTAACCCATTTACATCCTGAAACTTAAATACAAAATTATACATATCAGCATACACTATTAACTAGTTATAATGATATTTAAATAATATTATGCGGAAGAGAAATGTGCATACAATATTATCCGGAAGAGAAGAAAAATCAATCAAATCTTCCAAATCCTTTGTTTCGTCCTGAAACAATAAATAAGTTTAATTATATATATGATGGTCTAAACTTATGCAAATGGGTACAAAAATGATTCAATAGTTACCTGCCCAGTGGTCGTAACATATATGTCTTTAAATACCAAATCTTCCTTCTGCTTTGCTTCCTCCTCAACATCAACTTTATTGTTATCTTCGGAAACCTCTTCCATAGGCTGCTTTGTTTCCTGCTCATCACACACCTTTGCTTCCTGCTCCACATCGACTTTGTTGTTATCTTCGGAAACCTCTTCCATAGGCTGCTTTGTTTCCTGCTCATCACACACCTTTGAATGTTGAACATTTTCCGCCACTTTGTTTGGCTCAGGGAGATCACCAAATAGTTCAATGACAATATTGGCTTCCTGCTCAACTGCCTCTTTGACTGGAAGGTTAACATGTGCATCATCAACAACATTGGCTGGACGGTTAACATGTGCATCATCAACAACATTGGCTGGACGGTCAACTCCTTCATTAGCTGGAAGGTTAACTTCAACTCCTTCATCAACAACACCAACTCCTTCATCAACAACACCAACTCCTTCATTAGCCGGATGCTTATTTTGCTCTAAAGCAGCTATACGGGTTTCCATAGCAATCATCCTCTCGTAAAGTTGTCTTTTGGTAACGTGTTTGAGGCAATCATCACTATCGCTTTCTTCAACAGTGCGGACATGAGTACGAACCTCAGTGTGGACATGAACCTCCGTGCGAACCTCTTCACGAATAAATTTTCGGGAAACCCTTGACTTGATCTTATCCCGTTTAACGGGATTATAGGGTCTTGCACAGGAGGCGTGTGGACTGTTGAAATACTCTAAGCTTTGCTTCCACCAAGTTGAACCTTGTTCCGCAGCAGTTGGAACCATTTTTTGTGGTGGTGTTTTGGTAACAAAAAGCTTGACATAATCACTTTTGTGAAAAGCTGTTACATTACCCCAAGCAACCCCCCGGGGAACAGCAGTATCATCTTTGTCCCACCACAGCTTTGACTTGGGAAAGCTTTCAAGAACAAAAATCTGTAATAAAAACAAACATTATGTTAGATGGCACCACATTTGACTTAGGAAATTTGATAATAACTCCAAAAATCCATGGAATGATAATGTAATTTTATGAGATAAATTCGGTGGTATTGCTACTACCCAATGTACTTTTGGGTCATAGCTCAGGTAGTTTGACTTATGACTTTCAATTTCAGATAAACAACTCAACCAAAATCAACTAACTAGAAACAAGGTTTTATAATGAAATAATCCTAAACCCTGAAAAGGAGAAATAAGCTAACACTATAAAAGCCAACAAATGAAGCTTATGTCTAAGAAGCTAAAAAAAACTAACCAAAGAGGCCCCTCAAGGCTGCTGTTGCAGCAGAGATGTGCAGCAAATGGGGACTATTTTAGAGCTTATTAAAGGCAACTAAAGATCATCCAAAACACAAAATAAGCAAGGGTAATTACTAATCTAACATCTAACACACTAATTGCATCATAAAATAGTCCTAAATCTATCTTAAATCCACTTTAATCTTGAGCAAAAAAAAAGTACCAATGGCTGCTGAAACAAGCAACACATATAAAAAGGTAACTAGAAAAACTACTACCACGCCATTATCACTTGCATTAACTTGTAAAAGAGCTTGTGAAATACACTACCAAGAACTTATTTGAGTTCGACTAATAATGAGGAATTTAAAAATACAAAAGTAACCACTTAGCCACTGATGAAAGGAATTTTATCTGTTTAAAAAACAGAGCATTCTAAGTCACTATTTAAAATATAACCAAAGATTAGTTCTTAAACTTGTGAATTTAAATGATCAAATTGACATAAATAATCCCAAGGGCAGGTAAAACGAGGCCTCGATGTAGGGAACTCCTACTCGTTAAAGACCTATCTCAGAAGCCCCAATATAAAATAACTTCAATTTCCCAAATCATGACATCTAACTCTAACTGATTGTAAACACTTAAACAATAAAGCTTAAAACTAGATTATCGCACACATGATACCTGATCATACTTCCAACCGATCTTAAAACTAGTTCACTAAAGCTAGATTATTGTTTACATAAAGGACAAGTATCAAATTTCAACACTAAGGACAAGTTAGATACTAATATTTTCACTCACTTCAATTAACAACGCCTTTAAAAACAACATGTTGGCGCGCAATGTAATAACTTCAATTAACAACGCCTTAAAAAACAACCTGTTGGCGTGCAATGTAATCGGCTTTAAAATACCTAATCATACTTCCAACCGAGCTTAAGACACTTCACTAACGCTTGTTTACATAATCACCAACTCTACGCTTACATATAAAAAAAGCTTAAGTTGTATTGCTAAATCTAAATAACTTCAATTAACAATGGGTTGTATAGTGGGTCGTATTACTAACAGTTTACATATAAAAAAAAGTATACTAACAAACGCATTCACTTATGTATAAACATTGTTGAATTAAATATAATTTGAACCCAAAGTGTACTAACCTTGAGCAAAAGCAAATCCATACAAGTTATACTTCGCTTGGTAGGCCGCTCCTCTCTTGCAACTCCTTCCATGTACTTGGTTCGTTCTTAGAAACAAGATTATAGATCCGCTCATGGAATTGAACCACATATGTCGCCCCAAGGAAAGGAGTTCCATGCATCAAAATTGTCACTAAAACAACTATTTCGAGGTCATCACATGCCTTAGCTCTTGACCCATGAAAACATAGTCCGCTGCTAAGAGAAGGCAAACACGTACAGCATCCTCAACGGTTATGTGAATGAAATCTTGACTCTCTAACATCCTCAATATGTCCTCACCCTTCAAATACCCATAACCGGGGAACACACGCTTCAAAAAACTTGATTCAGCATCATGCAAATGGTCTAAAGATATTTTACCGAATCGAAATCCAGTGATAAGGCAAAATTCCTTCATACCCATCTCTAAAGTGTGTCCACCCACATCAAAAATAAAGGGTGTATCAAATCTTGGATTATCAACATTCCTTTGGTGTTGGAGCAGGAAATTAAGAACATGATTATCATGCTCAACTGTTCTAATATTTAACCAGGGTCCGAACACAGTACTCCTAAAGAGGTTAAATGAATTATCCGCCCTAAAAACCAACCGATCACGTATCTTTGTCATGATGGATAACCTAGTTCGTATCATGACACGAGCATTTACCACCTAATTGAAAATCAAAATAGTAACAAAAATTAAACTAATGCGGTAAAACCCCCTAATAATTTACACTAAATTGAAAATGAAAAAAAAACTTACATCAAATGGTCGTGTTGGATTAGATGACGATGGATTAGAAGGCATTGTTAGTGTATGCACGGATTTTGGTGATGATCAGGGTTTGAAGATGATCGGTGTGTTTAAGAGTTTAGCTGTGTGTGTTTATCGGTGTGTGTTAAGACTTTTGATATGTGTGTTTGGTCACGTTTAATGTGTGTGTTTTAGGTGCAAAATAAAAGACTTTGACTTAGATTTGATCTTTCCCGATAAAATAAAAAGGTAGATTTTGTATTAAAAAGGTACAGATTTGATTCCTTACATGTGTGCATTCCCCATAAAGTTATGTTACATTCGCACATTCGCACATCCACCGTTCGCACATTTGTATAAAAAGTCAAACGAGGCATTGGTTGTCTTTGTACTTGTTGTCCCTTTTGGGAATTAAAAGAGTACATCTTTGTCGGACACGTGTCACTATTTGGGTGGAGTCGCACATTCGCACATGACCAAATTGGGAAGAGGCTTTATTTTTGTACCTCAAAGTGACTAATGCCCAACTTTTTGTCCCCTTTTAAGAATTAGCCCTAAAATATATGTATGTATCCATACACAAACATGTACGAGAGAAAAACATTTATCGGTACTAATACTCTAATATTTGCGGGCCACCAGAACCACCAAGTTTAACATGACTTAAACATAGATGTCTAAACCCAAACTTATATTAATTGCTACTCAAGTTATCTAAAATTTACCAATACTTTCTAAAGCTTACAGCAACTATTTTAAACTACTGAGAAACACTATAACTTCAAATCAACGAAGTAAATAAGGCAAATGGTAAAAAAAAATATCATATTTGTCATCATTTGCTCTTGTGGGTAGTGAACAAAGTTTTTTGCTTTTGTGGGTACTATACTTTCAAATTCATCCCCTTTAAGGTATTATGTGACATTTTTGCCTTTCGGGAAAAAAAAATTCTATTAGCTAAGAGGGCAAAAATGTCCAAAAATACCCTAAAGAGAATGAATTTGAAAGTATAGTACCCACAAAAGCAAAAAAAATTATTCGCTACCTACAAGAGCAAATGACGTCAAGTATAATATATATTTTTTTTTTATCATTTGCCCAAGTAAATAAGCCATCTGATAAATAAAAAGCTATGAACTTAATGAAAATTATGTATACCGTTACATTAGAGACTATGCGTAGCTTGAAACTCGCCGTAACACGCAGGCAAGTGATCCTAATTTACTAACAGGATTTACACAATTTTACCATGTATCAACCAGGCTCCTGGAAGGCTCAAATTGAGCATAATCGATCACCAGGCTTGATAAACAAAAGCTATAAGAGCATAAAAACCCGAAAATATTAAAGACAAAGTTTCAGAACTATAGTACATACGTTTGTGTAGTAACTAATATGATTTAGCTAATGCACAGTGAGCATAGAATGGACAGAACAGCCATGGTAGAATAGAGTAAATTGCAAAAATCGTCCTTGTGGTATGGCCCAATTGCACGTTTCGTCCTTGTGGTTCATTAAGTGTAAAAATGGTACGTTGACTGCACTGTTACGTGCACTTTTGATCCTTTCATTTAACTGCCGTTAAATAGACTCCGTTAGTAGTTACACTTCAGCCCTTTTGGCTAACCACCGTTGCAGCACCAATCCTTAAAACCACAAGGAAGATTTTTGCAATTTTTTTTTTTCGAATTTAAAAAAATATATAAAAAAAATTAAAATTTCTGTTTAGAAAATGTTTTTTATATAAAAATGTTTTATATAAAAACGTTTTATAAAAAAGTTTTATATAAAACGTTTTTATATAAAAAGTCTTTATATAAAGCTTTTTTATATAAAAATGTTTTTATAAAAAAAAGTTTTTTTATAAAAAAAACGTTTCATATAAAACAACATTTTTATATAAAAAAAATTTTAAAAAACTTTTTTATATAAAAAACATTTTGGAAAAAAAAGTTACTTGGCGAAAAAAATTATTCACAAAAGAAATCAAACAAAAGCGGATATAAACGGACAAAAACGTGTTTTTTCCCGTTTTTATCCATTTTGTTCACTTTTGTCCGTTTTCATTCGATTTTATCTGTTTTTTCATCAAATTTTGTTTGTTTTCTTTTACTTTTTATCCGTTTTCTTACGTTTTTTGTTTGTTTTTATATATGAATACGTTTTATAAAAACTTTTTAAATTTTTTATATAAAACATTTTTATATAAAAAAGATTTATATAAAAACTTTTTATATAAAAACGTTTTATATATATAAATGTTATATAAAACATTTTTATACAAACAACATTTTCAAAAAAAAGATATTGAAAAAAAATTCGAGTAACTTTTTTTTTTCAAGTAACTTTTTTTTTTCGAAAATGTTTTTTATGTAAAATTTTTTTATATAAAAAAGTTTTTATATAAATATGTTGTTTTATATGAAACGCTTTTATATAAAAAAAATGTTTTTAATTTTTTTATATAAAAAAGCTTTATATAAAAAGGTTTTATATAAAAACTTTTTTATAAAACGTTTTTATATAAAACATTTTTATATAAAGAACATTTTTGAAAAAAAATAAAAAAAAACGTAGAAATTTTTTTTGTTTTTTTTTTAATTCGAAAAAAAATTGCAAAAATTGTCCTTGTGGTCTTAAGGATGGGTGCTGCAATGGTGGTTAGCTAGAAGGGCTAAAGGGCAACTATTAACGGAGTCCATTTAACGGCAGTTAAGTCAAAGAACCAAAAGCGCACGTAACGGTGCAGTCAACGTACCATTTTTGCTCTTAATGAACCATAAGGACGAAACGTGCAATATGACCACACCACAAGGACGATTTTTGCAATTTACTCTGGTAGAATGTAAAGTAGAGATTGACTATTAGAATTAAACTAACGAAATATTAGTTAAAACTAATTTGCGTTTGTACATATATAAGCAGTAACCTAAGCCTATAATTTGATCAAAAGATTATTCAATGGTAGATTAGTCAGCTTGCAATGTCAAGTCGGAACATAATCTGCTGACACAAAACAGTTTGCGAGTACTAAATTAAAATGCACTTAGAACGCATAAACCATATCTAGCCTAAACATGCTACCAATCAACTTACATCTTCAACATCATCATCACAACACCTCTTAATCACTTAAAACCAATTCAACACTAAACTGATGCCCCCTATTTTTTTGATGCTCTGGGCCGTCGCCCAACTCGCCCACAGGAATAATGAGATTAGGAACTTGAGTCCAAAGATTTTGCCATCGTTTGGAGAGTGTGCCTGTTCTTATGGCGTATTTTGTCTCATGTAAACGAGACAAGATTTAAAGTAAGCAATCTGGTAACGAAATTATTTGATCTTCTGATACAGTATGTTGTGTACTTTGCTTTCCTCCCATGGCGATTGGTGGCTAAACAATACACCCTCCCTCTCGTTGCTTTTATACCTTAAACACAAAATAAAATTTCGATTGTGCCCCTCAACTTTCGAAAATTATACTTCAGCACCACAAGAGAAATAGCATGACTCCATTTTGTTACAGTTCACTCTTGATCCAATCCCTTGATAAATGATGGAATGAAATAATTTTATCATGCTACTGTTTTCACGTATTATGATAGTCATCAAATGTCATGTAATTCATCGTTATGTTGTCATACTTATACTTTTGAATTCAGGAAAAAAAAAAGGGAATAAAGTGAATTCAAGAAAAAGAGAATTATATATTTGCTAAAATTTTACATCCATTGAAACGAATTAGTTGTAGTAACTCTTGTGTTACTATGTCAACATTTTGAGGCTGAGGGTGCGTTTACTTGAAGAAAAAGTTCTATTGTTTTTTATCTCTAATTTTGTAAAAATTTGAAAAGAATTTATCTTCACAAAACACTTGAAAATATAAAAAACGTGTTTAGTTGATATTTGTATTTTCTATTTTGAAAAAGACGATGGAGGGTTGTGGGTTACAAAGGAAAACAATGAAAACAACGAATAATTGTTTTATAATTTTCCTTGTTAAGTTAGGAAATAGAGGATTTTATGTTTTGCAAAACATTTTGTTAGAAAACGCTAATTTAAATGCGATCTCTATTTTTCTTGTTTCCACAAAATATTTTGTAAAAAACAATGGTGTTTTCCCCCAACTGAACACACTCTTAATGTTTCATCTACTCTTAGTATTAATTTACAAACAACTTTGAAGCGAATAGTAAAGCAGTTTTTCTTTTCGTTTGATGCTTTAAATACTTTTGTTGTAGATTTATGTAAGGTGGGATTTGCTAACGGTTGTCCACTGGGCACCTTTTAAAGTGTAAATATTTGGAAAGGTCGAATGTATTAAATTAAAAATTATATTTAATTATTTTTTTAATGTTTATTAAATGTATTTTTGATTGAAAAAAGAAGTTTAAGCGTATTTCTGTTCTCCCTAACCTGCACATTTGTACTTGCCGGAGATCTCTCTGGAAGCAATCTCTCTACTCTCAGGTTTATCCTGAAGGTAAGCGTAGGATCTGTCAATATTCTACCTCCTTCATACCTCGCTTTGGCGGGATTGAGTATTTTCGTTGTTGTTGTTGTCAAGGTTGCAAAAATCGCTAGGCACTAGTGAGGCGGTCGGGTAGGGCCTAGCGATTAATCGGTTAGGTAGAAATTACTCGGGGATTAATCAGATTTGACTTTTTATGCACAAAATTGTAATTTTAAATATTATATTATGTTATATTATATTATATTATATGTATAAGATAAACATAGTGCATCAAAGTTCAAATATTTCAAGTGTTCAAATATAAACATAATACATAATTCTTCAGTGTTTAAAGACAAACAAAGATGTTACTCGGTTTGTTGACCATTTTTAAGCGATGTTTGATCGATTTTGTCCGATTAATCGATTTATTGACCATTTTAAGCGATTTTGTCTGATTTTTCAGCGATTTTATTGACCGATTTTTAGAGGTGGCAAAACGGGCGGGCCGGGCGGGCACGGGCTACGGGTCAAACGGGCTATGGGCCAAACGGGCACGGGCTAAACGGGCACGGGCTAAACGGGCACAGGCCAAACGGGCTCATGTTATACAAATCGCTTTTAAAATGACCAAAAATGACGAAATAAATTCATCGAACGTTACACCTCATTTATATTTAAAAAATAAAATGTAAGTTTTTCTTTAAAAACAATCTAATGTTCGAGAAAAACATGTGCCCGTTATGCCCATTTAACTTCTAAATGGGCAATACATGCCCATTTCAAAAAAAAGAGGGGGCCCAAATGTGCCCAAATCTTTTAAAAGTTTGCCCATTTAGCCCATTCTTTTGATTTTGGGCACAAATTGCCACCTCTACCGATTTTCATGCGATTTTGTCCGATTAATAGGTTTGTTGACCGATTTTTAAACGATCTTTGACCAAACTGATTAAATATGCCGATTATGATAAATCTGGGCGTTTAGTGATCAATCAGCGATTATGCGAGGATTAATCGACTGCCTGAACTGATTTTTACAATAAAGGTTGTTGTTGTTATTGTTGTTGTGCATATATTTATAGTTTAAAAGATGTCTAGATCATCCATTAGCAAATCCCTTCAAATATATAGTTTGGTAGCTTATACATATGTTTCAACAAACATTCAAAGAAGTGGCTATTAAAAAGAAAATGGAAATTTATGTGACACCTGGAACTTAATCTTTATTTTTATTAAACGATTAATTGCGCATAACAACATTAGTTTATAAAAGTATTAAATTGTAATTAAGTATTTGTATATTTAGTATATTTCATTTCCTTTTATAAGTATGGGTATTTAGTCGTACAATTACTTATTTTTTGCGTTTTTAAGTTTTAATCAAATGTGTTTTCTCTTCAGAGATTATCTAACTTGTGTCACTAAACGGAGTAAAATTACCTAATTTACATGTTAGCTGATGTTAATAGTTTCTTAAATTAACTGATGTAGACTAAACAACGAGATAACACAAATCAAGCCTGTTAATATACACTAATGTCAGGATCGATTCTTTCAACAATCATTGAGTCAATAGAATACCGACTATTTGAATTCTTAGCAAGAAAACTGCCAAAAATAGACTTTTGATATTTTTTTTAACTGATTATTCCACATTACGAAGGAACTTTTAAATACAGTTACAAAACTGAAATAAGCCCTAAAAGACAAACAGGCCGAAAGTTATTGTATAGACAAATTAAAAAAAATAAAAAATAAAAAAATAAAATAAAAAATCATTAAAATGCAAATAACTCACAAGATAGAGTGTTTCGGGGCTCTAAAGTTCCGTAAATCGGCATAGCCCAAGTTATGCCCGTTTTAGTGAGGCTCATTTTTTCACACAATCTTGGACCTCTAGAAAAACATAATAGCCTCTTCATCAACACTTGGGCTCACATCACTAACAACGTTCACCAAATTTATCATTGTTTTTTATTGAAATAAAGTTTTGTTTGAGAGAATAAATGTGTTTATTTAACAATTTAAACTTGTGGCACAAGTTAGAATAATAAGAGGACGGATGTTGTCTTTATGATGAACTTAACAAAACGCTTTAAATAATAAGAGGACAAACTTAATTCCACCATAACGACACAAATACTAAAGGGAATTGATATTCACATCACCATTTTTGATGCATTCACCACCAATTATGCATTACAGTGTTGTATTGTACAACACTGTAATGCATAATTGGTGGTGGATGCATCAAAAATGGTGGTGTGAGTATCACCTCCCAATACTAAACCTTAAGGAATACCTAGATGATCAATGATCGTTATCTCAGTAAATTACTTCAAAGTGAGTTCAATATTATGCTTTATACTATTGTTTGTTGATGCAACATCTTGTTCTTCTTCCTTTTCTAGTCGTATATCACTAGTCTTGCATGCAAAATTGCAAACCCTACTCTAGCTGCTACTCGAATCCCTCTATACAAACAAAGGCTGATTTATGGCAAGAAAAACGTTCACCGGGACATCACAATATCCCCAAGCGAGGCAACTCATTGGTGGTATACTTTACGATATTCACTTCATGTGTAAAGATCAGAGATTGATTTGTATCAAGTCTAGAATGACTAAATTCTTAAGGATGACTCCAAAGGACGCAAGCAATGCTTCGTCGTACCTAGATACATTTGTTTCTTCCCGTGCTCCTGAAGCACTGGTTAAGCTTTACAAAGTACGTGCTTATGATTTTATTCGATATTTTATTACTTCTAGTAAGGATGAGTTAGATATAGGTATTTATCATGCATTACTTGCACCTATAGTTTTACGGTTGTGTAAATTGCTTAGTACAGCTGTTACTGATCATGATGATTATTTATATATATTTTGTCGAACAAGTCTAGGATCAATGCTAGAGTACCATAAGAAAACTACGAAGGCTGTCATTGATGTTCAAGACATTTTTCCATTTGTCGATGAGCTTGCTACTAGGTTGTCAAAGGGTTTGGTTTCAAGTACGCGGTCTATTTTAATTATTTTAAATTATTTTTTGCGGTTTATGATGAGTGAAGTCACTAACGCCATGGACTTTGACACGCTTGTACCAAAGCATTACTACCACAACCACCCTTGGTACGATCATCACCGACTTGGCTATCTTTATTCCCTCTATCGTCATTTGCTGGCAAAACTTGAAACGTGCCTTACTACAATGGAGGACAATATTGTGGTCATCAGGAAAGGGAAACGAAGTGGCGAATGGGATCAGTACCTTCCTATCTTAAGTCAGTTGTATTGTATTTCGCAACTGTATGAAGGTGCGGAGGAAACTTTTTGGACAAATTTGAGGCCACATAAGGTCGCTTTTTGTTATCTTATTGTTAGATTTGCGAAGAGGGATGATAAAGATTGTACATGGATTCTTGACCATGAGGATTATCTAACTGACTTCGAATCAAGGACGCATTTGCTTATGATGTTGCTTCCAGAGGTGACACAAAACAAAAAAAACGGCCATAAGATGCTTATCAATAGATCAAGTTTGTTGGCTGAATCGTTTCAGTCTATCAAACGAGCAAATCTAGATAGGTTGCGTGGTCAAATCTCTATGCGGTTTACAAATGAAGAAGCTTATGGGCCTGGTGTATTACGTGAATGGTTCATATTGGTGTGTGAAGCTATATTCAATCCTCAATATGCCTTATTCCTTGCTTGCCCAACTGATCCAAGAAGATTTTTTCCTAATCCAGGTAAGCTTCATGTTTTTGTTATATGCATATATCGATCAATCATAACTTGTATCGCAAAGTTAGAGATGGCTTAAAAATTTAGTTATACACGTGTACAACCTTGAGTAATTTTTCATTTGTTACATCTTTGCAGCATCTAATGTAAACAAACTGCACCTTAAGTATTATAGATTTGCCGGCAGGTTGATTGCCCTAGCCTTGATGCATAAGATGCAAGTGGGCATTTCATTCAGTCGGGCATTCTTTTTGCAACTGGCTGGAATTAAAATCTCATTGGAAGATATAAAGGATGCGGATCCGTACTTACATAACAGCTGCAAGCAGATACTGGAAATGGATCCTTGTGTAGTTGATCAAGATGTCCTTGGTCTAACGTTTACATGGGGGGTTGAAGAGTTGGGAGTCAAGAAAGTTGTGGAGCTTCTTCCTCATGGAGAACTCATTGGTGTGAATAGCAAAAACAGGAAACAGTATATTGATCTTGTCATTAAACATCAGTTTGTGACGTCTATTTCCCAGCAGGTATCCAATTTTTCTCAAGGATTTCTAGATATTGTCACATACAAAGAAAACATGGAATTGTGTTTCAAGATCTTAAAGCTTGAAAATCTTGATGGGATGTTGCGTGGGAGTGAAAGTGATATCTCTGTCGATGATTGGAAGGCACATACACAATATAAAGGCTATAAAAAGAACGATTTCCAGATATACTGGTTTTGGAAGGTATGTGCATCTCCTTTATATATTTCCTTGTTTTTGCAATGCAGTGATAATTTTCTTCAAACTAGTCATTTTAATATTTTCGGTGCATTAGCCCAAAGTGTCAGTTAATTACACTGTTTGCATATTACCACTATAGCTAAATTCAGAACAAATCTTACTGTCCGAAGTGTCCTTGGAATCATATTACCACTACAGCTAAATCGTAATATCTTGATGGGATATTTGCATGTTAACTCCCTTGATTGCAATTGGATCATTATGCCATACGTCATAAGACTCGTAATATTATTATATTTTTTGCTATTCCTTTGTCTAAAATAGTTGTCACAGAATTAATGCCATTCTCTAACCTTATTATTAATAGCAGATTGTTAGGGAAATGAGTGCAGAGCAACGAAAGCTTCTTCTCTTCTTTTGGACGTCATTGAAGTATCTACCAGTAGAGGGGTTTCACGGTTTAGCTTCAAGGCTATACATAATCAAATCTGATGAGACATATGATCACCTGCCTTCTTCTCACACATGCTTTTACGAAATTTGTATTCCTGCCTACCCATCAACGGCTGTTATGCAAAAACGCCTCAACATTATCACTCAGGACTACGTTGGTTGCAGTTTTGGAACAGCGTGAAATATTTACATCCGTTTGTACACAGAATATATATTAATTTTTCATGCATGATTTGTCTTTTTGGTAGTTAGACTGATCGTAGGTGTTTATATAGTCCATATGATCGAAAATTAAGAAATGTGGTTTTCTTTGCATCTTTGATTATTCATCTTGAGACGCATTTATTTACACCTTGTCTGTTTAAGATCATGATCGATTGTTGACTGAATCATAATGTCAATTCGGAACCTGCCACCTTGGTTGATTAGACCATAAGTTTGGGGACATGCACGTACAATTTGTGGGTTCGTTTATAAAAGAATTAAGATCCGTCAATGGGTTCTGCCACTAATAAAACAAAATCATTCAATCTTATGAGTTTAGGTTCTCCTTTTAACCTTTTGCTAATATGGCCTAGCGGGCACATGTTTATATGCAATTAATAAAACAAAATCTTTCTTAGTTTATCCGAAAATTCATTTACTTCACATTAATTAATTAGACTGATAAATTACTACTCTCTTCGTCTCAAAATGTAAGTCCATTTTGATCTTTTTAAAGTCTTCCTTTTCTTATTTTGACCTTAATTATTTTTTTCGTGTTATATTATACTTCATAAAAAGTATACAAATGAAAATGCATTTAAAACACAAATCCATTTATATATTTTGCATCATGTATAATATAACACAAAAAGAAATAATTAAAGTCAAAGTTATAATAAAAAGACTTTAAAAAAGTCAAAATGTAGTTCAATTTTGGGACGGAGTGAGTATATTTACACTTAATTTTCGCTTCAATGATCTCAAACTTTCTTTTTATTATGCATTAATGTGTGCCTAGTGGCACTACAAAAAAATCAACATTTTGGCACGACAATCTCGTTCCAAATTTACAAAGGAGGTCGACCCAAAATCAAAATGGCACGACACGTCGTGCCAAATTGGTCGTTCCTTTTCGTTTGACCCAAAAAAATTTGGCACGACAACCCATTGTAACTTTAGGACGACATTTTGGTGGGACCCACAAGAAAATCAACGAAAAAAATGGTACGACAGAGCCTTTGAAAAATAGGGACGATAAAATCGTTCCTAGATTTTTTTTTTTTTTTTTTTTTTTTTTAACTTTCTTTACTTTTATTAAATAAATAAGAAATTGTATTTAAAAACCTTTGGGACGACACTTATAAATATTATGGCACGAGATTGTCGTCCCAAACTGCTTTTCCACGTCAGCATGTTGCAGTTTTGGATGATACACGTGGTCTTATTACAAAATGGGACGACAGTTTTCTTTGCACTTTAGGGACGACATTGTCGTCCCTAGTATTTCTGGGTGCCAAAAAAATGCAGCAGAACCTGCAATTTTTCATATTTTTTAAGGATTTTTTTCGGGAAAAAATCTACCAAAACAAATACAACTTGTAGTCAATCACAATCCACAATACCAATTCGACAAAATGATACAATACAAAATTACTAAACGGATCTAATAACATTTCACAATTCCACGATACCATTCGACAAATACGATACAAATTAAACTACTCTTAAACTAACAAGTCACAAATTTACTACTTTAACATGTCTCAAACTAACAAGTCACAAACTCGTCCCAAAGCTAACATGTCTTAAAGTTATAAAGTCAACATAAATCCATACCATTCGACAAATTCAATACTATTTCATAAAATTAACATGTCTAAAATTCACAAAATTCCCGCCTACTCCTCCTCATAGTACTCCTCGCCCGGCTCGTCGCCCGCCTCATTATTATCCAAATCATTATTATCAATATTAGCAACTTGGCTCAAATGAGGATTATTTTATGAGTTGTATTTGTTAAGGTCTGGTGGCGGCATTGCATAGTTGGAACTAGAACCCCGGCCGTGTTGCTTTCCTTCTGGGGGTGAAAGTGTTGTGTATCGGAATATCAGTATGAGATGTAGTGGTGAAAATGCGAATGCATGTATAAAGAGATGGATACTACTACTAGTAGTACGTTGTATGTTTCATTGTATCTTTGAATAACAGAATTGAAGAGAAGAATGCTTTTAGTTTTAGTCTATCTTGTACGCAAGTAATGTTTACTAAAAAAAAAAAAAAAGAAGATGACACAATAAGCATAAGTGATACTTCAAACCATTTGAAGTTAATCTACCCTTTTTCATCATTCCAGTAATTAAGGAAACATGCTAGTATTTAATAAAGCAGTATTTTGCATAGTTGCTGTTAAAAGTTGATCAGTTTACTGAATACAACTTGTTTCAGTGTAAGGGTAAACTCGTAATTATGAATCAATAAAAAATAATCAGATTGAAATAAGCAATCCCAAACTCCTAATCAATATATCTCAGGCTTATTTCAAGCATACAAACCAAAAGTAATTTTTTCATCCAAAGTAACACCTTTTTTTTTTTTTTTTTTTTAATCTATATCTAAACTACTAAAATATATGACTTTCTAAAAATATATTACTTTTTTTAAGACATTTCCTAAAATATCAAAAAGAAAGGAGCTCCACCAAATAAAAATAAATAGCTATAATCATTGAGTCATATGTCTCACTTCTCAACAAAAAAATCACCATTATTTTTAAATTTAAGTATCTTTTAATCTGTTTATTTTTTTATAATCTAATATCATCATATTTTTTTAAAATTTTGTGCTCTTTAATTCAACATCCATTTTGATAGAGAAGAGCAACAAAACCAAAAAACCGAATCAATTCTAAAACCGATGGTGCGGTTTTGGTTCTTTAGAAAAACCGAAAGTTTTAGTTCGGTTTTTGGTCTTATATGAAAACCTAAACTGAAAAAACCGAACCGCCACATGCTATTCATAAAACTAATTAAAAAAATGTATACATATTAGTGTTGATACAAGTAACCATCAAAGTCTAAAAATTAAGAGATTAGATATTCGTGTTAGGTGTTTATTTAGCTAACACTATAAATTCGTAAAGTTAGTTTTCTTTATTTCATATATGTTCACGAATCTCATCTTTATATACATGTTATGTAATCTTATTATAATACGACAAAATATTCGACTTACATTCTACGAATTCTTGATTTAGGTTTTGGATGTAAAGAAAATATTCGTATTCGGATATCCGAAAAAATGATCAAAATTTAATAAAATATTGGGTTTTGTGAAATATCATTTTTAGAACTCATATAAAGTTTTATGAAAATTATAGATATTTGGATATTCGGATATATAAAAATATTATCCGAAATTTTGGATATCCGAATTTAAAGAACTTAGCTAAATTAATAGGTCTAACATAAAATCATCAACTCAAATTTTGAATATCCGAAAACCGAAAAAACCAAAAACCGAACCGCAAAAAACCAAAAACCAAACCGAAATTTTGGTGCGGGGTTCGGTTTTCAAAAACTTAAAACCGAATTTTCGGTTCGGGGTTTGGTTTTAGCCAACAACCTCCCCAAACCGCCCCTACATTTTGATATATTATTATGAGTTTTTATTTTTTACATTATTAGTGGGTTTATTTCATACAACTAACACGTATACATTCAAAGTGTTGTGAATCGAATTCACTAAACGCGTAAGAAATTGCAAGGAGAGTTGGATTAGCAATTTATTTACTATAGTTATCGTCGCCGCTGTGCGCGGGTATCCAACTAGTAGTGTCTAATTTATTATTGATTGTAGTGATGATAAACATTCAAATTACGAGGCCTTACGAACTCGTGCGATGCACCGGCTGTGCTTTTTGTTGAATATCTACTTATTTTGTACGTAATGTTTGTGCAAATGTTTATATAATTTTTATCAAGGTTGCGTTAATGTGTGTAATATAAGTTCTATATAATCAATTATATGTAATGTATCAAGTTGTTTATTTTGTTCAATAAGTTTGTAATTTGTGTTTGTTATCACGGGATGAAGATTGTTGTTGATGTTATTTCATTGCTTTTAATTAAGTTGCAGTGAAACAATAAAAATGATATTTAGGTTTTATAGTCTTGAACATTGTGGGCTGGATTGTAAGTTTTATCGTGATAATATTAAATCTGGTGCATTGCGCACAGTTTTGGTCTGTTTCATTCTCGGTTAATTTGTGGTTTTAATTTTGGTGTATTCATTACTTTAGTTTGGTTATACAATAATCTTAAGTTCAGGACGATGAGTAAAAGGGTTGGTCATATATGTTACGGTTGAATATGTGCAAATGGTTGAATTTATCTCAATGTATTATCAAGATTGTGTTAGATGTTGTTTGTTGCCTTTTGAGAGAGGCTTTCAGAACCCCTGCGATACACAAAGGTTGTATGTACGTGTTTTGTGTGTAATATTTGTGCAAATGGCTGAATATATAACAATGTAAAACCAAGATTGTGTCAGATGTACTTTGTCAATTCTTCATACCCGTGCGATGCATCTTTTATAGGTCAATTTACTAAACTACGTTAGATGTGGCTAACTTATTAAACCAAATAACGCTCTACGTATGAAAATGAAGTCGCATTGAGTTTGACCCATTAACACTTCAAATATGTACATTTTATGGTTATAAACAACTAATGATCCGTCAATCATAAGATATGATTTACAAATAATATATTTTGATAAGTAAATAAGGTATAATAGCATTTAGATACATCGGTTTAATATCACTTTAATCCTTTATCTTGAACTTTTGTGCTATATCACTATCAAATAGTGCTTCGCTCGTCAGATGTACCAACTAAAAATTCTTTCATTTTATCATCTCTTGCATGCCACTTCGTCCGCTTCATGGACGACTTGAGAACATGCTCCAGGATTCGCTTCTTCTTTTTTTTGACCTAAATAAAGTAATAAACTAAAAGTTTGCGTAAACAATTTATTTTTTACCAACAAATTTATCGTTTCAAAATTAAGCTGTAACAGTAGGATGCTTGTTGTAGATGTTGGGATTTTATATTCATAACAATTATATATAAAGCAAATAACATCATCAAAGCATGCAGCGGAAGTAAATAGGAATAATATATGTAAGTAATTAACCGAATAAGAAAACGCGTACCTTTTAGCAATTCAAGAATCAAACGTTGATTGAACAAGAACCAAAACCCAAAACCCTAATTTAGGGTTTATATAATTCGACCCAAACAAGAAATCGACCACCAAGGATTACAAGATCAAGCGTGCTTGTCCTTCGTTCTTGTACACACGTACTAATAGCAATTTGATGTGGAAAAGCTAGTTCCTTGAATCATAAATAAAACCAAACACTTGTTTCTTTCACTTGGAAAAATCGATCCCTATGTGTAGGGGGGTGTACGATCGGCCAAGCAAAAGAGGGAGGAGAGGAGAAGAGAAATTAGGTTATTGATGATCCAAGATTAAGTTGTGAATGAATACAATGAATTGTATTTATAGTTAACTTAACTTGGTGACCAAGTTTGTGTGATATTGGGTTTGGAAACCCAAACCGATCGGCCAAAGCTTCCCAAAGGGATTCTAGAACTTTCCCGACTTCTAATTTCATTCTTAGTCCTTCTAGTTAATATTTAACGACCGTTAACCAAACCTCGTTAATTATTTAACTATCGTTATGTTTTATTTTGCGACTAATAATTAATAATAACATTTTATATATTAATTATTAACATCAACTCTCATACGTAATGTGGGCAATCCCGAAGTCTCGATTTCGAATCCGGACATACTATTATTTAAATATCCATAAAACCTTTCAGTAGAGGCATCAAAATCACGTATCAAGTATCAACAAAATTTGCATAATGAATATTCAAAATTAAGCTGTAACAGTAGGATGCTTTATATAGGTAGTAGAAATGTGTTAGGGATATGAGCAAAATGAATATTCTACATATATGATACTAAATGAGTACTTATTTAATACATGTCTAATTTTTTTATATATTTCTTTAAAATAATTATGAAATTTTGCATTGTAAAACCATTATTGTAGCAAGTGATGTGTATAAATAAAAACTAATGTTCAAACACAGGGCGTACTTAACAAATAACTTAATACACAGTAACATCTTTAAGCACATTATTTAGCAATAAGTCTTATAACATGTGCATTACATACCAAAATAGTTCATTACTTTCATTATTTAGCAATAGCAAAACCAATTAATTAAACCCTACGCTTCCTAATGTTTTTTTGCCATTTCTTGGTTCTATTTATTTATCTTTTCTTCTCTTCTCTTTATTAATGATCATCTTATTATACTTTATTCAGGTCTCAGATAGTTTATCCATCTCAAACGACAGCTTTTTCCGCACCTTTGAAGCCCTTAAACTACAACTAAATTCAGTGAGACATGCACATTCACACAAATCTTTAAGATGCTTGTGATTCTTGATAATGCATTACCCTAAAATAGAAAATGCAATAAGAAACTTTAAATGCTAGCTAGTATTTACCTACGCAAGTTTATCTTTTAGTACAGAGAATGAAAATGAATATAATTGTTCATAAAAACACCATTCAATTGAGGTATACAGAATTTCGAGTTATCAGATTGCTCAACTCATGCACCAAATCTACAACATTAAATATTCATAAATCTAATTCAAGGATAGTTCTTTTTTTGTCACTACATTGCGACAAACACACACAGACACACATATAAAGAGAAAGGAGGAGCAAGAAAGAGACCAGCTTTTTCAAGAACTTCACTCCAGCATCAATAGCCATGAGTTGTGAGAACCTAATAAGCTTTTCATCTTCTTCAAGGGACCAAAGTCCTCTCTTTACCTTCTACTGGTTACAACATGAATGTTGTCCCATAGTACTCTATAATATGTATATAAATATCTATATGTTTATATTTCTAAGTGTGTGTTCTTGTCGTTAGCCAAAGTAAAGCAGGAGCAAGAAACATGATGACCATATATAGATTGAAGCATAAGGCTTCAGTTGTAAACAAACCACTGAAATAGACAGTGGAGTGTCTTCAACTCAAAGATTACATCCATGAAAACGAATTGTGATATTGTTAAAGCATTTTGTGTCTCAGAGTTTGTGTAAGTTTTCATAACTCTTATGTTATATTAGCTGTCAAGTTTCATGATTTAAGTGAAAGTAAGACTCGGGCTCTAGATTTTGTGTCATTTCTTAATGTAATAATTTGTTTAATTAACAAAGTTTCTGCACTATCGTTGTCCCACATTGGTTAGAGATATAACTAAAAGTGGCTTTATAACTCTCATTACTGTTATGTATAAAGATTTGTATATGTTATCTACGGAAAAAGTTACTCATAGTTAAACATCAAGAATGCACAATTCTTTCGACGTGGCTTTTTATTTTTTGGAAAAAAGTTAAATACTTTAAATAAGTCTATACCTTCGTAAAATCTTCACAAGAACAATACTTAATTTTGCAGCAAAGAAACCAATAATTCTCTACTGATTAATCTTACACTTTTCTTTTTTTTGTGTGTGATTCCACATGAATATACAGCTGATCACGGAGAAATCGTGCATCTAAACACATTAATTATTGATGATTAAGATTGATTATATTAAGACTTTCAACATCGATATGGTGTTACTGAACTGCGAAAAAGTGCTTATATCTAAGCAAAAATTTTCTGAATCATTTTGCTCAATATTTGGGAAGATTTCTCTTAGATCGTCAAATAGTCTCACAACTATGCTAACAAAATGTCAAAAAAGTGTTAAATAATTAGACAATAAATAGATTACATGTATTTTAGTCTTACAAATTATTAGACAAGATTGGAATTCTTGGATTGTCTCGTGGCATGCTTCCAAGGATTCTAAGGAGCGTGCTCATGTCATCTTTGTTGCTTCATGTTAGATCTTATGGCGCTTTCGAAACTAGGAAATGTGACATTTTTGACAATATCCGTCTTTTTTCTTTCTCTTGGCTTACTTCTAAAGGGAAAAAATGTAATAACTGGAACGATTGGATCATTTTTCTTTTTGAATTTGGTCACATGTTTATGTAATATCATATTTAGAGAGATGTTTTGGTACGGATAATTTAAAAATATTCTTACCTTTGGGAATGGAAAAAGTAAAATGTAAATCGTGACCTTTGATGAAACACGAATAAGATATTTCTTCCTTTTTTTTGTCGTTTCTTCTTTTTGTTTAGAGTCATTCGTGCGGATAACGTGTTACAAAATAATGAACAAAAACATAAGAATGAGAGGAGGAAGAGAGAATTCTTATTGAGTTATATCTATCCAAGAGATTACAAGAATAAAGTATTTATAATTAAGATAAATACATGTAAACCCTAAAGGGCCGGTTGAAATAATGGTAGATATACATAAGCCATTATAATATTTTACAACTATATCTACTTTTTATGATTTTGATTGTGTTCACAAAGTTGAATTGGTAACTCAACTCATCATGATCAGACACTTACCGATCGAGACATCCTACATGATTTATAAATCACTCGATGTCTTATTAAAAATAACTCAAGCTTCATGACAAAGATATAAGATATAAGACGTAATTTAAACACATGATCAAGTAGTTCCAACATCCCAAAATTACACCAAAAGTTTCAAGAATAACTATGAAAACGCTGAAACAAAAGAGACGTTACCTTAGTTATGAAGTTGAATCGGAACTATTCGAAACCTACACTCCAAAATCTGATTGTGATGTTTTAGACAAAATATTTATAGTGAATGAAGAAAATTTTAAATTGTGAAGTAAGCTTAGATGGCAAATAGATGGTCAGTAAGTATTTTTCATGTGATATATGTTGTACATAGTTATTCTTTTTCAATACTTTTAAAATGATACTAGTTGACTTTATATTATGTGAACCAACATTTTGTTGGACACTTGAATGAAGCTTTAAACGGGTTAAAAAAGGATTGTTTTGAGCTTTCTTCTATTAAGACCATGACTAGTTGATAAAAAATTTGTGAGAAATGAAGTTGATAAATGATCGAATGATAGAGTTTTATCATGCTACCGTTTTCACATTTTATCATAGTCATCAAACATCGTTATAGATCTATAGTTTTATTGTCAGATATATTATAATAAAGAAAGAAAAAAAGAGAATAAAATGAGGCGGATACCATGAAAGAAAAAAATATATTTGTTACAATTTTGTGGCTAACAATTTATGTTTTGTATTTGTTTGTTTAAGTTTTCATAACTCTTATGTTATAACAGTTGCCAAGTTTCACGATTTAAGTGATAGTAAGATCCAAACTCAAGATTTTATGTCATTTCTTAATGTTAAAAAATGTTCAATTTGTTTTAATGTTGTCCGACATTGGTCATTGATAAAACTGAAAGTGGTATAATTCTCATACACTTCTAAACCCTCAAGTTCTATTAAAGATATGTGTATGTTAGTTATAAAAAATGAGAAGTGATACAACCACACAAAAATTCTCACAAAAGAAATCCACAAAAGGAGGTGTACGCATTTGATTGGTGTATTTGATAAATGTTATCTCTCTTCTCTTGTACTAAGCCAATCAAATGCATACACTTCCTTTTGTGAATTTCTTTTGTAAGAATTTTTGTGTGGTTGTATCACTTCTCTAAAAAAAGTTACCACAAAAATACACATCTCTTGCTACATCGCTTTTTATTTATGGGAAAAAAAAGTTATTTCTTTATTTTTATTAGAAAAAGAGAAAAGTTTCTGTGTGTAGCTATACAATACAAAAATACTGCAAGACTTTCAAAAATAAAAAGAAGGTATTTAATATAATTATAAAATATATCTTCAAAGAAACAAAATGCTTTATGAATGCGATCTTTTATTATTTGTTTAAATAAAAATGCAAAGAAAACATTACAGTCACCAGAAAGTGCATACAAAATAGAATTACAAAATTTAAGGTCTTGCATTTATTCTCAATTGAGTACTTTCTAAATCTGTAAAGACCATACTTTGTTAAATTTGCACAAGAACACCAAAGAGCTAGTGTCCCAATGTAACATTTGTTGTGTGATAAACTCCCTAACCAAATGGTTGTTGGTTCAAGTCCTGATTAATTAAGACATGTGAGATAGTTTGTGATTGTATATTGTGAAATAGTTAGTTTTCGTTTTTAAAAAAGATAAATAGAAAAATCTAAGAATGCATTAGCCCATCTTACATTATTTTTAACTTTAAATGCGTGTTGTGAAACTAACCACTAGTCGACATTGAAACTGATAATGAGTTAACATGTAGATCTTTCTCATTATAGTTATTCCCATTTTCACAATTAATTGTGAAATTATATCAACGATAATACCTGTTCCCACAGTACACATTAAGTTTACGACGCTCAAGCTGATAAAATGTAAACAGTCATTTATATAGGTGACACCACAACTAAGAAAATCGATTTAGTGAGAAGAATTATTAAGATAAAAAGATTGAGAAAAAATTGTAGCAACATATTGCAAATAAGGAGATAGAAATAATAGAGATGTATCTATCTTTTTTTAGAGCATCTGAAATTTGTATCTATTATTTATTGTCATTCTTCTTATCTTAATTATATTTGTCATTTGATCCTAAATCATATAACTAATACTAAAAGGGTGTAAACCTATCATATTGAAACTTGGAACTTGTAGTCTCATTTAACAAAGTTTGTGTTTTGATGTTGTCCCACATTGGTCAAGGATAAAATTAAAATTAGGTTTATAAGTCTTATTACACATCAAACGTTTGAAAGTGGTTTTATGGGTTTTGTGAATTAACATTCGTTCCTAGATTTACAATACAAATTCTTTAAGATCATATTTATTTTTAAGGAGACCAAATACCTTAAAAAAGTTTTGATACATTGATTAAGAAAAAAGGTAACAGTTTTTCAAAAGGAAATTAGATACCTTAAAAAGGTTTTGATGACAAACTATTACCACAAAAGGATAACGAGAAGATGTACGTAGTATGCTGTCAAATTAATAAGTCCATTCCTGTTCACTACAGCCGGTTTTGCTACATGTCTAACATTTCTAATCGTCTATGTTTGAAAGTGGTTTTATGGGTTTTGTGAATTAACATTCGTTCCTAGATTTACAATACAAATTCTTTAAGATCATATTTATTTTTAAGGAGACCAAATACCTTAAAAAAGTTTTGATACTTTGATTAAATTTTTTTTATAGGAGACCAAATACCTTAAAAAAGTTTTGATACATTGATTAAGAAAAAAGGTAACAGTTTTTCAAAAGGAAATTAGATACCTTAAAAAGGTTTTGATGACAAACTATTACCACAAAAGGATAACGAGAAGATGTACGTAGTATCTTTGTCAAATTAATAAGTCCATTCCTGCTCACTCTGACGGTTTTGCTACATGTCTAACATTTCTAATCGTCTATGATAATGTGTAAAACATGCAAAATTTTAAAAACAAAATATGTAAAGCTTTTATCTTAGTTTGGTGAATATTTCTATGTAACCAACATTTTGTTGGATAGCTCGATGTAGCTCTAGAGGGGCTTAAAAAAAGATTATTTTGGACATCATCTCCTAAGACCACTACGTGCAGATAAAAATTTGTGAGAGGAAATTGATGAATAAATGAATGAAATAATTTTATCATGCTCACATATTATTTAGACATCAAACATCATCTTATCTATCGTTTTTTTTTGTCATATCTTATAATTCAAAATTCACAAAGAAAAGGAAAAAAAAAAAGTACAAAGAGATACCATGAAGACAGTGGATAAAGTTGTGGTAAAGTTTTGGAGTTGTAAGTTTCTAAATATCTTGAAACATTGTTATGCAAGAAAAAAAGTATACATTTTATTAAAATTTGACATCCATTGGAAGTTCCAATTTCAAGATTTTGTGCAATTATTTGTGTTTGTGTTATATTGGTTGTCAAGCTTCATGTTGTAACATCGGTATCATTTAATAAAGTTTATGCTTTAATGTTGTCCCACATTGATAAGGGAGAAAATGAAAGCTGGTTTATAAGTCTCGCTACACTTCAAGTAATCAATGGCATGTTAAAGGTTTGTGTGGGTGGTTATGAAAAAAAAGTGACACTCAGACATCTCTTTACATGTTATTTTTTGAGTGAGAAATCAGATAACCCTTTTTTTAATCAATGGCATGTTAAAGGTTTGTGTGGGTGGTTATGAAAAAAAAAGTGACACTCAGACATCTCTTTACATGTTATTTTTTGAGTGAGAAATCAGATAACCTTTTTTTTAATCATCTTTCGGTTTTTTGGTTGACTAATTCATCGGTTTGAACCTAGCACCACGCTGAAACAAACCGGTAAAGTCCTCCATTTTCTGGAGATCCGCGTAGACAGTTTCAGGTTGTTTGCATCTAACATGAATTCAAACTGAGACCTCTCACATATTTAGCAATGATAGTCACAAGTCTTCTATAACTAGAAGACATTCAGTAGTCTTTTCTTTATTTATTCATAAGGAAATCAAATGGTCCATCTAAATCGTTTAAAGCTTTTGTGTCCACACCATATTAAAGATGCTATTAGCAGTTAGTGAAAAGACACGATTATTAACAAACGGTCATGAAATTCAGGCATGACAAAATTATGATACTTGGTATCATTCACATCACACAAACCTTTCGGTTAGCTTTCCTATTTTTTAAAAGAAAAATCAAACAACTTTTTTTATATACTTGTTCGTTATTATTTGTTCAAAAGGAAATCAAATCGTTCTTCTAAATCGTTAAAAGCATGGTTCAAACATCCAATTGAAGATGCTATTAGTATTTAGTATAAAGACAATATTATTAACAGACGATCATGAAATTCAGGCATCGCAAAATTATGATACTTAGTAGCATTCACGTCACAAATCTTTCGGCTAGCTTTCATTTTTTTAATATAGAAATCAAATACCTTTTTTGGATAGTCGTTCTTCTTTACATTCAAAAGGAAATCAAATCGTTCTTCTAAATCGTTAAAAGCTTATCTTCACACACCGTGTTGAAGATGCTAGCATCACAAACTTATATGAAGATGATAGATGCAAAAATCAATATTTTTAGAAAGAGAAGTCAAGTACCTTTTTTTATAAAGTCATTCTTCATGATTTGTCCATAAAGAAATCAAACATTTTATGTCAAGTAAGATACAGTCTCAAGATTGTATGTCATTGCTTCATGTTAGAACGTGTGGTCTCCTTTATATTGTCCCACATTGATTAGAGATAAAAAGAAGATTGTGTTTATAATTCTCATGACCGTTTAAATTTTTAACGTATTGAGGAAGACTCTTGTAAGCTGAATACATCGTATAAGATAATCCGAGCTTTTACATTACACGAGTTGATCTTATCCCTTTTTTTGGATAAAGGTTTATACCCGGTGAATGTATTAATGAATGAAATAGAGTTTAGGTTACATGGGAGGGTGGTAATGAGCCACCCTCAAACCTACAAACAATATGCGTAGAACATACTCAACGCATAACAACCAAAAACTGCAAACAAGAGGTCAAAAAACAATAAGAACCAGTGATATATAAAGGCCTCTAAGCAGCAACCAAACTCATCCATCACTAATTGACAATTTCCAAACTCTTCTCATGTGCTCCACGGATAGCTTTTTTAAAAAAAAATATATAAACGCTAATTTGAGACGGACCGTATCACCAACAATCTTAGCCACTTGATCAGGAGACCTTGTTCCTTTACCATGAATTCTATAGTTGCGTTCCTGCCAAACATAGTACGAAGAAGCAGCCACGATTAAGCGACTAACAATGGACGAGACATTATTAAGCTTTGCATCAGGCAATAACCAACCCACGATATCGATCCACTTCGAAGAAGAGAACCCAATTTTAGCCGTATGCAAAACTTCATTCCACACTTGCGATGAGAATGAACATTCGAAAAATAAATGATCGTGGGAATCGGGTTGAACATTACATAGTGGGCAACGAAGCAAGCTTAAATCTATATCGTTACCGACATCCCATTGCCTCATTCTATCTTGAGTGAGCAGACGTCTTCTTATAACAAGCCAAAGGTGAATAGCATGACATGGAATGTTATATCTAGACCAAACAATGTGACACCAGTTTACGTCATTTCCTCGATTTCGAACACTATGCCATGCATGTCTCACCGAGAAAGGAGATAAAGATTCATCATGCAATTTCCAAAGAGGAGTATCGGCCTGCTCATGAACCAACGAAGGTGCACCAATCTGATTAAGAGCAGGATATAAAGCATACCATGAATTAGGCCATTTCCAATTTCCAAACACGACCATATCCTTCACAACTTCAGTTCTCCTAAATCCCGCATTGAAGATTGCTCGACTCGGAACAATATTTGCTAGAGGACATTGAGGATTCCAGTTATCAAACCACGCCGAAGCCTTTTCACCATTGCCTAACTTGACCCAAATATGGGGACGAACTTTATCACAATTTGCAATAATTTTCTCCGGCCCCAACTCACGTTAGCCCCAAACTGATGTAAACTTGATGTTTAATCTTATATGCGTCGATCCATCTCACCCACATGGATTCCTTACGATTAATAAGCTTCCAAATATGAGCAGACATTAAGGCAACATCGAAAGTTTCAACCTTCCTAATACCTAGACCACCTTCCGATTTTGGGCGACAAACATCCTCCCAAGACACCTTCGCTTTACCCCGTTTCATCTCTCCTTGACACCATAAAAAACCCACACATAAATTGCTCGATATCATGTATTATCCTTTTTTTAATCGTTAAAGCATATACCTTTTCTATTAATTTCAACAAAGCTTTTTTCAGGTACCCTATCAAAAATGCTATTAACACTTGGTAAATGCGATTTATAATGTTTATGGACTTCGTCTACATTACATAAAGCCAATATATGATTTAACGATAATGAAATAATCAATTATTTAATTAATTTATACTAGTCAATAAGACATGCGCGATTCTAAATTACCACAGGTTTCATGACTTTTATTACCTATTGGTTCAATTCATTTTTGATTAACGTATCATGGTCAATGTCCGAAAACCCATTTTCATCAAGAAATGTATAGGCGCCATTTTCTAACTCGTTAAGGTCATAATTTGTCGAATTCCTCTTAGTCGATACTTCTGGTGATATAAATTCCCGCCCCTTAACACCATTAAATGTCGTTTCTTAATCATCATATTCCTCGATATGTTTATTTTGAGTATCACCGGTCAAGTTATTTAGAACAATGCGGTGAGTTAGCTCCAATGGCCTGAGACTTGCCCTTTTAGTCAAAGCATGTTGTGTAAGCTGTAACTGTTGTATACTTGGATGTAGGTCTAGATTGGATAAAAAAGACATAGTTTTAGGCTTCATATACCAAGACTATTATAAGAAATTGGTTGCAGTAACAGGAGCACATTCAATCCCACCGTGAAGCATTTAGGCTAAGAGTTTATGTTTCGTACAATTGTTTGTGTACGTTTTCATAGCTCTTGTCTTATAACTTATATCAGATGTCAAGTTTCACGATTTCATTGATAGTATGATATCGCCTCAATATTTTGTGTCATTGCTTTGTCTTGGTACTTTTGGTCTCATTTAACAAAGCTTGAGATTTAATGTTGTCCCACATTAAATAGGGTTAAGAATGAAACCGGCTTTATAATCCCCCTTACTTCAATTTATTTGTAGGCTTTGTGGAAGGGCTTTGTGGTGTATCTATGAAAAAAGGTTAATTATTTTAGCGAATACAACAAGGTCTCTAGCAAAGTTTTTTTTTTTTTCTTTTAAATAATACTTGAATTATTAAACACGCCATTGACCTTGGTAAGTTGTACCTGTTTGTTTTTACTTCTGTTATATTTTTATGTAACTACTAACGAGCATTTTGTTGGATACTTGGATGTAAGTTTAGATGGGATAAGAAAAACATTGTTTTAGGCTTCACTTACTAAAACCATTGAAACGGATAGTCGGAAGAACAGGAAGACATTCAATCCCAGTATGTAAACCATTTTGAGGCTAAGAGTTTATCAAGCATACAAATGTTTGTTTGTATTTTCATAGTTGTATTATATCAATCGTAAAGTTTCATGATTTAATTAATACAAAAATTCAGTTTTACGATTTTGTGTCATCGCTTCATTTTGGAACCTGTGGCCTCATTTAACAAAGTTTGCGTTTAATGCATCCCACATTGGTTTGGGATGCAAATGAAAGTGGGTTTATATAGCAAATTACACTTAATGTTCCTTTGTGTATAAAATGACGTATATGCTTGTGACATCTAAAGGAACAAATATATCATACGTGTATTTAGCTACTTAAAAAAATTCATCAAATACCATAAAAGTTTTTCTTAACGAGAAATAAAATATATTTTTAAAATATATCATACGTGTATTTAGCTACTTAAAAAAATTTATCAAATACCATAAAAGTTTTTCTTAATGAGAAATAAAATATATTTTTAATTATTTTAAAAATGAAATCAAATACCATCAAATAATTTTTCCAGAAAAATTAATTATTTTATATAGCCGTTGTTCTTTATTTGTTTAAAAGGAACTCAAATATTTTATATTGAGTTAATTTAAAAAAGAAATCAAACACCATAAAAAAAAAGTTTTCCTAAACGATAAATTTAATATTTTAGAAAGTCATTGTTCTTCATTTGTTCAATTTACGAAGACCACTGAAACAATTTAGTTGCAGGAGGAATTACAATCCCACTGCGTCACGCATTTTGAGGCTAAGAGTTTATTTGTCGTACAATTGTTTGTGTATGTCTTCATGGCTCTTGTGTTATATTAGTTGGAAGATCCCTAGCTCGCATTTGATTCAAGATATTGGTGCAGTCGGACCAACGATATGTTAGTTTCACGATTTTATTGATAATGGGATACCGCCTCAATATTTTTTGTCATTGCTTCGTGTTATGTATTTGTAGTCTCATTTAACAAAGTTTATGTTTTAATGTTGTCCCACATCGAATAGGGTTAAGAGCGAAAGCGGCTTTATAAGCCTCTTTACATTTCATTTTCCTTGTGGGCTTTGGTGAGGGTTTTGGTGATATAGCTATGAAAAAGATTAATTATTGTAGCATCCACAATATCATCACCTTCGGCAAAACCTTTTTTTTTTGTTTTGAAAAATCAATGTGAAATGTATGTTTAGTTTTTGAAATCATCCTCAAACTCGTTTTTTTACTTTTGAAAAAGGTTTTGGTGGTGTAGCTATGAAAAAGATTAATTATTGTAGCATCCACAATATCATCACCTTCAGCAAAACCTTTTTTTTTTTTTTTTGAAAAATCAATGTGAAATGTATGTTTAGTTTTTGAAATCATCCTCAAACTCGTTTTTTTACTTTTGAAAAAGGTTTTGGTGGTGTAGCTATGAAAAAGGTTGATTATTGTAGCATATACGACACCATCCCTTTCGGCAAAACTCATTTTTTGTTTCGAAAAAATCAATGTGAAATGTATGTTTAGCTTTTGAAAAATAAAAAATGTATGTCTTATTTTTTATGTGTTTGATTGTGTGTTCACAATACCATCACCTTCGGCAAAGCCTTTTTTTGTTTGAAAAATCAATGTGAAATGTATGTTTAGTTTTTGAAATCATCCTCAAACTTGTTTTTTTATTTTTGAAAAAGGTTTTGGTGGTGTAGCTATGAAAAAGGTTGATTATTGTAGCATATACAACACCATCCCTTTCGGCAAAACTCATTTTTTGTTCGAAAAAATCAATGTGAAACGTATCTTTAGCTTTTGAAAAATCAAAAATGTATGTCTAATTTTTTATGTGTTGATTGTGTGTTCACAAAGTTGAATTGATAACTCAACTCCACGTGATCGAGACTTCCTGTTGTTAGTCTATTAGTATTAGTATAAGTATTGGCCCATTATATATTCGGCCCATTATGTATCTTATATAATCTTGATGTACCAAACATTATTATTAATTCAATATACATAAACTTACATGGTATCATTCGGATTGTTCTTAGTTTAGCTATTTCTCGACATTGGCCTGTTCATCAGCTTGATGTCAAGAATACATTTTTGCATGGTGATTTGGCTGAAACTGTTTATATGCATCACCACACTGGTTTTGGGATCCCGAGCATCCGGATTATGTTTGTTTATTGACGTTCTCTTTATGGTCCTAAGCGGTGCCTCGGGCATGGTTTCGGTTTCTTTGCTTATATTCTTCTTTGTTGGGTTTACTTCAAGTCGGTGTGATTCTTCTTTATTTATTTACCGGCGTGGTGGTGATCTTGCTTTTATGCTACTATATGTGGATGATATTGTGCTTCTGCTTCCTCGATAGTTTATTACAACGGATTATTGCTTCTTTGCATAAGGAGTTCTCTATGATGATTTGGGTGCTCTTAATTATTTTTGGGTGTGTCGATTCTGCGTGACTCTTCCGGGATGTTTTGTCACAGTGTAAGTATGCTATGGAGATTTTGGGCGTGCACATATGGTTGGTTGTAACCCTTCTCCGACTCTGTTGTTGCGAGTCTAAGTTGGGTGATGATGGTGATCCGGTTTCGATCCTCGTTATATCGAGTCTTGCGGGTTCTCTTGAGTATCTCACTTTCACTAGACCCGATATTACTTATGCCGTGCGAAGGTTTTTATATATGCATGATCCTCGCGAGCCTCATTTCACTTTGCTCTCAGCGGATCTTACGGTATGTTCGGGGACTTTAGCTTATGGTTTCTGATTATTTTCTTCTACTCGAGTCCTTGGTCGCTTATTCGGATCTTGATTGGGTGGTTGCCCTACCACTATTGGTCTACATCGAGTTATTGTGTTTTCTTGGCAACAACTTACTTTCATGGTCCTCTAGCGTCGGTACCGACGATTTCTCGTTCGATCTTGAGGTGAGTATCGGGGTGTTGCCAATCTTGTTTCGAGACATGTTGGCTTGAATTTACTACGTGAGCTTCATACATCATTGTCATCTGCTACTATTGTTTATTGTGATAATATGAGTGCGATCTACTTGTCTTCTAACCTGTTCGACATTAGCGTACCAAGCATATTGAGATTGATATTCCTTTTGTTCGTGATTTGGCTGCTACTGGTCAAGTTCGAGTTCAGCATGTTCCTTCTCGGTTTCAGTATGCTGATATTTTTACCAAGGGGTTACCATCTGCCTTGTTTACTGATTTTTGTGACAGCTTGGGTGTTCGGTCTCCTCCCGCTCAAACTTAGGGGGAGTGTTAGTCTATTAGTATTAGTATAAGTATTGGCCCATTATATATTCGGTCCATTATGTATCTTATATAATCTTGATGTACCAAACATTATTATTCATTCAATATACACAAACTTACACCTACATGATTTCATAAATCACTCGATGTCTTATTAAACATAATTCAAGCTTCATTGACAAAGATATAACATATAAGATGCAATTCAACACATGATCAGGTAGTTCCAACATCCCAAAATTACACCAAAAAGTTCCAAGAATGACGATGAAATTAAAATGTGGAAACTAAAGAGACGTTACATTGGGTATAAAGTTGAACCGGAACTATTCGAAATTGACACTCCAAAATCCGATTGTGATGCTTTAGACAAAATATTTTGAACGTATGAAGAAATTTTAAATTGTGAAGTAAGCTTAGATGTCAAATAAACTGTCAATAAGAACTTTTCATGTGATATTTGTTGTACACATTTATAATTTTTAATACCTTCTTAAAATTATAACCGCCGCCATCCGTCTTTTTCGCACCTTCGTTTTTCACCGGAATAACGTGTGGGGGAAGGGGATCTAATGGTCAGGAATACATCTACAATCAAAGATTCCAATGGATGGCATTGGAAATTCGAAACAACAAACAGGATACTACATCCGATTCAAAATCCATTTCAAAAAGACGTTGAGAGAATCGCAACCTCATTCTTCGTAACAATTTCCCTGAATACATTGATGCTAAGAAATTGTGGCAGATATGTGAAAAATATGGACGTATTGTGGATGCTTTCATCGCCAACAAAAGATCAAAAGCGGGAAAAAGGTTCGGTTCGTTCGATTCATTGGCATCAAGAATAAGGAAGAGTTTGCAAAAACACTAGCAAACATTTGGATCGGGAGCTTCCATATGTTTTCATTGTCGCTCGTTTTCAAAGACATGAAAAGTCAGATGCAAAAAACATGGAAGGAATGGGAAAAGTAACTAGTCACATACCTGCTAATAAATCCGAAAGGGTGGAAGAAGTCTCCTCTCAAAACAAGCAATCTTATGCATCGTGTCTTCATGGAGATGGGGGAGCAGGCTGAAAGGAGGACAAGATGTGGCTAGCAAACCTATCACACTAACTGATGATGATTTGGTTCAGGTCATTAACTCAATGGAGGTAGCTTTTGTGAAGGTAAAAGATGTTGAAACAATGAGCAGTATTTACCGTATTTTAAGTGAAGAAGGATTCGATAGGGTTAAGATTCATCATATTGGTGGTTTGTGGCTATGGTTACACTTCCAGTCTATTAAGTCTTGCAGTGCTTTTAAAAGTAACATAAACTTGAAGTCATTCTTCACAATTATCAAACCGGTTTCTAAGAACTTTTATGTGGATGAAAGAATGGTGTGGGTAGAAATATCGGGATTACCATTATGTGCATGGGGGTCAAAGGCATTCCAAAAATAGCTTCGTCGGTGGGAAATTTTATGTTTTTCGAAAATGATAATACCACAGCAATGAGTATAGGAAGAGTATGTGTTGCGACCAAACATACGAAGTTTATTTCTGAGGTAGTGAAAGTGATTATTCATGGGGAGGAATATGATGTCCATATACATGAACTGGGCACTTAGAAGTATAGATATTGATGATCAAAATACATACAGTTCTGAAACAGACTCTAAAGTGGATGATGATGTTGACAATGAAAAGGGGTCCGAAAGTGAAGATGATATAGGCGAGGCACAACAGGAGGAAAAAAGGAAGGAAGTAGTAGAATATAAGAATGAGATCGATCATAAGGAAGAGAGTTTTTATAGTAACACATGAAATGAGAATAAGGAAGAAAAGGAAACAAATATTGAAAAGGATGACAAGGAGGAAGCAGGATCAGATTTGAGCCGTCCCCCAGGCTTTGAACACTTCAATAAATCAGGGCATTGTCCATCAGAAAGCTCTCTTCAATCCAAGTAAAGTAAGTGCTCAAGCTCTTTTGGTAAATTCAGAAAGAAAAATATTACGGGTATCTCGGTTATTCATGAAATGTCTAGGCTCATTGAGGTCAGAGAAAAATTGGGATATTATGTAAAAGGGTGCCATAAGTCATTGCATTGATTAATAGACAGAATTGAAGTATCGATTGTGGATAGATGAAGGTGATTTCCGTTAATATTCGGGGTTCTAAGAAAAGGAGAAACAAGTGTGGATCAAGGAAATGTGTTACAAGAACAATGTTCAATTCTTAGCTGTTCAAGAATCCAAAATGACTCGTCTAGAATTGTTCCGTATAAAGACCATGTGGGGTAACTATGTTTTTGATTATGCATGTTGTATGTCTAGAGGCAGATCAGGGGGGTTAATTTCTGTTTGGGACCCAAGTGCTTTTGTTAAAGATCAAATCTGGTGTGAAGATTGTTTCATTATTGTTCAAGGTAAATGGGTAAATTCCAACAAGGTGTTTGATGAGTGTCTAAATACTCATCATTTTTGTACAATATAAACTGCAAAATCATCTGAAAACATTCAGAAACACATCAAAATGATGAAAATATCACAAATCAGTGTTTTATGTGTTTTAAATGCAAAAATATCAAAATCAGATGAAAAACATATCAAATTTGCAAAATTGCGGTTTAGTCCCCAGTTTCAAAATTGTCAAAAAGCAGTCCACGAGCACATAATTTCAAAAGTAAAGTCACCAAAGGTCCTTTTAAATCATAACTTGTCAAATTTAGTCCTTTGGTGAAAAATATCAAAAGTTTGAGAAAATTACAAGTTTGGTCCTCCAAGTTTGAAATTTGGCAGAAATGGTCCCTGGAAAATGTGAAAATGGCAACATTGGTCCTTGTACTTTCTGAGAGTGTCACTTTTGGTCCCTTGAAACAAGTTTGATGAATTGGCAGCTTAGGCCCCTCAAGTTTAAGAAAATTACACAAAGGCCCTTGGATTATTAAACCCCTTAACACCATTTTGACCCTTACCAATTCTGGACCCCTGTCATTTATAATTTTGAACCCCCTGGATTATTAGCCTGCCAAGTCAAATGGTTTGACTAAACCAGTTGGCGCCAAACCTTTATCCCTTCCACTTGGCCCTGCAACAAACCTGCTACACTCCACCCCCCATCACCTTATCACAATCCTGTCTCCCCCCTCCTCCACTACATCCAAGTGCATTAACTCTTCACCTTCTTCACACTCAATCCCCACTAAACTGCCAAACAACCCTTTCCCGCCAAAATTGACATTTTGGCCATATCTCACAAAAGTCATCCAAAGACCTGAAAAGCAGGTGGGATTAATTCAGAAGAGAGAGGGAAAGATGTTGGGGTATAAAAGAGTGAAGAAAGAAGCAGTTTGAGGCAGTAGCTAGTTTTCATAATTTTCCTTTAATATCGTTTTTCTTATCCATGTCTTAATTTAGTTTAAAATCTGTAATTTTGTATTTCTATGATCTAAACTCAAGTCAGTGTATCATTGTAATCAGTTTTCAAGTGTTAATTTCAAGGTTTGTTTAAAAGTATTGATCTTGTGTGTACTGTTGAGATTTTCAAACTACTGTTCTCACATTTAAGCTTCCAAAATCTTATTTCATCATTCAAATCAGCTCACTTATTCTCTATATAGCTTTTGAAAAGCTTACATTTAATCTTCAAGCAAAATTGGCTCCTAGTCAACAAAAGTCAACTTTGGGTTCAAATTGGAATAGAAGCTGATTTGGGTAATGCAGAGGATGGATATGGGTTTAAATAGATTAGTGTAGTGGTTCTTTTGGTTTGGTATTGGTCTGCAAACCATCTGGCACATGTGAGTTTGTATTTCATATTTTCAATATCTATCCATTTTGCACATTGGGCTTGTCTTTTTATTTGTGATCACCATTAATGTAAACCTGGTAATCTAGTTGAATTATGATCATTTAGACCTAGTTTGATCAAAAGTGGTAGCTAAGTAGGAGTTTAGCATCAGATTTAAGTACATATAAATGCTTAAAGGGGTGTTTGGTTTTGCTGCACAAACTGTGCTAGAGGTCTGTTCAATGGTTAGGACCTGGTGTCTCATGCTTGGTTAGCTTAATTTAGCCCTTTGCATTAATAATCTTGTGCTTGAACAAGCTCAAAGTCAAAATTAGTTTTTAACTGTTCTTCCTCTCTCTACTGTTGAACTAGGTTATTATAGTTGCATTACATCAAATTACATTGAAATCAGTCATTAAATTGCTTCTAAATCTCATTTTAGTCAATATTTTAACTGCTTTTCAAAAGTCAAAAGACCAGGTCTGATCTAGTTTTGCAGAACTTGCAGATGATGCATAATGATCATTTCAAGTAATTAGGGTTTGATTTTTGGTTTAGATATAGTCTGATAGGTGTTCTTCAAATCCACATTTTTAGTTTTAGCTTTAGCTTATTGAACTGGCTTATAGAGTAGCTCAAACATAGGGTCCATGCTCATCTGTTCTGCATCAGCAGTCAATATCCCATTTGGCCACTTTTGTTTTGATCTGTATCTTCTTCATGAATAGTCCATATTAGCTGTAACTTTGGATTTATGTTCTCTGCTAGGTTGGCTTGAGAGCCATGCTCTTAGTTTTCTCTTTAGCTTATTGGATAAGCTGATGCATAAGCTCAAAGTTGCCCCCTCAGTTTCTGTTTTTAGCCTATAGCTTATTTCATCAGATCTTTGCAAGTTGCAATCCAGGGGTAATGGGTTGTTGTGTTTAGTTGCTTTAAAGTCATTTTAGCTTATTGTAGCTTCAAGATCAGTTTGGTAGCTTTTGGTGTCCATTAGCTTGTTTTAGTGCTTATTTCAATAAGCACTTGTGCTTCAGTTTCAAATTCCTCATAACAAGCCCCTGTTTTTCCAATTTTCATAGCTTCTTAATATTAATTTAGAGTTTTCCTGAAATTTTCAGATTTTTCCAAGTTGTTTTGCTATTTTTCTCAATTTAAACTAGTTTTTAAGCCCTTTTAATTAGCTTTAATTGCAATTAATTAAGAAAAAGTTTCAAAAAAATAATTTTTCAATTTTAATAGTTTAAGATAAATATAAAAAGCATAAAAAATATTTTTCCTTATTTTTCTCCTTTTATTTGGTATTTTTCACAATTTAAATTAGTTTTAAATAGTATTAAATTAATAATAAATACATAAAAAGTCTAAAAAATATATTTTCAGTTTTAAAATTAGTTTTATCATATTTTAGATTTTTCTAAATCGTAATTTTATTTTTCTAGTCTTATTTCATATTTTCTTTTATTTTAGAGTATTATTTAATAGTTAAAAATAGTTTTTAATTAATAATAATTAATTAATTAGTTATAAAAATAATTTTCTTTTTCTTAAAATTTTCTTTCATTATTAGGATTGTAAAAATGTATTTATCATATTTTTAGGACCTTTATTTCTTAGATCTCACTTTTTATTTTGTACGTTTACGTAGTTTTTAATTTAAACGTACGTTTTAGGTTTTAAACGTTCATCACTTTAAATATAGTGATAGCGTTTATTTAATATTTTTAATCTTTTTAATTTCCTTTAATTTGCATTTTAGCCCTTGTAGTTTATGTCCTTTTTCAGTAGTTATAATAATTCCAAATCTCTTTTCCCGTTCAAATCGCCCGATCACTATTCGTTTGATAATCCATTGCACAACTCGCTGGGACATAACGACCCGGGGAAACACTATACTCCCCTGATCTTCATTGCTTTCGTGCTTAAGCAGTTTTAAGCTGGTTACGGTCCGCCATTCACAAGTGGCGGGCTTGTGTGATTTAGCTTGACTGTTTGGCGCGCATCAGTGTTTTACATGATAAACACATATGGTCCTCAAGATCCGACTGAGAAAACATCTTTATGGAATCGATTTCTAGATTTTGTCACAAATCATGAAGGAAACTTCGTTGTTTTTGGTGACTTAAATGAAGTTTGGGACAAAGATGAAAGATATGGTACAAAATTCTCTTATACTCAAGCTCACATTTTTACTCGTTTATAGATGATGCAGGTTTAGTCGATATCCCTTTGGGAGGACGCACCTTCACTTGGATGAGTAAGGCGGGTACGAAGATGAGTAAACTATATCGCTTTCTAGTGTCCCATTCTATCATTGATGCAATCCCAGATCTTAAAGTGACTGCCCTTCCTTGCGGGTGGTCGGATCATATTCCGTTACTGCTTCACTGTGAAAAGGCTGATTATGGTCCAATCCTTTTAAATTTTTTCACTCGTGGTTACAACGTGACGGGTTTAGGGAGTGTATGGAGAATGCATACGTTGAATGCTCATAAGGTAATTCTCGTATGACTTTTTATGATAAGCTGAAAGTTGTTAAACAAAAAATTAAGGCTTGGAATCTTCTAGTAAAAAATAGAGAGGCTACTCATTTACAGGAGGTGTAGTTGAAATTAACTGATATAGACGGAAAGTTAGACAATGGTATAGCCTCGGAGGAAGAAAAACATGATCTTTTGAATTTGATAAAAGAATGGGACGACACTAAAAAACTGGAGGAAATGGATACAGTTCAAAAATTCAGAATCAAATGGGACATTGAAGGGGATGAAAACTCGAAATTCTTTCATGGAATTTTGAAACAAAAACGACACCAACAGATGATTAAAGGAATTATGCAATATAGAGTTTGGGTCACCAATCCACAACAAATGAAAACAGCCTTCTATTCCTTTTATAAAGAAAAATTTGAACCATCAGACTCTTTGATGGACCTTTCTCCTATTAATTCGAAAGTTTCATTAACCTCGGACGACAACAACGAGTTGGAAAAAGATATGAATGTGGAAGAAATTCGATCGGCTGTTTAGGAATGTGGTAGTCAAAAAGCCCCGAGTCCGGATGGTTTTTTTGTTTCTTTTTCTAAAGACATATTGGGATCTCTTCAAAGATGATGTAGAAGATGCAGTGAGAAATACTTTCAGTTCATTTAACATTCCTAAAGGAGCTAACTCGTCCTTCATCAGGCTTATCCCGAAGGTAGCTAATCCAACCCATATTAAAGATTTTCGGTCTATTTCTCTAATAGGCATGCAATACAAAATTATTTCAAAAATTCTTGCTAACCGATTAGCTAAAGTTGTTCATAAAGTGATTGGTCACGAGCAGTCAGCTTTCATATCGGGTAGACAAATACTTGACGGTCCTATGATGCTTAGTGAAATAATGTCGTGGTATAAAAATAAGAAGCAAAAACTTATGATGTTTAAAGTCGACTTCGAGAAAGCTTTTGACACCGTTAGTTGGAAATACCTAGATCACATGCTTTTGAGTCTTGGGTTTGGTAATAAATGGAGGTGTTAGATTCAAATGTGCCTTCATTCGGCTCGAGCTTCGGTATTGGTAAACGGATCCCACTCAAGTGAACTCTTGATGAAACATGGTTTATGTCAAGGTGATCCTCTTAGTCCATTCTTGTTCATTATTGTTAAGGAAGGGTTACATTTAGCTTTAAAAGATGTTGTTGATAATGGCTTTAAAAGATGTTGTTGTTGATGTTGTGATAATATCTTATTGGAACAGGCATGATATGGACAACATTACTAGAATCTTGCATGCCTTTTATCTCACTTCAGGTCTCAAAATTAATATATCTAAGTCGCATGTTTATGGACTTGGTGTGAGCTCGAGTGATATTGAAGTCATGGCTTCTAACACGGACTTGGTGTGAGCTCGAGTGATATTGAAGTCATGACATGGATCACGACGGAAAATTATGCCACTTCCTTCCTCGCTCCTCCACTGGAACAATTGCAACAGTCGCCGGAAATCTTTGTTGGTGAGAGTAAATGAGAGACCGCGTGTAAAATGAAGAATTGAAATGAAATGAGTAAATGAGGAGGGTGTACCCGACTTTTTAACTGATATGGTTAGTTTTGAATGATATTACAAAAGTGTCTTTCAATAATTAATTATATTAAAATAAAGATTAATCTGGACTTTTAGATTTAAAATAGATAGATGGTTGAGATCTTTTGATTTGATTTTTAGATAATTATTGTTATGCATTAAACTTTTATCATTTTAAACAAGTTCAAAAATATTTAAGATGTGAAGTGAGCTTAGATGGAAAATAAGGCAGTCAATTAGTATTTTACATGCGATTTAAGTTGTGCAAATTATCCTTTTTTAACATTTTCTAAATACCATTTCTAATTTCATGTGACTTATGCCATTGGGCTCACGTTTAGGGAATTGGGCCCAGTTATTACGCCAAAATGTTACAAATTTTGTTTAAAAAGTCATTGTACATATTGCATTGTAAATTTTAGGCGATGTATATAACCATATACGTATATTAGCCATTTTATAGCAGGGAAAATATTTTGTTATTGTCCCACATTGGCTAGAGATAAAATACAAGTGGGTTTTTAATCCTCATGGTAACTGGTACTTTTGAATGTGTGACCCAAGTTTTTGTAAAGTAGCATTAAAAACATTTAATACCTATAAAACAAAAACTTGGTTACATGTTTTTTGTTTTTGTTTTTTTTTTTAATTTTCTGTCTTTTAAAAGACTTCAAAAGCATTCAATAACTTTTTTCTTTTGAAAAAAAATTGTTTAGTTGCAACAATCTCACCATGAGCGTTAAATGAAGAGCATATCAATAACTGTTATTGATGTGTCATCTCAGCGCTATTTCAAGATATCTTTAATAACACTAGAATAACTAAAACACACACTCTAGTAATAACACCCGATATTGAGTCTCATAACACACCACCAAAAATGTTACAAACTTTGTTTAAACAGTCATTGTACGTATTGCATTGTAAATTTTGGCGATGTATGTAGTAGACATTTTATGTTTAGATTTTGATGATTTTGATTGTGTGTTCACAAAGTTGAATTGGTAACTCAGCTCATCACGATCAACCACTTACCGATCAAGACTTCCTGCATGATTTCACAAATCAGTTGATGTCTTAATAAACAAAACTCAAGCTTCATGACAAAGATAAAACATGCAATTTAAATGCATGATCATGCAGTTCTAGCATTCCAAAGTTCTTTAAAAAGTTCCAACAAGGATGAAAAATGCGGAAATTAAACGCTACCGTGTGTATGTTAGTTTGTAAGTAACCAGCAATTTGTTGGATACTTGAATGTAGCTCTAGATTGGCTTAAAGAAAAATTGTTTTGGCCTTGATATACTAAGACCACTACAAGGTGGCAAAAAAATATGTGAGACAGGATATTGATGAATGGTTGAATTCAAGAGTTTATCATGCTATCGTTTTCACACATTATGATGGTCATCAAACATCATCTAATCCATCGTTCTATTGTCATATATATACTTCTGAATTCAGAAAAGAAAAAGGAAGGATTAAAGTGGATACCATGAAGACAACGAGTAAAGTGGTGCTAAAGGAGACCCAGTTATGGAGTTGTAAGTTTTAAAAATCTTCTAACGTTATAAGAAAAAGAAAATTATATTTGTTAAAATTCACATCCATTGAAAAAAACTAGTTGTAGCAACTCTTGTGTTACCATGTCAAACATTTTACGGTTAATCGTTTATGTTTCCTACAATTGTTTGTGTTTGTGTTATATCAGTCGACAAGTTCCATTTTTTAATTCATAGTATGATCCAAGATTTTGTGTCATTGCTTCATATCCAAACGAGTGGTTTCATTTTACAAAGTGTTTATTATAATGTTGAAAGAGAGTGGGTTTTTTGAGGTTATTATATTTGTACTATTTACAATCAAAATTTATCTTCGAATAATATTTTTTCCAAAATAAATACAGTACCTCGCAATAGTTCTTGTGGAAGAAATCAAATATTTAATAAAGCCGTTCTTCTTAGTTATCAAAAACCTTTGTGTTTCATTTAACAAAGTTTGTGTTTTGATATTATCCCACATTGGCTAGAGATAAAAATATAAGTGGGTTTTTAATACTCATTACCATTTGTATAATTGAATCCATGAGTTAAGGGTTTGTAAGATAACAATGAAAAAGCCGTTAACATTTATAATACAAATTCTCTATCCATGCATTTTTTTATTATTTATTTATTTATTTATTTGTCTTTTGAAAGACTTGAAAACCATTTAGATACTTTTTCAAATAAAATCGAATACTTTATAGTGTCGTGTTTCTTTATGTGTTAAAAAACAAACCAAAATTGTATGTATTTCAATCACAAAAAGCTTTTGTTCAAATACCTTATTGAAGATGCTTTTAGCACTAGTATATGTGATTATTAACACACGATCACGAACTTCTAGCATCTCAGAATTATAGAACATTCATTTCGTATAAAAATCAACCAAATTTATTAACAACTTGTAAAGTCACGCTTGAAATAAATTGTGATGTGTTAGACAAAAGCTTTGAACAAATGAGCAAATGGTTAAATTTTAAAGTCAAGTCAGATGAAAATAAATGGTCATCAAGTATTTTTCATGTGGTTTATGTTGTAAAGAATGTTCTTTTTTATAATTTTCTTAGAATATGATACTTTAATTTAAAAGTAGGGCATTGACCATTGTAACTTGTTGCAACTTAATATTGTTCTTTAAGTATCTAATCTTTTTAAGATTTAGTTATCAGATGGTATGATAATAGTAACTGGTTAAAGGATCTACAATCAATCTAACTATTGAGTATCACAAGGATTAACTGATGGAAACAAAATTATTGTTCCTTACTATAGAATGAATGATAGAAAATGAAAAAAATTATCATCTATATATGATTTCACATATACAACAAGTCTCTTATGAGCATTCTAAACAGCTGAATTCCTAGTCCTAGCATGGATATGCAAGCAGTATTTTGAACTCAATCGCGGGCTTCATTACCCGATCCAGTTGACTCATTCCAGATAAACTTATCAAGGTCGATGTCCGGGATCCCATTTTCATCAAGAAATGTATAGGTGCCCAACTCGTTAAGGTCATGATTTGTCGACTTGATATTTACACCAACAAAGGTTGTTTTTTTTATCATCATATCCCACCATATGTCCCTTTTCAGCTTTATCGATCAAGTTGTCTAAAACCATGGTTGAGTCAACTCGGCGAGTTAACTCCAATAGTTTGACTAGCCTTTCTAGTCCAAGCATAAAGTCCAAGGCGATTCACAAAGGGACACTAAAAATCCATTGTAATGTTTTAGACAACATATTTAAACGGGGTAAAAAAAGTTTAAGATGTGAAGTGAGCTTAAATGTCAAATACAGCAGTCAAGAAGTATTTTACATGTGATTTAACTTGTGCAAATTATCCTTAAAAAAAAAAAAAAAAAAAAAAAAAAAAAAACTTTCATGTGACTTATGCCATTGGGCTCAATTATTCTAGAATTTTTTATCAGGTTTATTACGCCAAAATGTTACAACCTTTGTTTAAAAAGTCATTGTACATATTGCATTGTAAATTTAGCGATGTATATAGTTGGCATTTTATAGCAGGGAAAATAATGGTATGACAGAAGTTTGTAACAAAAGCTTTGAACAAATGGTTAAATTCTAAAGTGAAGTTAGACGGAAATAAATGGTCATGAAAGGATTTTTCTTTTAATTTATGTTGTATATATATATTTTACTTATATCATCCCTTATTAATTGTAATGTAATATGAAATTTTTGTCAAAAATTAAATACGGAATGTATTTTAGTACTTGTGAAGAGCTACATTGGTTTTTGGTTTAAAGCTTTGTGGCTAGCACCTTAATAACCAATGTGACCGCCCGACAAGTACCAAAATTCATTTTTATCTAAACTAACCTTTCTTAATATGATTCAACATATATACTCACGTTTGGTTACAACTTCCTCCAATGTGGGACAATTTGCTCTCCCATAGAATTAAAGTACGTAGCTTTTGTTTCAAGCGAGGGATCACTACGACAAATGTATTATTTGCTAGCTTCCTTTATATTGTTCACACTTGTGAATATGTTGTAAAGTTATAACGCTTATAAGACTATGATTATCATCTCAGTAAAATCATGTGAAATGAATTAAGTTTTGTTGGAAGTTAACCACGAAAAGGGTATATCTTGCAATATTCTTTTTAAGATCCAAAAATTATATACGGGTACTTTTACAAAAAATTGACTTCAATCCAACACCAGTTTTGTATAACTGGAACACATCCCCCATAAATATATTTGGATATGAAGTTGCGAGAGCTAGGGCTACAGTAGCGATCCATGTAGGATGTCCGGTTGTTATCAAGAGTCACTATATATATTAGCTAGTTGAACACGAACACCTAAAACCACACATAGTAAACAAAAACCATAGTAGATAACAATATAGATAGAAGTAACTAGTGGTACAAACTAGATAGAGACATGAAACTAACTTTCAGTTTACATGTTAGTTGTTGCAACCAAATATTTTTCTTCAAGGATTTTAACTTCTTAAGATTTAATTATCAGATATTATCATAGTAACTGGTTTAAGGATCTACACTACCAATATAACTATAAGCAACTAATGAAAATAAAAATATTCTTCCTTATCACAAAATGAAGGATAGAAAATGAGAAAATTTGTCATTTATAATAAATGATTTCACATAAGCAACAAGTCTCGAACCCATGAGTTGCCTGTTAACGAGCAATAATTCTAAATAACCGAATTCATAGTCCTAGCCTATATATGCAAGCCTTATTTTGAACTTAACCACGGGGTTTCATTACCCGATTGAGTGGATGCATTCTCGATCAACTTATCAAAGTCAATGTCCGGAATCCCATTTTCGTCAAGAAATGTATAAGTGCCCAACTCGTTAAAGTCATGATTCGTCGACTTGATACTGACACCAAAAAAGGTTGTTTTTTTCTCATTATATCCCACCATATGTTCTTTTTCATCATTATCGGTCAAGTTGTCTAAAACCATGGTTGAGTCAACTCGGCGAGTTAACTCCAACGATTTGACTCGCCCTTTTAGTCCAAGCATGTTGGAAATATTCTCATTGTTGAGACGATTTATAAAACTTTCACCATTCACATTTATCTTCGTGTATGATTGCCAGATTTGGTACACTAACCAAAGGCCAGAAACCACAAACAATGCATAACGAAATGTATGTTTAGTTTTTGATGGTGTGGATTGTGTGTTCACAAATTTGAATTGATAACTCGTCATAATCAGCCACTTATGGATTCGGACTTCCTGTAAAACTCAAACTATATAGTTTAGATGCAATATAAACACATGATCATGTAGATTAAACATCGAAAAAAGGCAAATGAAAAATATGGAAACTAAAGAAACATTACCTCTAGTATAATATAAGTCCGAAACTATTCGCATAGGAACACTCTTGAATCGATTGTTATGTTTTAGATAAAATATTTTGAACGAATGAAGAATGTTTAAATTGTGAAGTGAACTTAGATGGCATATAAAACGGTCAACAAGTATTTTACATGTGATTTAAGTTGTACAAAAATACAAATTATACTTTTATAAAAAATTTCCTAAAATACTTTTCATGTGACTTATGCCATCCGGCTAACGTTTAGGGCATTGGGCCAGTTATTCTTTTTATATAATTGGTTTATTACTATATTAGGCCCAAATGTTAGAAACTTTCTTCAAATTTGTCACATCACTATTTTACAGAAATGCCACTAATATAAATTGTTTATAGTACAAGAGTTTGTTACTTAAGGTAAGAAAAAATACTTATCAAAGAATGTCATTTTCTGAATAATTTCAACTTTGAAACCATGTTGATTTTGATGTCAATAATAAATTTAACACCTTTCCATGCCAATGGATCCTCATGATTTTAACTCTTTTTCTTCACTCAAACTTAAATTATATGTTGTTAGAAAATTCATTACTTGTTTGGTTGTTATTCTTTTTATTGTCATTTTCACTAGTTACCATCAAAACTTGTATGTGATTCAATCACGCAATATGCTCACATGATGTGTCACATATAACTCGAACCAATCAAAACTTGTATGTTATTGTCATTTTCACTAGTTACCATCAAAACTCGTATGTGATTCAATCACGCAATATGCTCACATGATGTGTCACATATAACTCGAACCAATCAAATAACGACGACGAATATGCTAGAAAGCGTGGCTCTATCAAATTAGTCAAGACTATATGACACAAGCTATGTATGTCGATCATTCACGTTGACTTATAACTAAACCTGTTTAGTTCAATAGGCTTTCATGCCTCAATGTAATCAAGATCCTCTAATGGTCTATATGCAATACTAGTGTTGTACAGCGCAAAGCGGCGGTCACAACTAGTTTGCGTTGTTTCTTTTCTTTGGTGTTTTGCTATTTTAGAAGAATTTTGTGTGTGATTGGCATGTGTAAAAAGAAAATGAAAATATATGGGGGAAAATTTCAAATTTGTGAAAGTTGAAAGGAGATTTTTAGAAGTTGATGATGAGATTAGATTTGAAGTGTCTGAAAATATATCGCTTCTTTCTTTTTCGACCCTAAAGAAAGTAATAAACTAAAACTTTGCGTAAACATTTAATTTTTTACTATAAAATTTGTTGTTTTAAAATTAAGCGGTAACAATAGGATGCTTGTTGTAGTGGCATCAAAATCACGTATCAAGTATCAACAAAAATCACATAATGAATATTCAAAATTAAGCTGTAACAGTTGGATGCTTTATATAGGTAGTAGAGATGTGTTAGGGATATGAGCAAAATGAATATTCTACATATATGATCATAAATGAGTACTTTTTTAGTACATGTCTAATTTTTTTTTAATATATTTCTTTAAAATAATTATGAAATTTTGCATTGTAAAACCATTATTGTAGCAAGTGATGTGTATAAATAAAAACTAATGTTCAGACACAGGGTGTAGTTAACAACTAAGGGTGTGTTTGTTTCATTAAAATGTTTTGGGTCTGAATCTGACTACCACATCTTACTGGTAAGAGGTGACTAGAAAGTCTAAATATGAACGAAATAATGTTGTTTGTTTTTGTATAAATGTCCAAATGATTTTAAGTGCTCGTTTTTGCAATTTATTTATTAAACCAACGCAATGCGATAATAAGTAACTTATGTAAATATGAAACAAGACTTTTTATCATAAATATAACATAGTTAATAAACAATCAAATATATTATATAAAGTTTACAAAACGAGTAACAGGCAGTAAGACAAGTAGTAAGATGTTATATGTCTAACTGGGTCTTACTCAAAAGAAAAAAACAAACAAGCAAAACGTCTGCCCTCCTCTTACTAGCAAGAGTAAGAAAGCTAGTAAGACTTTTTTTTTAAAAACAAACATACCCTAACTTAATACACAATATCATCTTTAAGCACATTATTTAGCAATAAGTCTTATAACATGCGCATTACATACCAAAATAGTTCATTACTTCCATTATTTAGCAATAGCAAAACCAATTAATTAAACCCTACGCTTCCTAATGCTTTTTTTTGCCATTTCTTGGTTCAATTCTATTTATTTATCTTTTCTTCTCCTCTCTTTATTGATGATCATCTTATTATACTTTACTCAGGTCTCAGATAGTTTATCCATCTCAAACGACAACTTTTTCCGCACCTTTGAAGCCCTGAAACTACAACTAAATTCAGTGAGACATGCACATTCACACAAATCTTTAAGATGCTTGTGATTCTTGATAATGCATTACTAAATCTTACCCTAAAATAGAAAATGCAAAATGTTGTCCCATAGTACTCTATAATATGTATATAAATATCTATATGTTTATATTTCTAAGTGTGTGTTCTTGTCGTTAGCCAAAGTAAAGCAGGAGCAAGAAACATGATGACCATATATAGATTGAAGCATAAGGCTTCAGTTGTAAACAAACCACTGAAATAGACAGTGGAGTGTCTTCAACTCAAAGATTACATCCATGAAAACGAATTGTGATATTGTTAAAGCATTTTGTGTAAGTTTTCATAACTCTTATGTTATATTAGCTGTTAAGTTTCATGATTTAAGTGAAAGTAAGACTCGGGCTCTAGAGTTTGTGTCATTACTTAATGGAATAATTTGTTCAATTAACAAAGTTTCTGTTCTATCGTTGTCCCATATTGGTTAGAGATATAACTAAAAGTGTCTTTATAATTCTCATTACACTCTATCACCTTATGTTGTTTTTAAAGATTTGTATCTATGGAAAAAGTTACTCATACTTAAATATCAAGATTGCACAATTCTTTGGACGTGGCTCTTTTTTTTGAAAAATCTTCACAATAACAATACTTAATTTTGCAGCAAAAAAACCAATAATTCTCTACTGATCAATCTGTTGGAATTATATAACATGACATTCAAATAAATAACCACAAAACATCAAAGTATTCAAGCGGAAGCGTATAGGATTTATTAATGAACAATTAATTAATATAAAAGAATATGCGTACCTTTTCTTGATTCTAGCCGAACAAGAATCAAATCCACAAACTAGCAACAGATGAATCCTAATTTGATTTAATTAGGATTATGTGAATTACCCCTTACCGTTTTGTAATTCAATCCAAGATAATAACAAAAATATGTTATTACTATGTTCTTGTACACACGTACTAAACCGAATTAAAGTAATGCTAGTTTTTATCAAACAAATAACTTGGTTTGTGGAAAAGCTTTGGATCGACCACCCTTGTGGATGTCGACCGGTTTTGAGACAAAGAAAACACACACAAACAATTTTAGGGTTTAGCTTATGAGCACAAGAGATTAGAAAAATAAAACCCCTAGCCTTGTTTATATACCCAAGCAAACTTGGTGAACAAGTTGGTTTTTCTTTCTTGTTTTGTCCCTATGGCCGATCGGTTTAGGAGTCCCCAAAGGGATTCCGGAACCTTCCCAACTTTTGCAATTTAGTCCTTTTCCAAATACCTTTAACGCCCGTTAGTCCATTACAATAATTACTTAACGTTCGTTAGTTATTTCGTTTAATAAATAAATAAATATAACGTTTATATTAAATTATTAACTTTAAATTCTCATACGTAAAGTGTGCAATCTCATAGTCTCGAGTTCGATCCTAACTCACATCTACTAATTTATATCCATAAAACCAACAGCTCCCACTTGGATATATCTTAATAGAGTGATCACATTCGGTTAGCGTCTAGCAACACTTTGATGCCTCTAGTACAACTCGAGCAAGGCTCCTGGAAAACCTTTTAATGATTTCTCATTATTATTATCCTTTTGTTTCTAATACTACGTTAAAGATATGGAATTAAGTCATTCTTTATATAACTATTCTGTTTCTCGTTTGTAAGTGATTGACCAAGATTACCGAATCATCTAAACATATTCAGGGGAGATTTGGTGCGGCCGCACAAACATCTTGTCAACTCTACGAGGGGCCCAGCAGTATTAAAGTCCAAATAAATTTGAAGGAACAAATTCTATCTTGACTACAAGAATAACCCATAAACTTTGTAACATTTCTGAAAACAACCCTTATGACTACCAGTTACGTATAGCATTAAGTTGCTTCACAGAAATGCACTACATTCATGACACTTATCTGATATCTCAAGTCTGAGGATAACTATTCATAATTTACTTATAACAATATCCACAAAGTAAATTATGTAGTTGGGATGAGTCCTATATTCAATTCATTGAATATCATCTGAAATTGGTATGCATTCTCATCAATATACTTTCAAGTATATTCTACCACATCTCTCAGATTTGTCTTAATTTAATGATACTCCCATATCATTAATCGACAACGGACATTTAGAATAACTTAGTTACTCACGGATTAAACATGCAAATATAGGACAACAATATTATAAATGAAAATAAACATAATCCAAACTTTATTTCATCAAAATAATAAATGTTTTACAATATCCTTTATCCAAATACTAATCACAGTTATGCATGAAACTTTTAGCAACGAAGTCCAATTCCATTGGCAAGTCCAACAAGTTTGTCTTTAGCTAAAGCCTTAGTGAACGGGTCACTAAGTTATCATATGTGAACTTTCGGAGATTTATTTCACCTTCCGGACTTGTTCTCGAACATAGTGATACTTAGTAGAAAATGTCCGGTGCCCTTCATGACTCTGTGTTCATTGGAAAATATGATTGCAGCAGAATTGTCACAATACATATCAATAGGCGATTCATTTGAAGGCATAACACCAAGCCCCGAAATGAATTTCATAATCCAAACAACCTCCATTGCGCAAGGCGCTATGTATTCGCTTCGCATTGCGCACATCGCAATCGTACTCGCTTCTTCCTCTTCCAATCAATCGCTCCTCCATTGATGACAAAGACATAACCCGTCTGAGACTTCGTATCATCTTTATCACACCGCCAGACGCATCACAAGAATCAGTAACACCAAGTTCGTGTCCGGATTTCCTCCATACACCAAAAACATATCTTTCGTATTCCTAAGATACTTGAATATGTTTAACAACAATCCGATGAAGTTCACCCGGATTCGTTGATATCGACCGGTCATGTTTTGAGCGAACGCCACATCCGCCTTGTGCATCTTACCGCATACATAATAGATCCCACACCAAGCATAAGGAACTTTCGCATGCGTGCCACCTCAGCGGTGTTGAAGCACACATATCGCTACATAAGCCATGCTTTACTTCCATCGGCAAATATCCTTTCTTGGAATTTTGCATCTGAATCTCTTCAATATTTTATCAATGTAAGCGCTTTGACTTAAACCAATTAACCGCTTTGACCTATCTCGGTAGATCTTGATTCCCGAATGTATGCGACTTCTCCTAAATCCTTCATGGAAAAACACTTCCCAAGATATGCCTTAACATTTTGCATACTTGGAATGTCTTTTCCATAATTAATATGTCATCGACATAAAGAATTAGGAAAATTACATCACTCCCACTAACTTTGTGATATACATGGCTCATCAAGATTTTGAATAAATCCATACCTTTTGATTTCTTCATCAAATCTTTTATTCCATTGCCTTGATGCTTGCTTCAATCCATAAATGGACCTTTGAAGTTTGCATACACGGTTTGGAAATTGTGGATTCACGAACCCCTCAAAGTTGCTTCATATAGATGTCTTCATCTAGCGACCATTTAAGAAGGCGGTTTTGACATCCATTTGCCATATCTCATAGTCATAGTATGCCGCTATAGCTATGAGAATTCTAATGACTCTAATGTCACCTACAGGAGAAAAAGTCTCCTCGTAATCAATGCCATAAGTTTGAGTAAAACCTTGCGCAACTAGACGAGCTTTATAGACGTGTACATTGCCATCCATGTCGGTTTAATTTTATAGAGCCACTTACTTCCAACTACCAAGCGTTTGGAGGTAAGTCAACCTCTACCTGCACTTCATTTTCTTTCATGGATTGCATTTCCCATTCATTGCAACCGCCATTTTTCCTTATCGGGACTTGCCATGGAAGCTTTATAACTAGTAGGCTCTCCAAGATCTCCTAACATAGTTTCCTCAACCTCACGTTAAGACATAGACGTTCAGTGCACGATATTCCTTACGGATCTCTTAACGGAATCACTTCAACTTCGGTGGAGGACCCGGACTATCGTGCTCACCGAAGTACGTTAGTGTTTTCGGAAGGTAATGCATCTTCTTGATCATCTTCTAGATCATAAACTCTCCCATCGAATTCTTGAGATACGAGATCTCTTTCAAGAAAATCTCCATACCTAGCAACGATTACTTTATTTTCGAGTGATAGTAAAAGTAGTAACCCATAGTTTCCTTAGGGTATCCTACGAAGATACACTTTACATATCTTTGTTGGAGTTTATCTCACGAGTCACGCCTAACATACGCCCGCAACCCCGCACCTTTAAATAAGACAGGTTAGAGCTTTACCATACCATATTTCATATGGTGTCTTATCAACCTTCTTTGTGGGAACCATATTTAGAATGCGAACAGTGATTCCAAAGCATAATCCCAAAAGGATAAAGGTAGAGTGGTAAGATTAAACATAGATCGTATCATGTCCAACAATGTACAATTTCTTCTCTCGGATACACCATTTTGTTGTGGAGTATATGGAGAAGTGAGATCTGGACAATTCCATTCTCGCCTAAGTAATCTTTAAACTCTTGGCTTAGATACTCGCCTCCTCTATCGGATCGAAGAGGTTTAATCTTCTTTCCCAATTGCGTTCTACTTGACTTTAAAAACTTAAATGTTTCAAACACCTCATGTTTATGCTTAAGTAAATAAACATAACCATAACGGTGAAATCATCAAGAAAGGTTAAGAAGTAGCTAGCACCTCTCTTTGACACATGTCTAAGTGGTCCACACACATCAGTATGAATAAGACCAAGTAGATCGAAGCCTCTCCATATTGCTATGAAAAGGTTTTTAGTCATCTTCCCGGATATGCATGACTCACATTTATCAAATGATTCATCATTGATATTTTGCAAAAGCCCTTCTTGTTGCACTTATGCATGCGAGCCTTGCCTATATGAGCAAGTCGACAATGCCAAAGATAAGAAGAATTCAATTCTAACTTTATCTTCTTGTTAATGCTAAACATTGAATTATTATTATTGTTAGATTCATTTCAATCAAATCAATTTCAAACACACCATTCACAAGAATTGATTTAAAATAAAATACACCATTTAAAGAAACATCAATTCCATTACGTGAAATAGTATGAGTAAAACCATCATCCAACAAAAGCGAAAAGGAAACAACACCTCTAATTATAGAAGGTGCATAATGACAATTGTTCAATAACAAGATTACTAAGCCCGAAGGCAATACTAAACTAAACGCTCATATGGCTTCAACAATGTGCATATGCGCCATTTCCCACGCAAGAGATATTGCTCCCCATAGGCAAGCTTCCTCTCCACTATAAACCCTGCGTGTATTACAAATGTGAATACCACAGCCCGTATCATATACCCAGAATTTGTATGATTTAGAGTAAATAATTCAATGACAAATAAATTACACAAGAACCGCGCCGAGGACCCGACGCTCATCTTATTTGTCCGCAATTCATCAAGATAGAGAACACAGTTTCTTCCAATGCCCAACTGTCTTGCAATGGTGGCATGCTTGATCCTTTTTAGGATTATCCTTCCTAGGAGTAGGGTTCTTCTTGGGTTGAGGTTGATAGGCCATAACCTATTTGCCTTTGTCAACCTTTCCTTTACCCTTCCCCTTCTTGTTGTTCACACGCTACGGTTTTGGCTTATTAATTCTACCACCCTGAATAGCAAGTACCTGGGAGGTAGGAACCTTTTGAGGCAACCCTTTCTCATAGTCAATTAGCAATGCGTGTAGGTCAAGAATCGCCTTCCCACGCAGTGCATATTGAAATTTCGACAAAACCATTAAAATCCTTGTTAAGGGATCTATTAATCGATTCACACCATGTCATCATCATAAGTTTTGCCAAGTGCTTTTAGTTGGTCCATGTACCCTTTCATTTCAAGTACATGAGCACTTACGGTTTACCCTCTCCCGCCCATACCGTAACGCGTCGGTCAAGTCATAAATCTCGACGGGTGGTTTCTCAAACATAGTTCGAAGTTCATTGAGCATATTATATGGGAAATGATGTTCGAACTGCTTTTGAAGAGCAGATTCCATCGTTCCCAACATAAGACAAGCCACATCATTATGACGCTTATACTCAAGTTGCCAAGCGTCCATTTGAGCTTGAGTAACCTCAGGACCAGTTGGTTGTTCAGGGCAAGGTTCATAAAGATATTTCAACCTGTCAGCAACTCTACAGACAATTCTCAAAGAGCGGTGCCAATCATTGAAATTCTTAGAGCCAGTCAACTTTTCTCGATCAAAAAAGGTTTTGAACGCAGAACTTAGTGCAGTGTTAGTGTTATCGTTATTTTGAGCCATTTCTACAAAAAAAAAGTTTAAGTATTAGTATTTTCGATAATACACTTTTCAAGAAAATAAATATACCCAACGGTAATATAAACATATAACCATATAATTTTTTCTCGAAAAACTAGGATCCAAATTATCATAGGCTCATTACATCAGTTGATCTGCTAGCAACGAACATACATAATAAAGTAATCTGTCGAACATTAATTGGCAAACGATTTCCAACTCCTAGATCATTATGGGATTTATATTTTCCAACGCAATTGCAAATATAAACATGTTTCATCCCATCTTATGCCATTGAGTCCAGGTCTCACTTCCTACTCAACTTAAGTGTCTAACTTAAAGAACTGCAAATATGTCCATGTAAGGTCTGACTTTACATAGAGAATTACCTCTCCATCACAATCTAGCCAAGTACTGTCATGATGTAAATTGCAACTGTTAATACAAATAAACTGTAAAACCGTTTATTAATATTTTGCGATCTCTTTGTGTTTTGTTGATAACAAATATAATGTTATCTTAAGTACAATTATAAAGGATACATGTTAGTTTTGTAAAGCATTTACATATAGCCATTTAAATACAAAAATGTAGTAATTAAGCATTTGTTGTAATAGTTTATTAGGATGGGTAAATATCATAACCCGTGGACCATAACCCATGGATCTTAACCCATAACCAAAGAGACTTGATACAATGTATACTTAGATACATTGAATCTAGATATAACCCATGGACCAACCCATAACCCATGACCCATAACCAAAAAATCCATGGGCAAAGAGGAGCGTTCCACGGATCCCTAGGATTACACTAGACGGATCCCTTGTGGAAGGGATCCGTGGGATCCGTGGGAACAGTGAACAAATTTGCCTATAAATAGAGAGCCATTTCTTCATTCTAACTCACCCCTCTTCTTACTAAATCTCTCATACACTCTCATTCTCTTCTAACATATAGATCACTTGATCTAGAGAGTTGTTCTTCTTTCTTTCTATTTGTGATCCTCATATAGGTCATTCTCTAAGGCGAGATCACGAGCATTCTACAAGTCATCCAAGTAAGGGGTCCTTGATTGATTTGTCACTCCGCAAGATTTCTGTAGCGAAGATCTTGTATTTGATATTTCACATATTTGTTGTGTAATAGTTGTGTTGGTTTGGTCCACCGTGCTACGGACTCGGTATCTAGCTTTGTACCGGAAAAAGTGTAAGCAACGTTGTGAAGGCTTCTCCGCCAAGTGAAGGAGTTTGTTGACATAGTGCTTGAACTCTCGAGTAGGTGACTCGGGGAGTGGAGTAGGGCAAGGAAGGTATCCTTGTAGCCGAACCACTATAAATCGGTTGTGACATTTCTATCCCTTATCTTTATTTATTTGCTTGCATTATCATTAGATCTATACGTTTTCAACATCCATACGATTTCACATAATATCGAATCTAAAGTTTTTGAAATCAACTTAAAATCGGCAAAACTATTCAACCCCCCTTCTAGTTTTCCACAATTGGCATCAAGAGCTAAGTTGATAAAAGTTTTAAAATAAAATTGTATTTTAAAAAATTTCGATCACTATGGGTTCGAAAATTATAAGGAAGGGCAATCTATGCAACGACCACCACTACTTGAAACTAATGGTTTTATATATTGGAAAAATAGATTCAAACATATGTGAAGTCTAAAGATATTGATCTTTGGTACATTATTGTTGAAGGTGATTTTGAGGCTACCTCAAATGATGATAAAGGAAATTTAGTTAACATACCTCATGATAAACTAAATGATGAAATGAAGAAAAAGCTTTCTAAAATAGTGAAGCAAAAATGGTTTTATATAATGCTTTACCGAAAAAGGAATTGAAGAATTTCTATGCTTAAAACTTCTAAAGAAATTTGGAATTCTTTAGTTGTAACTCATCAAGGCAACCAACAAGTTAAAAATAATAAAATTGATTTATTTGTTCAACAATATGAACAATTTTCAATATCGGATGAGGAAACTACAGATCATTCATTTGCTAACTTTAATACTATTATTACATCTTTACAAGCACTTGATGAATCCTTTTCTAGCCGTAACCATGTTAGGAGATATCTAAGGGCACTTCAATCAAGTGGAGATCCAAGGTGACGGCAATCGAAGAGTCAAAGATTTGACAATCCTCACCTCGATGAACTCATTGGCAACCTAAAAGTCTACGAGCTTGTCCTTGCTAAAGATTCCAAGCCTCAAAGGTGAAAGAGAAACACAAATCTCTTGCCCTTAAAGCCAAAAGGCTTCGAGCGATGAGGAGAACTCATCTTGAGTAGTGACGACGAAGAGTACGCTATGGCGGTAAGGGACTTTAAAAGTTCTTTAGAAGAAAGGGTAGATACGTCAAACAACCGTATGACGATAAGAAAGGCTTTCGGAAAAGCAAAGAGGACGAAGCCAAAGGATGATCGTACTTGCTTTAAATGTGGGGACCCAAACCACTTTATTAGTAAGTGTCCCAAACGGGATGATCAAAAGCGTTCGTGAGCGGAACATGGGGAATGAGCGACGAGGAAGACGAAGAAATTTGTCTCATGGCAAAGCATTTAGGTATGTCACGAATACTATAGTAGCTCATCACTTGATGACGACTCATTGCATAATGAATATGATAAACTATGCAATATTAGCTTAAAATTAGTTAACAAAAATAAGCTTTTAAAGAGTCAAAATCAACGTTTAGATAAAGAAGTCATAGAATTAAAAGCAAAACTAAAACGTTTAGAAAAAGGTAAAATAGCAAGTGGTGAATGTGAACTTTGCATTCAACTTCAAACACTAGTGGATAACTTAGATTCTAAAATTGCTAGAATGAGTACGAACACTTTAGATACAATACTCGAAGGTGTTAAAACCGGTAATAATAAAAAAGGTCTAGGTAGTCAACAACTTGATCCAACAACTAGTGAAAGTAAAGAAACAAAATTTGTTAAGGAACTAGAAAAACCAGCCACTGTTGTGGCGGATCCCACGGATCCCCTAAAAAGGGAACCGGCTAGTGTACAGAAAGGGATCCGTGGATCTCTTTGTAGCAAACAGTAGCAATAACGTAGCTTCCTTACCTAGAACTGAGTTTGTTATAGTTAATAGGAAGAAACCAACTCATGTCACCACTAGACAACCACCTCCAAAATATAATTCTACTTTTGCAAGAAACAAAGCTCCATTTTTTTCAAAACCTAATTCATTTAGGAGACCTAATAACGTTTACCCAAAAAGTAACCATCAAATGGGATGGAATCCAAACATGCAAAACGGTTTTCCTTTTCAAAACTTTGCTCCATGGAATGCATACTCATCTTATCCATACATATCTAACAGGAATGGAATGTTTAACACTAATGGACCCATGAACAAATGGGGACCAAACTTTTGAGTTTATTATTGTTTTAGGTGTGCTTAAAGGTCGACCTAGACCCCGATGAATGGGTCAAGGATAGCGGGTGCACGAGGCACATGACCGGCAATAGGGATCTATTCTCCACATATGAATCCTTCAATGGAGGTAATGTGGTGTTTGGAAATAGCAAAAGTAGAATCATCGGTAAAGGTACGATCTCTAACAAATCTCTAACCATTAACGATGTGTGTCACATAGAAAACCTAAACTTTAATCTCATAAGTATAGGACAAATATATGATAAAAAGTGCAATGTACTTTTTACCGAAATCGGTAGTAAGATACTTAAAAATGGCATAATCATATGAAGAGGAATTAGGAAACATGGAGTCTATGTCATTAAAATCGGTAATGAACCTAAAGACAAACTATGTCTTACCTCTATGGATGATACTTCGACCTTATGGCATCGAAGATTGGGTCACGCCAACATGCGACTTCTTCAATCGCTATCATCCAAAGATCTAGTAAGAGATCTACCTAAGTTAAAATATGAACATCATTTTTGTTATGCTTGTAATATAGGAAAACAAGCTCATTCGAGTCATAAAGCTAAAAACATGGTGTCCACAACTAAGTGTCTAGAATTACTACATATGGATTTATTTGGTCCATCCGCTATCCAAAGTTATGGAGGCAACTACTATACTTTGGTAATAGTGGATGACTACTCTAGGTATACTTGGACAAAATTTTTAAAGAACAAAACGGAAACCTTTAACTATTTTGAAATATTAAGCAAACAGATCCAAAGACAACTAGGAAGACCCATAGTGTCTATTAGGACGGATCATGGTAGGGAACTCGATAATGAAGTGCAATTCGGAGCTTTTTGTGACGCTAATGGTATTACTCACAACTTCTCGGCTCCACGTACTCCACAATCGAATGGGGTAGTAGAAAGAAAGAATAGAACTCTACAAGAAATGAGTCGAACCATGCTTAATGAACAATCCATACCTCAAAAGTTTTGGTGTAATGTCGTTGATACTTCAACGTATATACTCAATCGAGTCTTGATTAGACCAATCTTAGGAAAAACTCCATATGAGTTATTTCGAGGCAAAAGCCTACGTTAAATCACCTTAGAGTCTTTGGTAGTAAATGTTTTATTCTTAACACTAAAGATTACCTTACAAAATTTGATCCTAAATCAACCGAAGGTATCTTTTTAGGTTATTCGCCAAATAGCAAAGCTTACGTCATATTAAACAAAGAATCAATGAAGGTAGAAGAGTCATTAAATATAAAATTTGATGAAAGTCCACCCAAACCCTCTCCACCTCTTGTCGATGACGAGATTATAGAAAGTGAAGCCATAGTAATAAAGAAAAAGGTAAGTGAAGAAGAAGAACCTCTAAGTGATAAAATAGTAAACATTAAAGAGTCCAAAGATCACCCCGTAGATAAAGTCATAGGAAAACTAAACGAACGAACATTAAGGTCTCAAGTTCAAAACCAAAGTAGCTTGTTTTGTTTCGTTTCAACCTTAGAACCTAAGAATACACAAGAAGCCATAAAAGATGAAAGTTGGGTAATGGCTATGCAAGAAGAACTAAATCAATTTGTTTCTAATGATGTTTGGACACTTGTTCCCCACCTAGTAATCAAACCATAATAGGAACCAAATGGGTTTATAAAACAAATTAGATGCAAACGGAGTAGTGTCTAGGAACAAGGCTAGACTCGTTGCTCAAGGGTATAACCAACAAGAGGAATAGACTTTGATGAGACCTATGCCCCGTGGCTAGATTAGAGTCTATAAGAATACTTCTTGCGTATGCTTGTGCTAATGATCTAAAGCTTTATCAAATGGATGTCAAAAGCGATTTTCTAAATGGTGTCATAAATGAAGAAGTATATGTAGCTCAACCTCCGGCTTCATTGATTTTGAAAACCCAAACATGTGTATAAATTAAAGAAAGCCCTTTATCGTCTTAAACAAGCTCCAAAAGCTTGGTATGATAGACTCAAGTCATTTCTAGTTAAACACAACTACACCATGGGGTTAGTTGACAACACACTTTTTACTAAGAAAAGAGAGTCACATATAATCATAGTACAAATATATATAGATGATATTATATTCGGATCCACTTGTCAAGACATGTGTGATGATTTCTCTAAAATCATGCATGACGAGTTCGAGATGAGTATGATGAGAGAACTTAGTTTCTTTCTTGGTCTACAAATAAAACAAGTAGAAGATGGTATTTTCTTTAATCAATCTAAATACATCAAGGAGATGTTAAAGAAATTCGGTCTAGAAGAGTCAAAACCAATTAGGACTCCAATGTCATCCGACACCAAACTCACAAAAGACGAGGACGGAGAATCCGTTGATAATACTAAATATCGGGCATGATAGGTAGCCTTTCTACCTCACGGCAAGTAGGCGGATATCATGTTTAGTGTTTGCTTATGTGCTAGGTTTCAAGAAGACCCTAAAATATCACACCTAGAAGCCGTAAAAGAATATTTAGATAGATTAAGGGTACAACACAATTAGGATTATGGTATCCTAAGGGCACGGAGTAGAAACAATTGTATATGCGATTCGACCATGCAGTGATTACGTTGATAGAAAAGTACAAGTGAGGTATGTACTTTTATGGGATGTTGTTTAACATCATGGTTTTCTAAGAAACAAACGGCACTTGCAATATCAACAACCGGCCGAGTACGTCTCCGCCGCAAAGCATGCCAACAAGCACTATGGATGAAACAAGCGTTAGTAGACTACGACATCCATCTAAGCGACATAGCCATCCTATGTGACAACAAAGGTGCAATCGACTTAAGCAAGAATCCGGTATTACATTCTCGCACAAAGCATATAGAGATTCGTCATCACTTCCTAAGAGACAATGTTCAAAGGGAACATCTCTATTGAGAAGGTTGCATCCGAAGACAACATAGCCGATGTCCTCACCAAACCGTTGAAGCGGGAACAATTCAACTTACTTGCCTTGGTCTTGGTCTAATGGAACAAACGTCTTAACTTAATTGACTCTACAAGGTATGTAAACACTAGCCTTATTCTTTCCGAGTCTAGGATTCCTATTTCACGACAACTCACAAACAATACGGAATTTTTAAAACCCAAGATAAGTCTTCCATTTATAATTTTTTTTACATAACTACATACACATTTTTAAGAAAATATCCTTTCAAAATGTTTTCTAAAAGGAATGATACCTTCCGTATCAATTTCACAAAAGCAATTGCTCACGCCTAGGACAAATCGCTTTTCATTATTAATACAAAGTAAAACCCGCTTTCATTGCATCTCATGTCTTTTGAATGTCAAGGAACATATAACTAATATGTGTTTTGGTACATTCATTTAAGCAAAATGAATTAGGAGCATTGATAACACAATATTACGTACTTATGTACCAAATGTGTGTTTTCGGGTTATCTCAATTAGGATTTATTTTCTCTAGTTATTTTCCTTTTCTTTTAGAGGTCGAGAAAACCGCAACTCAAATAGTTTGCATATAGGCACACAATAGGCAAAAATGTTTCCAAAAGAAATTTTTCTTTTGTTGCACGAATCACTGGACCCACGGATCCCACCTTCATGTCGGACGGATCCCTCAAGGAAGGATCTGTGGGATCCGTAAATGAAGCTATTTTCAACTTCTATTTTTCACTTTGGATGAAAAATCCATATTTGCTTCATTTTGGGAGTATGCTCTTTAATGCTTGTGTTCTCATGATCACATGCCTTGAATTCATATCTAATCATTAGATTTTAATCCACATTTTGGGTCAAGCATTCATTACAATGTTTTGTTTTTCTATATATATAACTCCCAAAATGCTTGCATACTCCATCTCCTTCTCACAAACACACTTCATCATGTCATCCAAAACCCTTTAGGAGAATCATCTAGTACAAACAATCATGATATCCAAACCTTTGTACTTCCACCATCCAAAATACCACAATCAAATGCTAGGATATCCGCACGGATTAGTATATCGATCTTGTTGTTTAGCAAAACCAACCTCAAATGATTCATCCTCAACAAATAACTCACCACAAGATGCTTCCATTATAGCACCACCCTCATCACCAACAAGTACACCAACTTCATCACCACCTAAAATAACTCTTTGGAACTCCTTAAGACTCAACAAGATCTAATCAACCTAAAGAAAAAGAATTAGTCTTTTCAACACCCCCCACATCTCCAAATACTATATTTCAAGATCTTGAAACATCACCACCATTAGCTCCCATAACATCACAAGAACATCTAGGTTCTTTTCCACCACCATTTACTAACATTCCGGATATTGATCCATATTTTCCTATTTTTCCACCACAACTTCCGCATAACTCAAATCAAAACAACCCGGAAAACTTCCGCACTCATCACCCACATCATTTACATTGTGAACACTGCCAATCCACTAGGGAAATTGCAATAGAAGTTAGGGAAGAAATACGTTTCATACTCAACCTCATTCTTGATCGCATCAATACCATTACTCATCAAAACCTCCATCCATAACCTTATGCAAGCATGGAAGGAATCACTACTACTACTTTTCTACTTTTAAGTATTATTTTTGAAGTCATTTTTCAAGAACAAGTCTTGTTCTTATTTTTACATGCTTGTAAGTGGCATACATACCACTACAATTTGTTGTTTTATTACAAGGCCTTGTTTACATACCTTGGCTCCCAATCTTGATTCTCGGCAACCAAAAGATTATATAAGCATGTTACTAACCTTTCTTTTTTTAGGATTTTATTTTTCTTCACTTGACGCCCAAACAAGGGGAGCTACCGTCAAGGGGAGTTAGAAGTTTGTTTATTTCTTGCAAGGGTTAACTTTTGTTTTGACAAAAGGGGGAGAAGTAAAACTTAGGGCTTTCAAAACTTACATCTATTCTTAAGTTTTACTCATCATAACATTATGTTTTGTCATCAACAAAAGGGGAGATTGTTAATACAAATAAACCGTAAAACCGTTTATTAATATTTTGCGATCTCTTTGTGTTTTGTTGATAACAAATATAATGTTATCTTAAGTACAATTATAAAGGATACATGTTAGTTTTGTAAAGCATTTACATATAGCCATTTAAATACAAAAATGTAGTAATTAAGCATTTGTTGTAATAGTTTATTAGGATGGGTAAATATCATAACCCATGGACCATAACCCATGGATCTTAACCCATACCCAAAGAGACTTGATACAATGTATACTTAGATACATTGAATCTAGATATAACCCATGGACCAACCCATAACCCATGGACCAACCCATAACCCATGACCCATAACCAAAAAACCCATGGGCAAAGAGGAGCGTTTCACGGATCCCTAGGATTACACTAGACGGATCCCTTGTGGAAGGGATCCGTGGGATCCGTGGGAACAGTGAACAAATTTGCCTATAAATAGAGAGCCATTTCTTCATTCTAACTCACCCCTCTTCTTACTAAATCTCTCATACACTCTCATTCTCTTCTAACATATAGATCACTTGATCTAGAGAGTTGTTCTTCTTTCTTTCTATTTGTGATCCTCATATAGGTCCTTCTCTAAGGCGAGATTGATAAGGTTTTAAAAGGTACCATTTTGAGGGGTCGTTTAAGTCCTTATTTGATCACTTTTGTATCCGTTATTGCTTAATATCGTTCCTTTTCACTTTTTAGGTCTCGTGAAGGCAAAATGCTGGAATGGCACTTATTTGGATGAAAAGGCGCGAATATATGAAGAAAATGGCCAAAGTCAAAATCGAGACACTCACAGTTCTTTGAAAGTAGAAGCGCGGCGTCGGTGCTATTGGCGACGCCGTCCCAAAATTATTGAGACGATCCGAACCCAAAATCGTATTTTCAAGTGACGACGCCCGCTTATGGAAGAGTAGGCCGTCGCTACTCGCACGGCCTAGATGCAATCCGCACGACGCCGAAGTCGAAGAGGACGGCGTCACGGACATAAGGTGACGCCGTCGCAAGGTTAACGTGGCCAAGACGAAACCCTAATGGCGGCGACACGACGGCGTCACTAAACATAAGGTGACGCCGTCGCAATTGTAATCTTATATATAGAATCCGAATTTTCGGTCTTTGTGTGGAGAGTCTTTGGAGTAAAACCTAAAACCGAACCTAAGGTGTCTTGTACAAGTATTTTAGGGTTTTAAACCCTATCTTACATCAAGATAAGTCTTTACTTCATTAATTCAATTATGTCTTTGATTATTTGTGTGTATGCTTGCATGTTCTCCATGTCCGCTAATTTATTTGTGTGTTTTCTTAGGAAGTATGAAACTTAATTATTGAATATTGATTGGTTGTTTCTTATCTTAGTTGATTAATGATCTAGTAATGCGATAGGTCATTCGTTGTGTACTTAATGCTTGATTCATCTTTGTGAACCTTAGAGTATAATTACCGAGTAATTGTAGGCTAAACCATCCAAAGAGCGCCTTAGAGTAGGAGTTTATAATCTCTAGTGGGTTTGTAGACAAGACCCTTTGGTAAGTTCAAGAGTTAGGGAGAAACGCATACCCTACAACTTTAGACACACAACGCAACTAGGAATAAGACGTCACACTCAACCATCAATAGGAGATAATTAAGGAGTAATACAAACTAAGTAAACACATCTTTAAACTATCATACGAGCACACATTAATTAGACATAGACTCCCACAACCCTAGTTTAGATAATTAGATAATAGTAGAGCAATCGGTAGAAATACCAACCACCCCCAAATCCAATACCGAGATTCGTACCTTTCCGTTTTCATAAAATATAAAAGATAAAAATAATCTTCCTCAACCTTAACCTTAGCGTAGTAACTCCCTACTAGCATTCCTATTCCCTAGAAAACGATATCAATACCCGTGGCTTACCCTAATTACTACACTACAACGATTAGGTTCATTGCCTAGGGTGTTATAAAACTTGCTCAAGAAAAGGAAGTTCCTTTGACCCCGAACGACGCGTGTAGCGTTATCAAGTTTTGGCACCGCCGGAATAGAATAGCTAGTTAGTAGTCAACCTCGTTTAGGTTTCTTTGCTTGATTCCTATCAAGTAAACTTTTTCTCATTTTTAGATTTCTCTTAGTCTATCCCCTTCTTCGTAACCTTTGTTCGTAACCTCATCACTTTTCATCATGGAAGGTGATAACCCACTACCATTCATCAACCCACCACCAAATGACCCGCCAAGAGCCCATACTCTTGGTGAATACTCAAGACCAAGCCACCTAGGCTATAGGAACACCATTGAGCTTCCCGACCAAGCCCAAACTACGGCCTGCGATCCGACACCATCCGGTTGGTGCAAACGGATGTGCATTCCATGGACTTCGTTCAAGATCCAAATCAAGATCGAGGATTTCTCAAAATCGTCGATTCCATCGACCTTGATGCTACTACTCGGGAGACCATGCGCTGCGTCTCTTCCAATTTCTCTACGGGACCAAGCTAGTAATTGGCTTGAGCGACTTCCGCCGGCTCCATCTCAAGTTGGGATGATCTTACCTCTCGCTTCCTTGCTCAATTTTTCCCACGGGAGAACCACTAAGCTTAGGAATGACATCTTGATGTTCCAACAACGTCAAGGTGAATCTCTCTGAAGCATGGACCCGATTCAAGGACTTACTTCATAAAGTCCCTCATCACGGCATTGATCTTTGGCTCCAAGTCCAAATCTTTTATGATCATGTCAACTTTCCCACTAAGCGATCCATTGACCAAGCGGCCGGTGGAAAACTTAGTGATCTCACCGCAGAAGAATCATGGAAAATAATAGAGGACCTCGCCCTCTATGACAACGAAAGTTGGAATGACCCCCGTGAGCTGCCCAAAACCGTCAAAGCAATCTCCTTGCCTCCTCCCGATCGTAGGATGATCGAACTTGAAGATCAAGTTAAATTCCTCATGAGTTCCTACAAAAATCCTAAGTCCTCACGACAAGTGAATCAAATCACTCTACCTTGTGAGTTATGCAGTGGTCCCCATGACACTCGTGATTGCACAAGGCTCTCCGAACAAGCTTTTGCGGACTACGCCTCCATACGTATCGACGGAGCGGGTGAGAAGTGGTACACTTTCAAACCCGAACAAAACAACTTAGGAAACTCATACAACCCTCATGGAGAAATCACCCTAATCTTAAGTGGAACCAAAACTCAAGCACACCCCAAAGCTCATCTAGTTCGCCTAATAGGTTCAATTCTTCTAATACCGGAACCCCACTAATCTTGAGGCAATTGCATCTAGATTTTTGTCATCCCAAGAAACTCGATTGAATAAGCTTGAAGCCGATTTTAAGCAAAACAAAGCGAGATGACAACCAAGCTTGATGCCCTCTTAAAAGCCTTCAATGAGCGGGAAGTTGGAGCACTCCCAAGTGATACCATTAAGAACCCAAAGTGAATTCGATTGCATCGACTTCATGTTCCAGATTCACCATGGAGAGTGCACATCCATGCCCTCTCACCCAACGGTTCACTCGGTAAATGCTATCAAAAGGGTTCCAAGTCATCCAAGAGATACCAAGGCCGACACCTTTGGTAAAGCCTACTCTTGAGAAACCCGTCAATCACGAATCCAAACCTAGTTTAGAGGAGGAGTACAAGGAACTCCATCAAGAAAACCGATTCTTGAAGTCTTAGCTCATGCACCTTATTATAATGCTTTAAAAGAAAAATATGAGTTAGAACTTAGGCTTGGAAAACATGGGTCCGCCTTTGTACGAAACAACTTACCTAAGAAGTTAGACGATCCCGGCTATTCACTCTTCCGTAGACTTGGAACTTCCAAGCCACTCGATGCTCTAGCCGATTTAGGATCATGCATCAATCTCGCCCGTTGTCCCTTCATAGAAGCCTCAACCTAGGTAAAATTGAACCAACGGAAACTATCTTAGGTCTAGCGGACGGTAGTATAGCACGTCCGGTAGGAATAATAAAGGACATGGTAGTACATGTAGGAGAGTTGACTCTTTTGGCCGACTTTCATGTACTAGACATGAATAAGGACCCGACATGCCCATTACTAGTTGGAAGAGGATTTTAGCTACCGCTAGTGCCATCATCGATTGTAAGATGTCCAAAATAGTGGTAGGAGAGGGAGTGCTAGATCCGTTTACGATGTTAAAAGCATACATACTATAAGGATGGGAAATCCCACAAGAGATAGGGTTGGATAGAGAGCCTTCTCGATATGGACCTTGGATTGATAAGAACATCATAGGCCCCAAAGACCTTTTACCTAGATAAGGCCTTTGCTAGTGCAAAGAACTTTCCAAGAACAAGAAATGGCTAGGGACATAGAAGTGAACCCGTTCGAGGACGCCTTAGTATTTAGGAAGGTGACCGAGTTCCTAGGAAGCTTGCCCGTTAACCTTGTCATGAATAAGTGGATAGTTGAGAAATCCGAACACATGTGGAATTGGAATAGACCGCCTAGTGATGGTAATGGAAGGTGGCACATTAGGATACAAATCTATGATCCCGATGGTGAGATGTTTGAAAAGGCATATTTAACCGAACGTACTACTAGGAACTTGAATGATAAGTTTGATCCTTACGAAATTGTTGAGGATAAACTTACGTATATCGGTACGTAGGAGCACGACTACGAGTCTAGCTACAAGACTCTTTAAATAAAGAAAAGCGCTTTGTGGGAGGCAACCCATGCTTAATTGTTTGCTTGTTAGTGTCATATATCTTTTATTAATTATTTATCCTCATGTTTAATTTTGTAAAATGCTTTATTTTGTTTTAACCTCGTCTTAATTGCATATAAAGGTATTTTACATAAGGGATAAGTGTAGGGAGGATTACACGTTTTCAAAAGAAACGTAAACATGAGAATAACAATTAACTAAAAGATATTTATGTTTGTTTGTTCGAGTCAAATGCTTGTATCGAGTCATAATGGATGTTTTGCGAAATTTTTCCGATTCTAAAGATGTAAATTTTCCGAATTTTTCCGGAAAATCGCAGATTAGTTTTTGTCGGGATAACCGACGGCGTCAGATTGCAACTGACGGCGTCGAGGAAGGAGTAAAACATCGATTACTTTTCTCGTTTTCGAGCTACTTATAAATTTTGGAATTTTCGGTCTTAATTTTCTTAGAAATTCTGTAAACATCCATTCCACAAGCATTATATCCTAGTTTAAATCGAGTCTTATATATATTATTACCGCCGATTTTACGCGAAGGTTTCGTTTGTGATAAGGTTTTAAAAGGTACCATTTTGAGGGGTCATTTAAGTCCTTATTTGATCACTTTTGTATCCGTTATTGCTTAATATCGTTCCTTTTCACTTTTTAGGTCTCGTGAAGGCAAAATGCTGGAATGGCACTTATTTGGACGAAAAGGCGCGAATATATGAAGAAAATGGCCAAAGTCGAAATCGAGACACTCACGATTCTTTGAATGTAGAAGGCGGCGGCATCGGTGCTATTATGACGCCGTCCCAAAATTATTGTGACGGACGAACCCAAAACTCGTATTTTCAAGAGACGGCGTCTAGTGGTGAAAGAGTAGGCCGTCGCTACTCGGGCGGCCTAGATGCAATCCGACGACGTCGGTCAAGAGGACGGCGTCGCGGACATAAGGTGACGCCGTCGCAAGGTTAACGTGGCCAAGACGAAACCCCAATGGCGGCGACACGACGGCGTCACTAAACATAAGGTGACGCCGTCGCAATTGTAATCTTATATATAGAATCCGAATTTTTCGGTCTTTATGTGGAGAGTCTTTGGGGTAAAACCTAAAACCGAACCTAAGGTGTCTTGTACAAGATTTTAGGGTTTTAAACGCTATCTTACACCAAGATAAGTCTTTACTTCATTAATTCAATTATGTCTTTGATTATTTGTGTGTATGCTTGCATGTTCTCCATGTCCGCTAATTTATTTGTGTGTTTGCTTAGGAAGTATGAAACTTAATTATTAAATATTGATTGGTTGTTTCTTATCTTAGTTGATTAATGATCTAGTAGTGCGATAGGTCATTCGTTGTGCACTTAATGCTTGATTCATCTTTGTGAACCTTAGAGTATAATTACCGAGTAATTGTAGTCTAAACCATCCAAGAGCGCCTTAGAGTAGGAGTCTATAATCTCTAGTGGGTTTGTAGACAAGACCCTTTGGTAAGTTCGAAGAGTTAGGAGAAACGCATACCCTACAACTTTAGACACACAACGCAACTAGGAATAAGACGTGACACTCAACCATCAATAGGAGATAATTAAGGAGTAATACAAACTAAGTAAACACATCTTTAAACTATCATACGAGCACACATTAATTAGACATAGACTCCCACAACCTTAGTTTAGATAATTAGATAATAGTAGAGTAATCGGTAGAAATACCAACCCCCAAATCCAATACCCGAGATTCGTACCTTTCCATTTTCATAAAATATAAAAAGATAAAAATAATCTTCCTCAACCTTAACCTTAGCGTAGTAACTCCTACTAGCATTCCTATTCCCCTAGAGAACGATATCAATACCGTGGCTTACCCTAATTACTACACTACAACGATTAGGTTCACCGCCTAGGGTGTTATAAAACTTGCTCAAGAAAAGGAAGTTCCTTTGACCCCGAACGACGCGTGTAGCGTTATCAAGTTTTTGGCGCTTGCCGCGGGAATAGAATAGCTAGTTAGTAGTCCACCTCGTTTAGGTTTCTTTGCTTGATTCCTATCAAGTAAACTTTTTCTCATTTTAGATTTCTCTTAGTCTATCCCCTTCTTCGTGACCTTTGTTAGTAATTCCATCACTTTTCATCATGGAAGGTGATAACCCACTACCATTCATCAACCCACCACCAAATGACCCGCCAAGAGCCCGTACTCTTGGTGAATACTCGAGACCAAGCCACCTAGGCTATAGGAACACCATTGAGCTTCCCGACCAAGCCCAAACTACGGCCTGCGATCCGACCCCATCCGGTTGGTGCAAACGGATGTGCATTCCATGGACTTCGTTCAAGATCCAAATCGACATCCGAGGGATTTCTCAAAATCGTCGATTCCATCGACCTTGATGCTACTACTCGGGAGACCACGCGCTGCGTCTCTTCCAATTCTCTCACGGGACCAAGCTAGTAATTGGCTTGAGCGACTTCCATGGCTCCATCTCAAGTTGGGATGATCTTACTTCGCTTCCTTGCTCAATTTTTCCCACCGGGAGAACCACTAAGCTTAGGAATGACATCTTGATGTTCCAACAACGTCAAGGTGAATCTCTCTGAAGCATGGACCCGATTCAAGGACTTACTTCATAAAGTCCCTCATCACGGCATTGATCTTTGGCTCCAAGTCCAAATCTTTTATGATCATGTCAACTTTCCCACTAAGCGATCCATCGACCAAGCGGCGGTGGAAAACTTAGTGATTTCACCGCAGAAGAATCATGGGAAATAATAGAGGACCTCGCCCTCTATGACAATGAAAGTTGGGATGACCCCGTGAGCTGCCCAAAACCGTCAAGGCAATCTCCTTGCGTCCTCCCGACCGTGGGATGATCGAACTTGAAGATCAAGTTAAATTCCTCATGAGTTCCTACGAAAATCCTAAATCTTCACACCATGTGAACAAAGCTTCTTCCTCGTGCGAGCCGTTTGTGATCCTCATAACACGCAAGACTAGCACCGATCCCGAACACGCTTCATTGACTACGCATCCTCGCGTATTAATGGAGCGGGAGGAAGATTCCTACAACACCCGGACCTAGGAATTTCAATGAAACCCGTGAAGCATGGAAAAACAAGCCCGACTTTTATTGGGGACAAACCAAAGAATTCACTTCTAATGATTTCTCATGGCCCCACCTAACGGTCCTAACCAACAAAACATCGAAGGAATGTTGCAAAACCTAGTTGCATCCCAAGAAACCCAATGGCTAAGCTCTCGGACCATTTTAATAATCAACAAGCCGAGATGGATAGGAAAATAGACAACCTTTTGAAAGCCATAGCTAGTGATAAGAAGGTTAGTGCTATCTCAACTCCCGAGCCTTCAGGCATAGAGATTAAGGATCCAAGCAAGCTAAAGTATGTCCAATTCGTCAATACCATCGCCTTAGTTGAACCTGATGAAACAAATGACGAAGAGGACTATACACTTGTGGATGAGGAAATACCCGAGGAAGTAGATGAAGTAGACGAAGTAGACGTTGACTATTTCAACAAATTTCCTACGGAAGAAGAACTATCTCGCCACCCTCACTTAGTACGTGACCTCCGTCACATGTATGTTAGGAAAAGTCCTCGAATTAAGTTTGGGAACCCTTGGAATCTTAACATACCATGTGTCATAGGACACCTTTTTGTGGCAAAAGCTTACATTGATCGCAAGTCCCCAATCAACATAATGACTAGCACCTACTACAATTGGATATTGAAGAAGCCTATTCCAACTAGGCAAGACCCCAATGATCCTAATGTCAGTTGCAATTTTCTTGGTAGAGTTAAGGGATTGCCCGTTTATGTAGGTAGTTTCACGTTTCCTACGGACTTCATAATTGTGGATGATATTAGCACGGCCCTAGACCCTAGCTTTTCCCATGTTATTCTAGGAAAACCTTTCATAGAAAGCACCGGGATGACATATGATCCCTCATTAGGAGTAGTGCGATTCAAGAATAAGACCGATGACATAGCTTACCAAATGTCGTTTAAGATTGAGAAGTTTTCATCACTCTCTAATGATGAAAAGGAACTTAAACTATCGGTCTATTATAGGAATGATGAGGATAGGGAGAAAGGTGTTGATTATGTTATGGCTAAGATTTTCGGATTCTACAAGGATTGCTTGAGCCTAGGACCGAATACAGGACCGATTGGGAGAGGATGAACTCTTAGAGAAGCGCATTTTAGGGCACTTCTACAACATGGAATCCCCATTAGAGGCCGTCAAGAGGCGGTGGTGAGGAAACGTGGGAGCACGACTACGAGTCTAGCTACAAGACTCTTTAATAAAGAAAAGCGCTTCGTGGGAGGCAACCCATGCTTAATTGTTTGCTTGTTAGTGTCACATATCTTTTATTAATTGTTTATCCTCATGTTTAAATTTGTAAAAATGCTTTATTTTGTTTTAACCGTCTTAATTGCATATAAAGGTATTTTACATAAGGGATAAGTGTAGGAGGATTACACATTTTCAAAAGAAACGTAAACATGAGAATAACAATTAACTAAAAGATATTTATGTTTGTTTGTTCGAGTCAAATGCTTGTATCGAGTCATAATGGATGTTTTGTAGAAATTTTTCCGATTCTAAAGATGTAAATTTTCCGAATTTTTTCCGAAAATCGCGGACCGCTTTTTGTCGGGATAACTGACGGCGTCGAGATTGCAACCGATGGCGTCGGGAAGGATTAAAACATCGATTACTTTTTCTCGTTTTCGAGCTACTTATAAATTTTTGGAATTTTCCAGGTCTTAATTTTCTTAGAAATTCTGTAAACATCCATTTCACAAGCATTATATCCTAGTTTAAATCGAGTCTTATATATATTATTACCGCCGATTTTACGCGAAGGTTTCATTTGTTTTCTTCAAGTGTGCAGGTTTAGTTTGTCAAGAAGAAGATAAATAAGATTGGAAGGAGCTTTTCACGCAATAATTCTTCTTGAAAAGAATTTAACCACCACTTTACACGGATCCTACCGAGCTAATCAGGGGAGTATTAGTTTCTTTCGTTTTAATTACCTTCTTTATCATAACTTTGATACTTTCGGGAACATTGGGGACAATGTTCGGTTTAAGTGTAGGAGGGAAAATAAAGCGGAACTTTGAAACTATGCTTATCCTTGATTATTTGCTTTGTCCAATTGTGATTATGTAATAAACCATGAGAAAATGTCGGTTAGGGTAATTTTGGCACCAAATTTAAAATTTTTCATAATATATAGGAGTGGGCCATTAGTCTTAACAAAAGCGTCTCACGGATAGGAAGTTGCATGACTAGCACAAAAACCCTTACCACCCAAATTCCACCCAAAATGTGAGGATCGCCCTTAGATTAGTAGGAATTAAAACCATTCATCTTTAATGCTTAGAGTGTGAACCGGTAGTATATTAGATTCTAGAACTTGTTTTGTGATGCATTCCGAGATCGCAAGTGAGGCTACACTTGTGTAGTTAGGAATAAATAAATGATAAGAGGCATTAGGATAACCCTTGTTTGATACCCGTAATATAATTACTTCTTCCACATCGGTTGAGTAATTCCCCACACCCTTTGCGTTGTACTCATTTTTAGTACACGATACCCTAGTTAACCCTCGAGCCTATCCTTTTCGCGGTTCTCGTGATGTTTCGGTTTTTGAATATCAATGAAGAGCATTGTTTACACCCCACCCCAAATATACACCCAAATCGCCTTAGCCTACCCCTTATGCACTCACTTTTAGTGCAAATGTTTGTTATCACCCTAAACCCTTAGTTCAATTATCTAGTTGCTTGCATAAGTTGCTAAGTCGAGTCATATCCTTTGTATACGCTTTTGGGATGATTGGGATTCATGGGAAAAGTTAAAGTTTATGAAATGACGGAAGGGAACGTTAAATTCAAATTCCTTTGTTTGCGTAATAATGTACCCCAAGTGTTTTGATCTTTTCAATTCGGGTCAAATTAGTGTTAGAGTAATAAAACTCAAGTGTAGGGATGTGCCTATAAATCCCTAGTATTTTGATGTTATCGTAGAGGATGGTAGAGTAAAAGTGTATGAAAAAAAAAAAAAAAAAAATCGAAAAAAAAAAAAAAAAAATATAGAAAAGAAAAAAAAAGTGATAAAAAAAAAAAAAAAAAAAAAAAAAAACACGGGCTACCATCCTACATCTATCCTTTAAATTTATGTTTGTTTATTTTCGTTACCTAGAGTTTTAGAGTGTCGAGTCTTGGCTTAGCAACGCCATTATTCATATGCAGTTAACATAGAGATTTTTGACTTACCACCACTAAATAGCCTATCCCACCAAACCCTTATTTCCCTACCGTAAGCCTAACGTTACAACCCTTTAAAGACCTCTTTGATAGTCTTTCCTAGGTGCTTACGCCAAAGCGATGAAGGTTTGATCTATTCTCAAGCCTATGGTAATCTATTTACTAGGACCGGTTAATGAGTGTTTATCTTCCATTTCCTATATTGTTATATTTCATTTATACACCTAAGAGAGATGTGAGTATCCAAACACCCCATGTGAGGTGCTAGTATGTAATTTCCGTGCTTGTTATGACTTTTGAGGGGCTTATATGTGTTGTGGACCGTTTTGAATTAATGCTTCATGACCCCTAACTTATAAATTAATTGGCTAAAAGCACATTTGCTTGAGGACAAGCAAATAACAAGTGTAGGGATATTTGATAAGGTTTTAAAAGGTACCATTTTGAGGGTCATTTAAGTCCTTATTTGATCACTTTTGTATCCGTTATTGCTTAATATCGTTCCTTTTCACTTTTAGGTCTCGTGAAGGCAAAATCTGGAATGGCACTTATTTGGACGAAAAGGCGAATATATGAAGAAAATGGCCAAAATCGAAATCGAGACACTCACGATTGTTGAATGTAGAAGGCGACGGCCAAAAGTGCTATTTGACGCCGTCCCAAAATTATTGTGACGGGACGGAACCCAAAACTCGTATTTTCAAGAGACGGCGTCTAGTGGTGAAAGAGTAGGCCGTCGCTACTCGCACGGCCTAGATGCAATCGAGAAGACGTCGAAGTGAAGAGGATGCGTCACGGACATAAGGTGACGCCGTCGCAAGGTTAACGTGGCCAAGACGAAACCCTAATGGCGGCGACACACGGCGTCACTAAACATAAGGTGACGCCGTCGCAATTGTAATCTTATATATAGAATCCGAATTTTTCGGTCTTTATGTGGAGAGTCTTTGGAGTAAAACCTAAAACCGAACCTAAGGTGTCTTGTACAGTATTTTAGGGTTTTAAACCCTATCTTACACCAAGATAAGTCTTTACTTCATTAATTCAATTATGTCTTTGATTATTTGTGTGTATGCTTGCATGTTCTCCATGTCCGCTAATTTATTTGTGTGTTTGCTTAGGAAGTATGAAACTTAATTATTAAATATTGATTGGTTGTTTCTTATCTTAGTTGATTAATGATCTAGTAGTGCGATAGGTCATTCGTTGTGCACTTAATGCTTGATTCATCTTTGTGAACCTTAGAGTATAATTACGAGTAATTGTAGTCTAAACCATCCCAAGAGCGCCTTAGAGTAGGAGTCTATAATCTCTAGTGGGTTTGTAGACAAGACCCTTTGGTAAGTTCGAAGAGTTAGGAGAAACGCATACCCTACAACTTTAGACACACAACGCAACTAGGAATAAGACGTGACACTCAACCATCAATAGGAGATAATTAAGGAGTAATACAAACTAAGTAAACACATCTTTAAACTATCATACGAGCACACATTAATTAGACATAGACTCCCACAACCTTAGTTTAGATAATTAGATAATAGTAGAGTAATCGGTAGAAATACCAACCCCCAAATCCAATACCGAGATTCGTACCTTTCCATTTTTCATAAAATATAAAAGATAAAAATAATCTTCCTCAACCTTAACCTTAGCGTAGTAACTCCCTACTAGCATTCCTATTCCCAGAGAACGATATCAATACCGTGTCTTACCCTAATTACTACACTACAACGATTAGGTTCACTGCCTAGGGTGTTATAAAACTTGCTCGAAGAAAAGGAAGTTCCTTTGACCCCGAACGACGCGTGTAGCGTTATCAGTTTGTTTTCTTCAAGTGTGCAGGTTTAGTTTGTCAAGAAGAAGTTACATAAGATTGGAAGGAGCTTTTCACGCAATAATTCTTCTTGGAAAAGAGTCTAACCACCACTTTACACGGATCCTACCGAGCTAATCAGGGGAGTATTAGTTTCTTTCGTTTTTAATTACCTTCTTTTATCATAACTTTGATACTTTCGGGGAACATTGGGGACAATGTTCAGTTTAAGTGTAGGTAGGGAAAATAAAACGGAACTTTGAAACTATGCTTATCCTTGATTATTTGCTTCATCAATTGTATTTGTGTAATAAACCATGAGAAAATGTCGGTTAGGGTAATTTTGGCACCAAATTTAAAATTTTTATGACATATAAGAGTGGGCCATTAGTCTTAACAAAAGCGTCTCACGGATAGGAAGTTGCATGACTAGCACAAAACCCTTACCACTCAAATTCCACCAAAATGTGAGGATCGCCTTAGATTAGTAGGAATTAAAGCATTCATCTTTAATGCTTAGAGTGTGAACCGGTAGTATATTAGATTCTAGAACTTGTTTTGTGATGCATTCCGAGATCGCAAGTGAGGCTACACTTGTGTAGTTAGGAATAACTAAATGATAAGAGGCATTAGGATAACCCTTGTTTGATACTGTAATATAATTACTTCTTCCACTTGGTTGAGTAATTCCCCATACCTCTGCGTTGTACTCATTTTTAGTAGACGATACCCTAGTTAACCTCTTAGAGCCTATCCTTTTCGCGGTTCTCGTGATATTTCGGTTTTCCGAATATCAATGAAGAGCATTGTTTACACCCCACCCCAAATATACACCCAAATCGCCTTAGCCTACCCCTTATGCACTCACTTTTAGTGCAAATGTTTGTTATCACCCTAAACCCTTAGTTCAATTATCTAGTTGCTTGCATAAGTTGCTAAGTCGAGTCATATCCTTTGTATAATGTTTGGAATGATTGGGATTCATGGAAAAAGTTAAAGTTTATGAAATGACGGGAAGGGAACGTTAAATTCAAATTCCCTTTGTTTGCGTAATAATGTACCCCAAGTGTTTTGATCTTTTCAATTCGGGTCAAATTAGTGTTAGAGTAATAAAAACTCAAGTGTAGGGATGTGCCTATAAATCCCTAGTATTTTGATGTTATCGTAGAGGATGGTAGAGTAAAAGTGTATGAAAAAAAAAAAAAAAAAAAATCGAAAAAAATAGAGTGATGAAAAAATAAATAAATAAAAAATAAAAATAAAATATATATACATACGGGCTACCATCCTACATCTATCCTTTAAATTTATGTTTGATTATTTCCATTGCCTAGAGTTTTAGAGTGTCGAGTCTTGGCTTAGCAACGCCATTCTTCATATGCATTTAACATAGAGATTTTTGACTTACCACCACTAAATAGCCTATCCCACCAAACCCTTATTTCCCTACCGTAAGCCTAACGTTACAACCCTTTAAAGACCTCTTTGATAGTCTTTCCTAGGTGCTTACGCCAAAGCGATGGAGGTTTGATCTATTCTTAAGCCTATGGTAATCTATGTACTAAGACCGGTTAATGAGTGTTTATCTTCCATTTCCTATATTGTTATATTTCATATATACACCCGAGAGAGATGTGAGTATCCAAATACCCCATGTGAGGTGCTAGTATGTAATTTCCGTGCTTGTTATGACTTTTATGGGCTTATATGTGTTGTGGACCGTTTTGAATTAATGCTTCATGACCCCTAACTTATAAATTAATTGGCTAAAAGCACATTTGCTTGAGGACAAGCAAATAACAAGTGTAGGGATATTTGATAAGGTTTTAAAAGGTACCATTTTGAGGGTCGTTTAAGTCCTTATTTGATCACTTTGTATCCGTTATTGCTTAATATCGTTCCTTTTCACTTTTTAGGTCTCGTGAAGGCAAAATGCTGGAATGGCACTTATTTGGACGAAAAGCGCGAATATATGAAGAAAATGGCCAAAGTCAAAATCGAGACACTCACGCTTCTTTGAAAGTAGAAGGTGACGCGCCAAAAGGTGCTGGCACGCCGTCCCAAAATTATTGAGACGATCCGAACCCAAAACTCGTATTTTCAAGTGACGACGTCCGGTTATGGAAGAGTAGGCCGTCGCTACTCGACGGCCTAGATGCAATCCAGACGACGCCGGAAGTCGAAGAGGACGGCGTCACGGACATAAGGTGACGCCGTCGCAAGGTTAACGTGGCCAAGACGAAACCCTAATGGCGGCGACACACGGCGCCACTAAACATAAGGTGGCGCCGTCGCAATTGTAATCTTATATATAGAATCCGAATTTTTCGTCTTTGTGTGGAGAGTCTTTGGAGTAAAAACCTAAAACCGAACCTAAGGTGTCTTGTACAAGATTTTAGGGTTTTAAACCCTATCTTACATCAAGATAAGTCTTTACTTCCTTAATTCAATTATGTCTTTGATTATTTGTGTGTATGCTTGCATGTTCTCCATGTCCGCTAATTTATTTGTGTGTTTGCTTAGGAAGTATGAAACTTAATTATTGAATATTGATTGGTTGTTTCTTATCTTAGTTGATTAATGATCTAGTAATGCGATAGGTCATTCGTTGTGTACTTAATGCTTGATTCATCTTTGTGAACCTTAGAGTATAATTACGAGTAATTGTAGGCTAAACCATCCAAAGAGCGCCTTAGAGTAGGAGTTTATAATCTCTAGTGGGTTTGTAGACAAGACCCTTTGGTAAGTTCGAAGAGTTAGGGAGAAACGCATACCCTACAACTTTAGACACACAACGCAACTAGGAATAAGACGTGACACTCAACCATCAATAGGAGATAATTAAGGAGTAATACAAACTAAGTAAACACATCTTTAAACTATCATACGAGCACACATTAATTAGACATAGACTCCCACAACCCTAGTTTAGATAATTAGATAATAGTAGAGTAATCGGTAGAAATACCAACCACCCCCCAAATCCAATACCCGAGATTCGTACCTTTCCGTTTTTCATAAAATATAAAAAGATAAAAAATAATCTTCCTCAACCTTAACCTTAGCGTAGTAACTCCCTACTAGCATTCCTATTCCCCTAGAGAACGATATCAATACCCGTGGCTTACCCTAATTACTACACTACAATGATTAGGTTCACTGCCTAGGGTGTTATAAAACTTGCTCAAGAAAAGGAAGTTCCTTTGACCCCGAACGACGCGTGTAGCGTTATCGAGATCACGAGCATTCTACAAGTCATCCAAGCAAGGGGTCCTTGATTGATTTGTCACCCGCAAGATTTACGTAGCGAAGATCTTGTATTTGATATTTCACATATTTGTTGTGTAATAGTTGTGTTGGTTTGGTCCACCGTGCTACGGACTCGGTATCTAGCTTTGTACCGAAAAGTGTAAGCAACGTTGTGAAGGCTTCTCCGCCAAGTGAAGGAGTTTGTTGACATAGTGCTTGAACTCTCGAGTAGGTGACTCGGGAGTGGAGTAGGGCAAGGAAGGTGTCCTTGTAGCCGAACCACTATAAATCGGTTGTGTCATTTCTATCCCTTATCTTTATTTATTTGCTTGCATTATCATTAGATCTATACGTTCTCAACATCCATACGATTTCACATAATATCGAATCTAAAGTTTTTTAAATCAACTTAAAATCGGCAAAACTATTCAACCCCCCCTTTTAGTTTTCCACAGCAACTTCAAGTGTTCCTTTTAATTAGATGGCATATTCTTAATTTAAAAGGGTACTAGTTTTGATTTTATGTGGTCAAATCAAATATGTACAAAGATGTCATGCATTCATCTTGTAGCATAATTTAAAAAAAAAAACTTTTTATTACCAATTCATAAAGATCAAATTATCAAAGTCTTGACTGAGGTATTGGGTTCGCCAATCAAGGAATTTAGTGTTAATTATCGTCCATTATACCGTACTTTTGCATAAGTGTAAACACTTAGTGTTTCGGATAATTACCACCGAAGTGGCGCATGGAATTAAAACTAATTCGCCCTTAAGATGAGCTTGTACATATTATGGCTTACTAAGTAGCTCCATTCGAGCATACAGGGGGCAGAGGACCAAGTAACCGCCGAAGCATAACCTTAGACATCCTTTCAGTGTGACTGTGCGCACTTCTTTATTAACCCCTTTATAGTTCATTCTAATGGGTGAGCCATTCAGTCATTGTACCAAAGTCACCAATCAATTAAACTATTGAAAACTTAACTCTTTCAAAACAAATCAAATTTCGCCATTGTTTAGTCCGTATTATTTTTCTATTCAAAAATTAACCTTTGCTTAAAACTGTCGCACATAATAAACAAACAAGTAATACCAATAAAAAATAAACTACTAAAAAACAATGCGCACATAATAAACAATTTATACGTGTAAACAAGTAGCCACATGCAACTTATTCGATAAAACCCTATTAATAATCAATATCTAGGTTAAATTAATGTATATATTAATTTAGGGTTTTCACTCCAACAATAGAAAGTGAACCACATACATCGATGAATCGATTGCGTAAACCCTTAATTAAATTATACCAAATTGCACATAATTGATTCATTAATATATATATATATATCTATACATTATATATAAGAGGAGGCATGCCACATAAAATGCCACTTGGCATCCCATAATGCCATGTCATATTTCCATGTCATCATTGTGTTTATGTGGCATTTTTTTTAATGACATGTGGCATTTTTTTTAAATTTATGTTCAATTTTAAAGTTTTTTATTTTAAAATTCGGAATAATTAATTTTTATCAATCATAAATTTCGAAAATTTTAAAAAATGATACATGCATGGTTCGAACATGGGTCTATTAGTCCACAAATAAACATGATAACCACTAGACCAACTCATTTTTTGGATTATATCTTGCAAAACCAAATATATAAGCCTCTCGCAAACATTTATTTCGGGTAATTAACTTATTTTTAAGGATTTTGTAAAATTTGACTGAAAATAAAAAACTAAATATCGACTATTATCATATAATTTAGGGAACATATCACATTTTTTTTTAGATAATTACAATTTACAAATTTCTTAACCTAATATACCATTGTATCATTTAATCATACGTATATTTTTCCATAAAAAAAACCCTAATCATCAAAACTCTCTACATGAAGTCACGATTTTAGAGTTTTAATTATTTTTAATGTGTTTTTTTGCAGGTTGTAAAGTCATGCAATGGCCATAGAGTGGTAAGATGACCAAAGTTTTGGTGATCTATATATGCTGCTATTGAATCATATCAGATTCCTCAGGTTTGGCAATCTAAATTCTTTTGGTTTTGTATTTTATCAATTTTTCAGTTTCTTAAGGAGGATTGTTCCAAAAACAAATTCAATGTTTGTTTATGCCAACCTTTTTTAGGTTGAACGAGCATATGATTGTTTTGTAGTCTAGACACAAAATTCAAAAATGGTAACAATACTTTTCTTTTTAGTCTAGACATATGATTGTTTTGTGTTGCATGAGTGCTCAACGTAAAAGAATGTTTTGATCTTCCTTATTGTCAATATTATGTTTTCTTGATTCACGACTAAAAGTGACCTTTGTATCTGTAGTGATATCTTGAGCATTATACGCTTCAACTTTGAAGGCTGAGCTACCCCGGTTCCTGCAATTGAAGATTTATGGGTCTCTATTTCCTGCTACACGGTAGTACTAAATTATCTACTACTCCTACTATGATTATTTTTTGTTTGTTCCGAATTCATTTTTTCTTGAGCTGTTTTCGTGTGTCCATCCTGAGGCTTTTCCTAGCTACTTACCGAGTTATGTAGCCATTTGAATCTATTAATTTTCTTAGAAGAGATTGATTCGAGGTATCTTCTATTGCAAAGTGAGCATGGCGTCATGATCACAAGTTTGAGAGTGAAGTGAGACTTTTTTTTCCAACTCATCAATTATTATCTATCTCCACTATTTGTTTCCAATCCTTCGTCTTCATCCTCTCTAATAAACCTCCCCGTAGCTTATTCTGAGTTCAAAAAGTTTGAGGTATGAATTTTGACTTTAAACTTAATGTCATCGTTGTTCATGCTGTTAGATGATCCTAAGTTTTGTTTTTAAATTTGAGATCTTTCCCGTCATCGATTACTTCGGAATTTAGAAAAGGTCCGTTCGCTGGACCACCATTTTTCATTAACATGGGAATGTTTTATGAGTAAGTTCCAGTTATAACTGATTTTCTCACTATATGAATAGTGTCATTGCCATAATATATTTATTTTTGTTTACATTTGTTAGAAAAAAACAGTTAATTTTAAACTTACGTGTTGTAGGTTGACCCATGTAAAAAAAAGATTTGGCTCAACCTTCTAAGCTATTATGTTAAAATTTTAGATTATTATTACAATAATATTGTTATATAATCAGAATTAACCAGTTAATAATTTGTAATTTTTAGGATACAATGGCCAAAAGTCTGCTCATCGAGAGAAGAGCTCCGTTGGATGGCTCAGGAAGTACATGGTTATGTTGAGGTCGTTCTCTGGACACTAACATAAACTTATTTTTTTCATAATGCTTTGACTGATAATTTCATGGTTCATTTGTTTGACTCAGAAAATTCCATTGAAGAACTTCCTACATCTGTTTGCAGTCTCATTCATTTGAAGTCACTATGATTAGACCATAACAATCTGGAACAGATATTTATCACTTTCATGTCATTCGGTGGACTCCCTGTGTATTTATGGCTATAATAAATCATATTTTGTTTCTTCTGCAGATTGTTAATTAAAAGAATGAAGAAGTGCTTGAAAACCCCATAACGCCTCCACCAGGAGAAGTAACCAAACATGTCACCGAAGAAGCATATCGGATGAAATGTCGATGAACAGAAAGTTGTGCATAATTGATAACTAAATCTTACCCTTATATCTTTTCAAGATATAGTTATTGAACTCAAAGAAAGAAAATTTAAAGACAATTTGTTTCAGGCAACTTTTCTTGTGTGTGTGTCGGTCTATGGGCTGGTCTCATCATTGGTTTCGTGACCGAGTATTACACCAGCAATGCATGCAGGTATGTTGTTCTATACCAAATGTGTCGTGACTCATTATCCAAATTGATTCAGTATTAATACTTTTTCTTTTATTTTTTGTGCAGCCCGGTGCAAGATGTTGCTGATTCGTGCATAAATGGAGCTGCGACAAATGTTATTTTCGGCCTTGCTTTGGGATACAAATCGGTCATTATTCCTATTTTTGCAATAGCGGTCAGCATCTTTGTGAGATTCACCTTTGCTGCTATGTACGGTGTCACAGTTGCTGCTCTTGGAATGCTTAGTACTATCGCCACTGGACTGGCTATAGACGCTTATGGTCCAATCAGTGACAATGCTGGAGGCATAGCTGAGATGGCTGGTATGAGCCATAGAATCCGTGAGAGAACAGATGCTCTGGATGTTGCTGGAAACACCACCGCTGCAATTGGAAAGGTATTTTATTATTTAGAGTAAATTACATTTATGGTCCCTGAGTAATGCTGTCTCTTCAAAAGCTTGTGCCATTGTGCATATTCGTATTTTGACTCCTGTATATAGTACTTTATATACTTAATTTTATATAATGTTGCCATTTATAAAGAACAAGCTCATTTGACAATTCAGTTTTCATGGTCACCGGTGCATTTGCCTTTTTATTCAATATTGGCTTTATTAATTGGTCACAGGTTCAATTTTGAATTGCTATCCGATTTTTAGTTGAAACACTATTAAAGGAAAGCCCAACGAAGCTTCAAGAATGCACAACTCTCAAGCCTATAAGCATTTAATGAACGACAATGATGATTACACCTTGGAGTGGGTCTAAATCTTCAAGTAAGCCATTGTGATTTGTTAATGGTAATATAAGCATTATTTCACAAGACGTCTCTATTTTCTGTTTCTTCTCAGATTATCTTTTTTTGGTCATCCTGTTTAATAATTTCTTGAACGACCAGAATTCACCGAACACACACATAGACATGTCCCAATTTTAAACAAGCAAATGCCTGTTTTTTATTCTGATATTTTTTTATCAGATAATCACTTTCAAAGCGCACATCCAAACGCCCACTTAGTACCAGTTTAGCAGTCTGTGACTATTGCTTCATCTTTGTCAATCTGCTTTTCTGGCAATGAAGAGTACCGGAGGCAAAATTTTGGTATTTCAATCAGGCAAGCTTATTTATATTCTTAACATGTTTTATTATTAAGAGGTTTGAGGTAGAAGCACAGTAGTCATTTCAAAAAATTTTGACCCCATTTTATTATGTTTCGATCTTGCCTGATGTTGGTATTTCGGCTCTTTCTGCTAGAGAGGCTGAAAGAAGAGCTAATTTCTCTGCAGGAGAAAAGTTACTATCAACTAATGTCCTGGTTAAACAAACAAGCTAAAATGGTTGGGGTCAGCTGAACCAAAACATTTTTGTTCTATACTTTAAGTCTACATATATATATTGCTCGTCTCATCCCATTTTGACCTGAATATAAGACTAACCGTTTTGACTCAACCCACTTTAACCCTTTCCCCTACATGCCCGACCAGTCAGTTTTTCCTCCTCTACTCATTTTTATGTCATATATCCTCCCTGTTTTAGAATGAAAAATTTATATTATGCAAACAATTGTTTACAAATTTAACGTTGGCCTCTAATTTAATGTAAAGTAAACATAACACAAATCTGTAATACATTAGTTTACTAAATAAAGTTGTATTCACATACGTCTTTATGTACGATGCATAAATTCTTTAAGGATGGTGATTACCAGACCCTCAATTATTTTATTTAATTCTTTACTATATATGCCATATTTAATAATAGCTCTTTTACGTAAGATGTTATAAATGTCATTTCCTTCCTTTCCTTTATCCATCTCATGTATGAAATTTTGTGGCAGCTATGTCTAAGTTGTAAATGCATCTTAACCTTGCATGGTGCCATTAGTGATAATAAAATTAGTGACTGGCCTGCTTGTGAGCACGGTCACAGATGGCGGTGCTTTCTTATCTCGAATTATTTTCCACAGGAATCCAGGTACGAGTTGAACGGTTCTAATGTCCCGTTTGAAAGATCTCTTTCTCTGTTTAAACTTCAATAGCTAAACCTGCAGCATACGCTGCACTGTGTCATGTTGTCTCTATGCCAGCTGGTCCTTTCTTAACAGATTCAACAACTTGAGGTATATGATTCAGTCTTTCAACTTTAAGCTCTGCCGATTGCTGTTATATCTATAAAACTATAGGGGGTGTTTGGATTAACTTATTATCCGGGCTTATCTGAAGATTGGAAAAGTTACAGTTTATTTAAATCCACAAGCACAACTTTAATTCATGTTAGACCTAAAAAATGTAAGCGATGTTTGGACTAGCTTATTATTTGGGCTTATGAGCTTATATGAAAATTGAAAAAAGCTTATGGCTTATGAGCTTTTAATTTCATATGAATTAAAAGTTTCAAAGAAAGTTTCTAAAAGATAATAGATAGGTGGAATTGCTTCTAAATGATAATGATTTTGAAATGGCAATGCTAAACATCCCTAAATGATAAATGATTAAACATTTTAGATAGAATATCAGTATCGCTATATAGGTTTACAGCGAGTAGGCTATAATTTTCATGTACCAAAAGTTTTGAATTTATTTATTAGCTTGAAATTGAGATATTTTAGAGCCTCGAATGGCATGTAGCATAGCATAGCAATGTATTCAAGTCATGATCAGATAGTTGATAACTTATTCTTGAAATCATGTTTTTAGGGGAAGGTAGTTGTTATCATAGGAGAAGGTAGTTGTTATCAGAGGAGAAGGTGCTAAAGGTGGACCTGGTATGCCTCAATTGTTGACACCGACAAGTGCAATTATGGCCGCTGGTCTTGGCAATGTTGTAAACTGTTAGTCCTCTAAACACCTTTTGTAACCTATATTTAGCGTCCTAAAGAACTATAACATTCTATTGGTGTACACCATTTTAGCATCAGTCTGCATTTTGTGGGTTCCATCCTTAAATTATTTATTTTCGTAACTGGTTCAAAACGACCCACAAAACTGTTTCTATGCATTCAACAAGTGTTGTTCTTAAGCACTGTTTAATCGGGTAAATTGGTTATTTTATGAGCTAAAAATTTGTCGCATTTTGCAGGAAGTTGCATTGTTAACCAAAGGACAATTTTCAAGAAGTATCTAATGATTCCCCAAAGCAAAAATCCAAAACTAAAATCATGGCATCTCAACTTCCAATTGATCAGCAAAAAAGAAACCACCTGCCCCTGTTCTTCATAAATAAGAAGTATTTAATGATTCCACGAAGCAAGAATCCAAAACTGAAAGCATAGCAGCTCAACTTCCAACAGATCGTGTTGAAGTGGGCAGAAACGGATAATTTTCGAATGGTTTGGGCGATGAAATGGGTTCTGATCGCCCTAAGCAAACATCTCAACTTAAAAACAAGCATTCATAACTACCTTATACTTAAAACAAAGGGATACTGCATAAGTGCGTGTAGTCATTGAACAATGTGATTTCAATTCGAAACAAGTAAGATAAAGGAGCAATGGTCATGTACGTAACTATAATAAGTTATCCCAAACACCCCCTTTGTACGTAACCTTATGTTGAATCTTTTTGGGTACATTCGATGCTATATATGCAAAACTATATGTTTTAATATTGTTTGTATGAGTTGCTATTGTAATTGCAGCGGAGAGCACCCTTGATCAAATGGATTGGATAGAGAAGATAACAGGGGTTATTGCTTCATTACTGAGTTCCCAGGTTCCTGAGAGGGTAATCAATCTTGAGTTTTTTAATTATAAAGGGTGATCTTTTATGCTCGTGTCTTATTTTAATGAACATTATTATTTTGTGTGTCATGTTAACAATCATTAAATACGAGGAAAGAGTCTTGGTGCGAGGAATACTGAGATGTGCATCAATTTGAAAGGTTGGGAGATACATAACTATCTGCTGACTATATTGAGATGTATAGAAAATGTAGGCATGGATTTCAAGAATGACTGAATGCCCTTATGCTCAAGACTTCAAGCAAGTTCCGTAATTTAGTTATACAAATTCACCAAAATAGTGTCCATAGAATCAATAAACTAAGCAACCTGGTACAGTAGATAACTACAACAATAAGCTAAGTAACAATAAGATTCCTAGAGCCTTCAGTATTCACCAGTTGACTAAACCAATCTTAAACTGTATTATCATCATAAGCAACATTTTTAAATTACGTTTGTAATAATAGCCTGATAGATGAACTTATATCTTAAAGTGTTTTACTAATTTTAGTTAAATGTTCGTTTTTACATGAATTGGATCATTGTATGGGCTGTTGCCTCATTATAACTTTTTATGAGCCGAGCCATTAGAAAAATGTTAACTACTGTCATATTTTGCTGCCAAAAAAGTAAGACTATCTTTTTGATCAGGTTATAAATTGTGTGCATACTTTTGTTTTCATTTTTTTCCCATAGGAATGTATGTTTTAATAAGTAGTTAGATGATCAATCATCTCATGTATAATAATGGTGTTTTATTTCATTGTACTTTGTATGACCATTTATGAATATTGCTTATATAAATATGTTTTTAATCGTGTTAACTTATTTTAGTTGACATTTCTGATATCTGAATTATCTATTTAAGCACAAAGGGGTGCCTTATTAGAACAATCCAAAATATAATGTTGCATCAGTTGATATAGGTGGATGTTCAGGTAGTTGGTTTCGTGCTCTGATTTCATTAGCATCAAACTGTAGTGCCCGCATGCTGCTTCGTCTGTTGGTGTTCGTTTATATATTTATCGTGGTCTTAGGGGAGAGTTGTTGTTAGGTGATTTTCTTGTAGCATAGAATTCGCCTTTTTAGTCTGATGTAAATACACCTGTAGTTGCATCAGAATGGGGATCTAATATGAGCAGTCTGAGGGGAACAAATAATTTGAGCCCATTTGATCCAATATCTACAGATAACTGATCCGGGAGTCCATCAGGGGCATTAAGCATGGACAAAAAATCTATAGATAGGCTGGTTGAAGCTTCTGCTGCTAGAGTAGAGGCTGCTAATGCAGTTTTTGCAAGCTGCACAAACACAGGCTGCAAATCCCAAGGATACGTCTGTTGCAGATGATAATGCACAACATGTAGAGAGTAATTCAGAGGGTAGCGATGGAGAGGGAGATGTTCAGCTCCACCCAAGACCTGTAAGTTTTTATTGTTTTTTAAAGGGTGTTTGGATTTGTGTTTAAGAGCTAATTATTTGATCATCACGGCTCAAAGTTACACTCATCAGTTTATAACACTATAACTTACCAATTGTTTTACATTTTATGTTGAATATGTTTTAGAGACAAGCGCATAGGTTTGATCTTTTTGGACATGTATGGGGAGCAAGCAGTATTAATGTATAGACAACGAACTGATATGCATATTGAATTGGTTTATTTCTGAGTATGGTTGTTTAACCTGTTCTTTCATGGAAATCATGAACGAGTTGCAAAGATGCCTCGAGCAATACTGCAAGACTTATGACACACCACAAGACTTATGACATGCTGCAAGACTTTCAAACTGTTCCTTTACTATTTAGCTAACCTTCTTTTTACAGGTTTAAAAACATAGCCATAATAATGTTTCTACCTTTGCTGTTACTTTAATATAAGTTTGATTTATTAATAAGCAACTTTTTGATAAATAGGCAGGGGATCTTGAAGCTCAAATGAATGAAGAAACTAAGAATTGAGTGGATGCTGAAAAGAATTTGAAAAGCATTAACTTACTATAAACAGAATTACACTTGAGCAGAAGAAAGTAAGCCCAATTCAACACTTGAAATCTGCAGGGATGTTTTTCCATGTGCTTTTTAAATCTTCCTTTTTGTGAATGACTTTGGGCAACACAATCTTATGCAGGCACATAGGATGACATAAAAGAAGGCCTGAAGCACATGAACGAAACAGTGTCATAAAACGAGCTGCCCATAACACATGCAGGTCTAAATTTCCTACTTCCTCAAACCTTTTCTGTTCTTGGTGGAAATTTTTTTTAATACATGATCAGGTTTGCCTATGATTTATATCAAGTATCGATATAAAAGCTTAACATAGGAAAAAGCATGAAGGGCAATAAATTGATACGCCGATACACGGTAACCAGCTATTTACTGTCTATTTTTTGGGGTTTTCAACTTTATAGCTTTAAACATGTATATAAATTATTCTACCAATATGTAAGAGCTATGCGGTTTGCGTGCTATGGTTTTGGATTAGTATATAAAGATGTGATGTCATGGTTCCTGATCACATGTTTCGGGGTTACAACGATTCAACTTATACTAGATCAACATTTGGTATTGGAATATATGAAAATGTAATTATCTATGATGATACAGATTGTCTAACTAATGTGTCAGAACCAGTTTTATATGCTATGTATAAAATCTAAACCGACATCAATATTAATGGTGCATTTGCAAGAATACAGTAAAAAGATGTCGGATTTGTTAACAGCCCCTTGAATCTGATATGCGGCTTCAACTTTTTTTCCCGTAGATGGCTTGGTGGTGTTCGGTCTAGATGTATTGTTAGGCTTCGTGATTGTTGCTGGTAGTGTACGCACGTTGGAAGTAGCATTAAAACCTGCAATTCCACGCATTACAACCCAAAATGTTTCGAGACCTATGATCACAGCCACCAAGCCTTTTTTTCAGCACAATGAATTGATGTTATAGTCATAAGGTAAACTTTTGATCCATTTTCGTATAGCCAACAGGTCGGATCAGGCTCAATAAGGTTAACAATGCTACTGCCCCGAGGTATGCTATTATAAATGGTAGATCAAAGTCGTTGACTTTTAGCATAGTCAACTAAATTGCACTTGGCAATGCACAAGAACAATCAACATTTGAAGAAAATAATGAGAGAAGCAGTATATTATTTGACTTCTGTCGAGTAGCTTTCGCTACATCCTGTTTCAAAGAGACGGGATTCTTTTGTATAAGTAATAATTAAGCCTAAGAAAAATATAATTTCTTTTATGTGAGAGTGAAACAGGTGCAGGATTCTCACGATTAGCATAACACATAGATATAACTTTAATTTGGCATTTTGGTAGTTAAATATATCTTAAATGATCAATGATGGAAAAAGATGCAACAGAAGTTAATTATTTCATAATCAGTTGTCTTTAACTATGGGTGTTTTCTTTCCTAATAGTCTTTTCACATGTGTTGTTATTTTCAATGATATGGGTCATAGTTTATATATATTTCTTATTAGTACGTATTAGTTATTAGGATGACTGGAATGGCCACTAAGTATAGCTCTTCTTTTAGTTTGTCTCTATATATTGCTCTTCTTTTATGATGGTACAATGGCCATTCTGAGACTTAATTTAGTTAATGAAAATAAAGTTCCTTTGATGCCTGAAGATAAATTAAGAAACCAATGAGTGTTAAATAAGGTATTCACCTAAATATTAAACCCGATTCCCTTTATACGTTATGGTGGTTAGTTTATTGTCAACTAATTTGAGTTTATGATGTTAGGGTTCCATCATCATTGGAGTTGTAGCTAAAAGTTGAAGCAATGTTTCATGCAGAGGCGACGATTATTTGAAGTTGACTTGCATATTTCTTACGAACTAAACAAACGTTGTTTACAAACACGAATATCCATAACATCCCACAAATATTGTGTACAAAGAAATTATTTCGCATATGAATAACCTATCATGTAACTGATTTGTTGTCTTACTTATAATTGTTGTGAAAATAAACAGGATCCTATAAGTCTTATTTCGCATATGAATAACCCTTATGTAATTAATTTATTATGACACTAATAATTGTTATTTTTATATATAAATCATACGTGCATACCTTAAATTATATAAGAAGCAACCCATGCGTAAAATTACATATGTTGACCTAAACCTCTATGACATGGCAACAGGCTATAACAAAATGTTTTTCATATGTAGGCGAACAAAATGTTTTTCATATGTAGGTGATGGTTCTAAGCCGAGTACAACATCCACATTTGGTGGCTATGATGGAAAACAAAACAAAATTATTGATCAAAATAGTTAGGATTTTATGATAATCTGATATAAGTTCGGATATTCAGGATTTTGGGAGTGTAGTGTTGGAGCTTTTGACTGGGAGAAAATGTTGCGAGTCTGTTTGGGAGGTTTTAGATCAGAGGGTCAGGGTTTGACCGGAAAAAACAAAAGCTATGTCTCTTTCCTCAAAACCCTGATAATCTTACCTTCAACAACAATTATGATCTTACTCTTTTATTTTGCAATGATCTAATGGGACCCTTTAACAATTAGGTAATCAACCTATTTGTTTATTGTGTATTTTAGAAGAATAGCTTTTGAGTGTTTGGACAATTAAAACTTGATATGCTTTTCCGCTTAGTCTGATTATTGTGTATTTTCAAAGAATAGCTTTTGAGTGTTTGGACAATTAAAACTTGATATGCTTTTCCGCTTAGTCTGAATTGTCTTACGGAGTGGCATTCAAGGTTCAGGAAGAAAAAGGGAATCCACAATATTCAGTTTTAGTCCATCTTTACATCAAAGCTTTTGGTTTGTTGCTTAATTTATTCTCTCCTTCAGGTTTGTAATAGTGACACGAACACAACACACTGTTATGCCTTTATCAAAGGTTAGCACCAGTTTATAGCCTACGGAGTGCCTTTCAAGGTTCATGAAGAAAAAGGTAATCCACAAAATTCACTTTAGTTGATCTTTTACATCAAAGTTTTGGGTTGGTTACTTTATTTTATTCTGTCTTCAGCATGATTTTTGTATTTGGAAAAGCTCATAAGCTGAGTTTCTTTGGCTTATAAGGTAATTACATTGACCTTTTGTACTTTAATAAGTTGCACTCATAAACAGGAAAAAGGTGACCTTATGAGCTTAATGGATAAAATGAACAAAAAAACGCAACTGAAATGGCAGTTTTTGAGAGGTCTAGAGTCGGCTTGCAGATCATTAACAGGAAGAAAGCGATTGGTAAATTTGAGCGAAAGAAGATATACTTCTTCCGATAAGAGTCGATATTCAAGAAGTAGAAATGGTGAGTAAAACATTTACAGTTGATTACCAAAAATCATATTTAAAGATCGAATATGACACCGAATATATATTATATCGCGTGAATTAGGTAGCTTACCGTCTTCTATTTGGCCTGTTTGTCTTTTTATGTGGCTAAGCTTATACTAATATGCGTATGGTTATTGTAGTTTTAGGTATTAATGATAACTCATACAACAATGATAGATACAAATGTTATGCGCCCAAGGTCGCGTGACCAACGTTACTGTTACAATGGCTGCCGATGGAAGTCTTTTGCTACCAAGTATGGATGAACGACAAAACTTAATAGCACGGGTACAAATATACAGCCTCAACATCGTTAGTAGTGAATACTTGACTAACTACGATATATGAAATTCTGTTCACGCATCCTTAATTCTATTGTCTTTGTCGCTGCAGGTACAAATGCATAATCAAGAAACCCTCCCACTTCCCAGGCCTCAAACAGTTGTGGTCTCTCTATTAGACCAAGTGATACTCTTCGTAAAAATAATACAACAAGTAGCTTTATTAGAGAAACTCGAAATTTCTTTACTTCAAGGAGTGTTTGGATTGATTTATTCTGAAATGGTTATACCGTTAAAAGTAAATTTACTAAATCAAATCTACCATGATTAGGATGATAATTAAAGTCATGGAACACGTACAATGTTCTCTTCATAAACTACTCTGTCATAACTCTTTTCCATGCCGTTTTATGGATTATGGTAACATCAATTATACTTATTAACCGTTTAATTTAACTTTTAATAACTTTTAACTATATATTTGTTCTACTAAATCCTAAAAATAAAAACTACAAATCAAAGTACTTACCTGCTTTTAGTCGTTTAATGGATTATAGTAACATCCATTATAGATCTTAACCATTTCATTTAACTTTTAATTAGTTTCTGGTATATATTTGATCCACTAAATCATAAAAATAAAAACCACAAGTCATACCCGTCCATCGGACGGGTTTTGACTAGTATATATATATATATATATATATATATATATATATATATATATATATATATATATATATATATATATATATATATATATATATATATATATATATATATATATATATATATATATATGAGTCTTCCCAAATTCAAAATTTATCGTAAATATATATGTCATAACAATTAAACAATATCAAAGCAACTTATCCATGACTAACATGCATGTATAATCATGGATACATTATAACAATTATACAAATAGTCACAAGATCGCATATAAAATTCCATGACACATAACAAATTATTCATGAATTAAGCACGTAATTATGTATTAATTATAGGTTTTAATAAGGTTAGCAAACAATTTTCAAAACCCTAAAATTTTTATGTGTATGTAGACTTAAAAAAAATGGGGTACGCCCCAATAAACAAAAAAAAATCGACCAAACAAAATAAAACATAAACCCTAGATCAAACATATTAAACATCATACAATTATATGTTTTATTACGCGTTTATGTAATTAATTACTCATTAAAACCAATGACTCGTGATGCCACCGTTGGAATTATATAACATGACATTCAAATAAATAACCACAAAACATCAAAGTATTCAAGCGGAAGCGTATAGGATTTATTAATGAACAATTAATTAACATAAAAGAATATGCGTACCTTTTCTTGATTCTAGCCGAACAAGAATCAAATCCACAAACTAGCAACGGATGAACCCTAATTTGATTTAATTAGGATTATGTGAATTACCCCTTACCGTTTTGTAATTCAATCCAAGATAATAACAAAAGTATGTTATTACTATGTTCTTGTACACACGCACTATACCGAATTAAAGTAATGCTAGTTTTTATCGAACAAATAACTTGGTTTGTGGAAAAGCTTTGGATGGACCACCCTTGTGGATGTCGACCGGTTTTGAGACAAAGAAAACACACACAAACAATTTTAAGGTTTAGCTTATGAGCACAAAAGATTAGAAAAATAAAACCCCTAGCCTTGTTTATATACCCAAGCAAACTTGGTGAACAAGTTGGTTTTTCTTTCCTTGTTTTGTCCCTATGGCCGATCGGTTTAGGAGTCCCCAAAGGGATTCCGGAACCTTTCCAACTTTTGCAATTTAGTCCTTTTTCAAATACCTTTAACGGCCGTTAGTCCATTACAATAATTACTTAACGTTCGTTAGTTATTTCGTTTAATAAATAAATAAATATAACGTTTATATTTAATTATTAACTTTAAATTCTCATACGTAAAGTGTGCAATCCCATAGTCTCGAGTTCGATCCTAACTCACGTCTACTAATTTATATCCATAAAACCAACACAATCTTACAATTTTCTTTTTGTGTGTGTGATTCCACATGAATATACAGCTGATCACGGAGAAATCGTGCATCTAAACACACTATTGATGATTAAGATTGATTATATTAAGACTTCCAACATCGATATCGTGTTACTGAACTGCGAAAAAAGGCTTATATCTAAGCAAACAATTTCTAAATCATTTTGCTCAATATCGGGAGGATTTCTCTTAGAGAGTCAAATAGTCTCATAACTGCGCCAGCAAAATGTTAAAGAAGTGTCAAATTATTAGCAATAAATAAAATACATGTATTTTAGTCTTATGAACAATTACTAGACTTTTATGAGCTACTTGCTTGTGTTTTGTCCTTCTTGAATCACATTTGACCATTTTTCCATGCAAGCAAAGAAATAGATTTTACCCACTCTAGCATTATAACTCATGGTGTTTCACAAACATGAATAAAATTTTTGAGTTCCACAAAAAGGTGTAGATTGGCGGAAACATTCTGACTTCGGCTGTCTTTTGGCACCAGCCATTGTAAGAAATAGCTCCAGCAACTCTTCTGGCCTAGTGGGGCACCAACTGGAGTGAGCACGAGCCAATACTCGGACCCCTGAGCTCTTATTCCACAAAGTCTCTCTAGTGTGCCTATAGGTTTTGTGGAGGTGGGTACCTATATGAACCAAATGCTAAGGATGGGACTTGAACCTGTGTCAATTGACTCACACACAAGTTCTCCAACCATTAGACTAATGCTTCATTGGTAATAAAATCCTTGAGTTACCCGTATAACCGAGATGCTAGACCCGAAAGCCAAACCGATTCCTCAAATCTATCATGTTTGAACTTGGAGCTTGTGGTCTCATTTAACAAAGTTTGTGTTTTGAGGTTGTCTCACATTGATTAGGGATAAAAATTAAAGTGGGTTTGTAAATCTTTTTACACATTTAATGTTTGCAAGTGTTATGAAAGTTTTTGTAAAGTAACTATGAAAAAATATTAACATTTGTAGCTTTACAATACAAAAAAATTATCAAGACTTGTTTTTTAAAAGTAAAACCTAATACCTTTAAAAAGGTTTTGATGAGAAACTCTTACCACAAAAGGATGTGAATTTCACAAGTCCATTAATATAACCACAACAGTCGGTTTTGCTGTTTGTCAAGACATTTTCTAATCATCTTTGATAATATGTAAAACGTACACTAATTTAAAATGAAATAATGTTAAGCTTATATCTTTGTTTGGTTATATTTCTATGTAACCAACATTTTGTTGGATGCTTTGATGTAGTTCAAGATGGGCTATAAAAAATTGTTTTGGGCCTCATCTCCTAAAACCACTATGAGGAGATAAAAAATTTGTGAGAGAGGAAAATGATGAATGATTGAAACATTGAATGAAAGAATTTTATAATGCTCACATATTATAATTAGACATCAAATATCATCTTATCTGTCGTTTTACTGTCATATCTTATAATTCAAAATTGAGAAAAGAAAAGAAAAAAAGGACTACAATGAGATGGATACTATGAAGACAATAAATAAAGTGGTGGTATGGTTTTGGAGTCGTTAATCATTAAAAGCTTCAAACGTGGTTAAGCCGGAAAAGAAAAATACATATGTTAAAAACTAAAATCCATTAGAACAAATTAGTGGCCATAACAGGAGGACTTTCAATCACATTATGTCAAGCATTTTTAGGCTAAGAGTGTATGTTTTGTACAACTGTTTGTGTACGTTTTCATTGCTACCTGCTGGAACATGTGGTTTCACACTCTCACTTACCAAAGTTTGTGTTTTGATATTGTCCACCCCTTGAGTTGTGGTGACGCCTCTACAATGCATTATTTCATCTTTTGACTCATAATGATTCTGAAGATCTCACTCGTAATATATATTCCCGTTTTCACAGTTGCAATCGACTGGGGTAATCATGTTCCCACACCACACATCAATTCTACGACGTTCAAGTTGATAAAACAGAAAAATGCATTTATATAGGCGGCACCGCTACTTATGCTGAAGGGTGTAAAACCATCATGTTCTTTTTGTTGGAAAATTGGTTGGCAAAAGTGACTTTTGACCAACTTTAGACACAATTATCTATATGTATATGTCACATATATGAGTAATAGTTTGTAGGTTCGCGTTCTCCTCGAAGAGAGCTTCGCAATAAGCCTTTATGTGTCCAAAATAGAGTTGATGTGAATGAGATATCGGGTCTCAAAGTTAGGCATTCGGTACCATGCCTAAAGAGGAAAAGTAGTTTATTTTCAATCCCACATCGGTGGGATGAGTAAACTTAGAGGAGTCTATTGTGTATAAATAGAGGCCTTAATTCCACAAGTTTTACACACATCAAATCAATAGTTATTATTGATTTCCAACATATGGAATACGATATCTTAAGATGAAATTCGATACGTTTTGTTAAGTCGACAAGACAACTTCATTGTTTTGGCGGTTGTACCGGGAAAGCAGACGGCGAACTGTTTTAAGGGAAGCGTGTCAAACACGTGCCTCGGCTTTTAGTGCTTCTTTGTTGATCTCTATTGGTGATCGAGTAAGTCTTTTGACTATTTTATTATTTTATTTAATTATCGTTTATCCGCTTACATTCTGTTTGTATTTAATTTTTCGTTATTTATTTATCGTTAATTTTATTTATTGTAATTTAGATTTTATTAATAAAAGTGTAACCGCTTCCCTACGTCTTAAAACAGATTCCGTGTAATGTAATTAAAACACTTTATTAAAATCGATTTATATAATTAATGATTTTATACAAACTGCTTTTTCTTTGAAACCAAGATTGAGTTTCTTTGAAAATCGCTTTATAACTAAATGCAATTTTAATTAATGATTTGGTATAATGATTTATAAACGATTTTAAAACAATTTATTGAATCAGTTTATATTGAAACCATGATGAGTTTCTTTTCAAACTGATTTATTGCATATGTTATTGTTTAAATCTGGATATTGAAACCAGACTTGTGTTTCTCGAAATCACTTATGGTACAAGTTTACATAAACCATGTCGAGTTTATTAGATACCATATTGTTTTAACAGTTTTTTAACTGTTTTAGTGTTTATATATTCACAACTAGTGAATCTTGCGAATGTAATTGGTGCGCCAATTACTAACATGGTTAAAAATCATGATGAATCCGATTCATTGAAACCATGTGGAGTTTCTTTGAAACAAATCTCATAAAATACGAGTTGTTATTTTATTAGATTACTAGAACGTGTTTATTGAAACCAAGATGAGTTTGTTTGAAACAAAATCTGATAATATACAAGCTGTTATCATATTTTGTGGAAAAGTTTCTTTGACTTGTTTAGCTTATTTAAACCAGGTTGAGTTTAATTATAAACTAAATATAGTTCTTGAAAATTTATGCATTTGAAAGTAGATCTATAGAAACCTTGTTGAGTTTCTTTGAAAGAGTAAATCTATTTTGAAACCTTGTCGAGTTTCATTGTAGAATTATACCATGTGATGCAGATCTATTAAGATATTGTTAAGGATGATTAACAAAATCATATTACAAATTTGTTTTTGTTTCAAAACATTATGTAATATGCGATATTGTTTAATTGTTTAATCGAAAGACTTGTTTAAAAGCGGTTTTGTATAATGGATCTTACAAAACAAAGAGTGTTTTAAACAAAATTTGATGTTATCGTGTTTGTTAAGAAACACTTTGTGATATAACAAGTTGTTAATTATTCCAAATTTAGTGTTACACTAATAACGGAATATTAACAGAATGTTCGGAATGTCATGAGTGACATCTAAAAAATCTGCTCCCGAACTTGATGAAAGGGAGACCGATACTCGAGTTATGTGTACGGTAGATGCTTTAAAACATTCAGATTTTATGTGCCATAACTATAGGTTAAATGGCTTGAATGAAATGAAAATTGATGCCAAGGCGGGATCCGACATTAGAAAATGATGGATTAACACTTTGGCATCATGTCATGAGTATGATGATAAGAGTTTGGTTAACTCTTTCAAAGTAGCAGAAAATGGAGAGATGCAATCTATGGGCAACTCTATAACTGCTAATAGCAAGGGAAAAGAAATGTGATGTTGAAATTCACATGTGGAAAAGAGCTTAAGTGAACCAACATGTTGTATGTGCCAGAGATTCGTATGAATCTTGTATCTGGATGGTTGCTTAATAAATTTGACTTTATTTTTATTTTAATCAAATAAAGTTGAGTTAACATTGAATAAATTTTTGGTCGGTACGGGTTATGCCCTTCATTAAATGTTTAAGCTGAATTTTTTTTTTGTTTTAATAAAAATGAGTATGAATTCAGCTTATTTGATCCTTTGAATGTATAACATGGCCAACTCGGACATGTTAATTTTAACTCAATACGTTGTTTAATTAAATAAACGAACACTGATTACAAAAGTAAAACTTATGTTGAAGCCAAATTGACAAGATTGTCTTTTCACTCGGTTGACCAAAAATTAACCGAACCCTTGATTCACATAGTTTTATGTGATTTGGAATCGATACCTACAAAGGTAGCAATTAGGTACATCATCGTAATTGTTGATGGTAGTACAAAATATTGCGACTTTTACTTACTTGAGAGTAAGAATATAGACAAGATTGATCTATACAAATAAGTTGAGAATCAACTTATTATCGAAAACAAGGCGGTTCGAAGTGATGATGGAGGTAACTATGTGTCTTCAGTTCATGTATGTGTTAAACATGGAATAAGATATAAATTTATTGCTCCTTATACACCACAACATAATTGTTGATAGGAAAGAACTGTGCCTTAAAGATATGGTTATGCCATGTTGTTAAAGTCATGGTTTAAGCCATGGCATGTGGGGGAAAGCGGTTTTATTGGCTGCTTATCTTTTAGATAAGATCCCCTGTAAGGAAAAGAAGATAGTTTTTATGAACTATGGATGGGAAGAAAACTATCCTATAAGTACTTACGAATGTGGGGGGTGTCTATCTGTACTGACACCCAAGATTCAAAATATTGAACCTAAAACTGTGGTTTGCATAATTTTGGATATGCTCATAACAGTAGTGCTTATCATTTCTTTGTATGTGATTTGGAAACGATGAATATACACAAAGATACGATAACCGAATCAAGGAAAACTTTCATTGTATGAAACCGTGTTTCCTTGATTATTAGAGGAGAATGGATGTTCATCTAGGCTTGGTGGTAAAGTTGTCCATGATGAGAGGCAACTAAATGATGAAGTCCTTCATGATGAGAGACATCAAGATGATAATGTTGTTCGTAATAAGAGACAACAAAGGAGTTGATAATGATCTCCAAGATGAGAGACAAGATCAAACTGAGGAAGAAGAGGTTGAACCTAGAAGAAGCAAAAGGGCAAGAACCGAGAAATCGTTTGGACCCGATTTTGTTTCTTTTATGGTTGAAAACGAACCTACTTCATACCGAGAGGCGGTTACTTCCTCAGAAGGGCCTCAATGGAAAAAAGCCATTAAAAGTGAAATAGATTCTATTTTACAAAATCATACTTGGGAGCTCGTGGATTTACCTCCTGGTTGTAAACCACTAGGCTATAAATGGATCTTCAAGAAGAAGATGAAAGCAGACGGCACCATTGACAAGTATAAAGCAAGATTAGTAATCAAAGGATTTAGACAACGAGAAGGTCTTGATTACTTTGATACATATTCGCTTGTTACGCGAATAACCTCGATTAGGATGATACTTGTTATTGCCGCTTTAAGAAATTTGGAAGTTCACCAAATGGGTGTGAAAACGGCATTTTTAAACGGAGATTTAGAAGAAGAAATCTACATGAACCAACCCGAGGGTTTCATGGCTCCTGGACAAGAGAACAAAGTTTGTAGGCTTGTTAAGTCATTATATGGCTTAAAGCAAGCTCCCAAACAATGACATCAATTTTTTTTTCACGTCATGTCAGAACGTGGATTTAAAAATAACGGATGTTTGTGGAAAGAAATAATTGTCGGTATATATGTAATCATGTGTCTATACATAGATGGTATACTTATCAACGAAAGTGATAACAAGATGATCAAATCCACTAATGAAATGTTGGAGTCAAGATTTGACATGAACTACATTGGTCGCTCGATATGGTTCTTGGAACTAAGATCATATGAAACCAAATGGATTTGTTTTGAAGTCAAAACACTATAAGGACAATATTCTTGAGAGGTTCAATGTGGGGATTCCGCCTAGCTAGAACTCCAATGACATCTTTTAAATCTATTTATAATAGAGGTAGAGGTGTTGCCTATTTTGAATACTCAGAGAATATTGGACGTCTTATGTGTCTAATGACGTGTGTAAGACTTGATTTAGAAGTTAAAATCAAGTTAAGTAAATATACCATTAATTCAAGTGATGACCATTTGAATAGTATTACACAAGTACTATGATACTTACGATATTGCATTTTGGAAGATATCCAATTGCTATGTAATGATAGAGTAATGCAAATATGGATTCTTACATAAAAGAATCTAGATCCACTAGAGCGGATGTGTTGACTCTACGTGGGAAGCTGTGTCTTGGAAATCTTGAAAGTATTTCAATAGACTTTTATAGCTAAATCTATGATGGAATTTGAATTTATTATTTGAGATAAATTTATAGAATATGCGGATATCTATGTTAATTCATAGAGGACATACCAAGATGGCGTAAACCGGTAACGACCATCTATATAAAGTGTGATAGTTAATTGGAATTTGACAGAGCTCATATCACAATGTAAAACGGTAAGTCAAGACATATCCATCATAGACGTTGATTGGTGCGACAACTACTCTCAACTAGAGTTATCACGATTGACTACGTAAAGTCAATAGATAACATCGCGGATCCGCTTACGAAAGGCTTAAGCCGAGAGTTAGTTAGTAAGTCGTCTAAAGGAATGAGACTAAAGCCCTTAAAGGAATGAGTTTATATGAAGGAAAACCTAACCCGCTTGATTGGAGATCCCAAGATCCGGGTTCAATAGACAACCTAATCATATAAATGTGGGGAAGTCACGTCAATATGGGGAGTTACTTAACATTGTAACTTCCTAGTCCATTCCTATAACAAATGTGACTTGTTGAGAGGTTAAACATATGGCTTTAATGATTCGTGATGAAATCACAAAGCATAATGATTCGAGATGAAATCACAAAACATATGTTTTAATGATTCAAGATGAAATCACCTATGTGAGAGAGAAGTGGGGTCGCTTTGAAGGGAATTGTGGGGCGCAAATCCTAAGAGCTCTTGCAGAACCAGGCTAGTGTTCATGACCATAACGAACATGACTATGAGGACTTGACAATGTCGGGAGAGTCTTGTGTGAAGTGTAATGTCGCTCACGTAAAAGAGGTGAGTTCAAGGACATCGCGTCTACTCGGATCTAGGAGACTAAGTGCATCTCACAAGGGAAGGTTCAAAGGGTCACACCTACCTATCCTTTGCAAGATTCAACTATTGGAATTTCATCGTAATTTTGTGTATTATGACCGATCTCCATTCATGTGGGGATTGTTGGAAAATTGGTTGGCAAAAGTGACTTTTGACCAACTTTGGACACAATTATCTATATGTATATGTCACATATATGAGTAATAGTTTGTAGGTTCGCGTTCTCCTCGAAGAGAGCTTCGCAATAAGCCTTTATGTGTCCAAAATAGAGTTGATGTGAATGAGATATCGGGTCTCAAAGTTAGGCATTCGGTACCATGCCTAAAGAGGAAAAGTAGTTTATTTTCAATCCCACATCGGTGGGATGAGTAAACTTAGAGGGAGTCTATTGTGTATAAATAGAGGCCCTAATTCCACAAGTTTTACACACATCAATAGTTATTATTGATTTCCAACATATGGAATACGCATCTCTTAAGATGAAATTCGCATAGCTTTTGTTAAGTCCGACAAGACAACTTCTTGTTTTGGTCATTGTACCACCGGGAAAGCAGACGGCGAATCTGTTTTAAGGGAAGCGTGTCAAACACGTGCCTCGGCTTTTAGTGCTTCTTTGTTGATCTCTATTGGTGATCGAGTAAGTCTTTTGACTATTTTATTATTTTATTTAATTATCGTTTATCTGCTTACATTCTGTTTGTATTTAATTTTCTGTTATTTATTTACTGTTAATTTTATTTATTGTAATTTAGATTTTATTAATAAAAGTGTAACCGTTTCCCTACACTTTTTCCACAACATGACTAAAACCTGGAAGACGAGACACTAATAATCTTTCAATCGTAAAGCACTTGATCCCCGTCTACTTCACCTCTTATAGCTCTCTCTTTACATTCCACACTAGGTATAAAATGATTTTGTGTGCATGTATCCATCATTCATTTGCTTTTTTTTTTTTTTTTTTTTTTATGGGTAGATAAGCCAAATAATTATAGATCGATGGTTGGTAATCGCTATTGTTACTAATCCTATGTTTCGTAAGTAATGGTTTTTGTTCCCCTATTGATCCCAAACCAGAAAATGTTGGTCAAATACTGCCTTATCTGCAACCAAACAGTTTCCAATTATCAGAATCCAAAAGTTTTAGCTTTGGGCCATAACTGATCAAGTCGCACCTAAGAGTTTAAAGTATTACTTCATGACATAGATAAAAGATGAAAACATGATCACTGGCTTCTAGCATCCCTAAATTAAATTGTAAGTTCCAACAATGACATTATGACAATGAAGAATGCGGAAACTAAAGAAACGTGACCTTGGGTATGCGAAACTGACACTACAAAGTCGATTGTATGTTTTAGACAAAATATTTTGAACTAATGAGGAAATATTCAGATTGTGAAGTGTACTTAACTAATGTCAAATTAACGGCCAAGAAGTATTTTCCATGTCATATATCTAGTAAAAATCATACTTGAAATATTAAACACCCAATTGACCTTTGTAAGTAGTAACTGTTGTTCTTACTTCGGTTATGTTTTCTGTAACCACTAACCAGCATTTTGTTGGATACTTGGATGTAGGTCTAGATGAAAAAAAAAAAAAAAAAAAAAACATTGTCTTAAACTAGAAGTGTCACATTGTGTCTAAAATAAAAAATATATATTAAATGGACAACTTTTTAAAACATTTGGGCTCATTTAACCTTTTTTTTTTTTTTTTGAAATAGGCATATATTGCCCATTTAGAAGTTAAATGGGCATAATGAGCACATGTTTTTCTCGAACATTAAATTGTTTTCAATGAAAAACTTATATATATAGTTTATTTAGTTACTCAAATATTAATGATGTGTTACGTTTAAGAATTTTTTTTTTTTTTTTTTAGGTCTTTTTTCTAAACCGATTCGTATAACATGAGCCCGTTTATACCGCGTCAACATTTTGTGTCATTGCTTCCTGTTGGTACTTCTAGTTTCATTTAACCAAAGCTTGTGATTTAATGTTTTCCCAAATCAAACAGGGTTAAGAATGAAACCGGCTTTATAATCCTCCTTAGACTTCATTTCCTTTGTTGGCTTTGCATATGGTGTATCTATGAAAACAGGTTAATTATTGTGGCATGTACAACACCAAGGTCTCTAGCAAAGCTTTTCTTTTTTTTTTTGAAAAATCAAAACGAAATGTATCTTTCCATTTTAAAACCATCCTCAAACTCAAGTTTTTTTTTTTCTTTTTTCTTTTTCTTAATTATTATTTTTTGTTAAAATAATACTTGAATTATTAAACACGCTATTGACCTTGGTAAGTTGTACCTGTTGTTTTTACTTGTGTTATATTTTATGTAACCACTAACCAGCATTTTGTTGGATACTTGGACGACATTCAATACCACTATGACCATTGAAACGGATAGTCGCAAGAACAGGACGACATTCAATACCACTATGTAAAGCATATTGAGGCTATGAGTTTATTCAACATACAATCGTGTGTGTGTATTTTCATAGTTGTTGTATTATATCAATCGTAAAGTTTCATGATTTAATTCATACAAAAATTCAATTTTATGATTTTGTGTCATCGCTTCATTTAGGAACGTGTGGTCTCATTTAACAAAGTTTGTGTTTTGATGCATCCCACATTGGCTTGGGATATAAATAAAAGTGGGTTTACATAGCACATTACACTTCACGTTAGCATGTTTATTAAATGACATGTATACTTATCACATCTAAAGGAACAAATGACATGTAAACTTATCACGGTATGGATCCAATGAGAAGAATCAGAAATAACTATAACCACACATTTGAGATGCATCGACTTAAATTAAATGCATCTTTATTTAATTAGATTCATCCCAATTAGTTTCGAGAGTGATTTTGAAGTGAACACAATGCAAAGAAGTACTAGAAACAAATTTGACCCGTATGAGATGAAAAATACATAGGATTTTCCTAACTTAATGAAATGCATCTAATTTTTTGTTAGAAAATATCACTGTTCTAAAAGGCTCGCAAAGGCCTCGCAAAGGCGTGAGGCTTGACTATGCCGCCACGCCTTGCCGCTATGCCGCCTTATGCCACATGTTGCTATAAACTCGATATATATGAATTATGATATGAATATATATATATTTTCATACTTTGTGCCGCCTTATATCACGCCTTATAAACGCAAAAGCTTCGCCTTGACCGCAAAGGCGTAAGACTTGATCATGCCGCCATGCCACGCCTCACGCTATTTATAACCTTGGAAAATATATTAGGATGCATCTAAAAGATTAGGTGTGCATCTAATTCAAGTCGATGCATCTCTAATGTGTAGTTATAATTATTTCTCATCCTTCTCATTTTAAGATTTATTCTCATTTGATCCTTAGTCTACTTATCACATCTAAAGGAACAAGTATATCGTTTGTGTATTTACTTTTTTAATTACTTAAAAAAATTCATCAAATACCATAAAAGTTTTTCTTTTTTTTTATTTTAAAAATGAAATCAAATACCATCAAATAATTTTCCAGAAATTAAATATTTTATATAGTCATTGTTCTTTATTTGTTTAAAAAGAACTCAAATATTTTATATTGAATATTATATATTGAGTTAATTTAAAAAAGAAATCAAACACCGTAAAAAAAAGTTTTCCTTAACGATAAATTAAATATTTTAGAAAGTCATTGTTCTTCATTTGTTCAATTTACAAAGACCACTGTGTCAGGCATTTTGAGGCTAAAAGTTTATTTGTTGTACAATTGTTTTTGTATGTTTTCATAGCTCTTGTGTTATATTAGTTGGAAATCCCTAGCTCGCTTTTGATTCAAGATATTGGTCCAGCCGAACCAATGATATGTTAGTTTCACGATTTTATTGATAACGGGATACCGCCTCAATATTTTGTGTCATTGCTTCTTGTTATGTACTTGTGGTCTTATTTAACAAGGTTTATGTTTTAACGTTGTCCCACATCGGATAGGGTTAAGAATGAAAGCGGCTTTATAAGCTTCTTTACACTTTATTTTTTTATAGCTTTTGTTGAAGGTTTTGTTGGTGTAGCTATATAAAAGGTTAATTGTTGTAGCATATAAAATACCATCACCTTTAACAAAACCTTTTTTGTTTCGAAAAGTCAATGTGAAATGTTGGGGAAGATGTTGATCTGACCACTCTTCGTTGTCCTCTTTGTAAGGTGCAACAAGATACCCATGATCATCTATTTTTTAATTGTAACTACTCATCTCAGTTTGGAGTCACGTAGTGCAAAAGGCGGAAATGCCATGTGTTTCGCCCACGTGGAGTGACATTATGGGATGGATATTACCTATTGCCTCGAAGAACAATAATATTAGTATTGTGGGTCGGTTGATTCTTGCTGCTACCTCTTACTACATTTGGCAAGAGAGGAACAACATGTTACATTTGAGTGGCTTTAGGAGTGTAGAGCAATTTGCGAATGTTATTCTAGACATTGTGAGACTTAAGCTTGCATCGATCAAGTTCAAGAAGAAGGTTAGAGTGGCTAAACTCAAAACCACGTGGAACATAGCTGATGATTGATTCTTGGTGGTTCTTTGGACATCGTGGTTACAAGATATTGTTTTAATCTTTGTATTGGTTTAGTTAAGCCTTCTAGCTAGTGGTTGCCGTGCCTTTTGATATTGTTCAATGCACGTAGTTATCGTTTTCCTTAAGAGTGGCTCATTACCACTTTTTTGTGTACGAATTCCTTTATTAATATTTTTTCATCGGGTATAATCCCCTTTACCAAAAAAAAATCAATGTGAAATGTTTGCTTAGTTTTTGAAACCATCCTCAAACTCGTCTCTTTTAATCATGAAAAATCAAAACGAAATGATTGTCTTGTTTTTGATGACTTTGATTGTGTGTCCATAAAGTTGAATTGGAAACTCAACTCATCAAGATCAACCACTTATTGATCGATACTTCCTGCATGATTTCATAAATCACTAAATGTCTTATTAAACATAATTCAAGCTTCATTGAAAAAGATGTAACATATAAGAAGCAATTTAAACACATGATTATGTAGTTCCATCATCCCAAAATTATACCAAAAAGTTCCAAGAATGACGATGAAAAATACGGAAACTAAAGAACGTTACCTTGGTTATAAAAGTGAACCGGAACTATTCGAAACTGAGACTCCAAAATCTGATTGTGATGTTTTAGACAAAATACTTCTAACGAATGAAGAGAATACATTCTTAAAATAATACTACTTGACTTTAGACGTAAACCTACATTTTGTGGGATACTTGATACAACTCTAGACGGGCTAAATAAATATTGTTTTGAGCTTCACTACTAAGACCATCACTAGTTGATAAAAAATTTGTGAGAAATGAAGTTGATAAGTGATCGAATGATAGAGTTTTATCATGCTACCATGCTACTGTTTTCACATATTATGATAGTCATCAAACATCGTCATATATACATAGTTTTATTGTCAGATATATTATAATAGAGAAAGAAAAAAAAGAATAAAATGAGGCGGATACCATGAAAAATAAATAAAGTTGTGGTAAAGGAGAAGTCTTCGTTGTGCAAGAAAAAGAAAAGATATATTTGTTAAAATTTTGTGGCTAAGAGTTTATGTTTTGTACTTGTTTAATGTTGTCCCACATTGGTCATTGATAAAACTTAGAGTGGCTTTATAAGTCTCATTACATTTCAAATTACTTACGTTGTGTTAAAATATGTGTATATAGTTATGAAAAATGTTACTCCATAAATACACATATCTTGTTACATGGCTTTTTATTTTTGAGAAAAAATTAAATACCTTAAGCAAAATTGTATTTATTTATTTTTATTAAAAAGAAGAGAAAAGTTTTTGTGAAAAAAATTAAATACCTTAAGAAAATTTATTTATTTATTTTTATTTAAAAAAAAAAGTTTTGTGTGTAGCTATGAAAAATGAATACTTTGTAACATTTACTATACAAAAATACTGCAACGCACTTTTGAAAAACAAAAAGAAGATATTAAATATGATTAATAATATATATCTTCAAAGAAACAAAATACTTTATGAAGTCGGTCTTTATTATTTGTTTAAATAAAAATGCAAAGAAAACATTACATTCAGCACAAAGTGCATAAAAAATAGAATTACAAATTTTAAGGTCTTGCATTTATTCGCAATTGAGTACTTTCTAAATCTGTAAAGACCATATTTGTTAAATTTGCACAAGAACACCAACGGGCTAGTGTCCCAATTTTGTTGTGTGAGAAACTCCTCAATCAAATGATTGTGGGTTCAAGTCCTGATTAGGACATGTTAGATAGTTTGTGATTGTATATTGTGAGATAGTTGGTTTCCATTTAAAAAAAAAGATAAATAGAAAAATCCAATGATGCATTAGCCCATCTTACATTATTTTTAAATTTAAATGTGTGTTGTGAAACTAATAACAAGTCGACATTGAAACTGATAATGAGTTAACATGTAGATCTTTCCCATTATAGTAATTCCCATTTTCACAATTAATTGTGAAATTATATCAACGATATTACCTGTTCCTACACTACACATTAAGTCTACGATGCTCAAGCTGATAAAATGTAAGCATTTATATGGGCGACACCACAACTAAGGGAATCGATTTAGTGAGAAAAATTATTTAGATAAGAAGAGTGAGAAAAAGTTATAGCGAAATATTGCAAATAAAGAGATAGAAATAATAGGGAGATGTATCTCTTTTTTGTTCATATGAAATTTGTAACTGTTATTTTGTTTTCTCATTCTTCTAATCTTAATTATATTTCTCATTTTATCATAACTTATACAACTATGTTTTGATGTTGTCCCACATTGGTTTGGAATAAAATTTAAATTAGGTTTATAAGTCTTATTACACGTCAAATGTTTGAAAGTGATTTTAAGGGTTTTGTGAAGTAGCTATGAAAAAATTTAACAATCCTTCCTAGCTTTACAATACAAAAGCCTTGAAATCTTCTTTTATTTTTTAAGAAGACCAAATACCTTAAAAAAAGGTTTTGTTACTTTGATTTTAAAAAAAGACCAAATACCTTAAAAAAAAGTTTTGTTACTTTGATTTTTAAAAAAAATGTAACCGTTTTTTCGAAAGGAAATCAAATACCTTAAAAAGGTTTTGATGAGAAACTCTAACCACAAAAGGAAAATTACAAAATGTATGTAGTATGCTCTCAGATTATTAAGTCCATTCATATAACTACCTGTCTAGACATTTTCTAATCGTCTTTGATAACGTGTAAAACGCACAGTAATTTAAAAACAATTTATGCAAAGCTTATATCTAAGTTTGGTGAGTATTTCTATGTAACCAACGTTTGTCGGATAGCTCGATGTAGCTCTAGAGGAGCTAAAAAAAAGATTATTTTGGGCTTCATCTCCTAAGACCACTACGAGCTGACAAAAAATATTGCGAGAGAGGATCACAAAGTATCAGAAGAGGATGCAATGATGATGACCAAACCAGTAAACAAGAAGGAAATAAAAGAGGCTCTATTTGATATTTGTGATAACAAAGCTCCTGGACCTGATGGGTACACAGCAAAGTTTTATAAAAGTGCTTGGGATATTATTGGTGATGAGGTATGTGATGCAGTGATGGAGTTCTTTTATTTTTTAAGAAGACCAAATACCTTAAAAAAAGGTTTTGTTACTTTGATTTTAAAAAAAGACCAAATACCTTAAAAAAAAGTTTTGTTACTTTGATTTTTAAAAAAAATGTAACCGTTTTTTCGAAAGGAAATCAAATACCTTAAAAAGGTTTTGATGAGAAACTCTAACCACAAAAGGAAAATTACAAAATGTATGTAGTATGCTCTCGCATTATTAAGTCCATTCATATAACTACCGTCTAGACATTTTCTAATCGCCTTTGATAACGTAAAACGCAAGAATTTAAAACAATTTATGCAAAGCTTATATCTAAGTTTGGTGAGTATTTCTATGTAACCAACGTTTGTCGGATAGCTCGATGTAGCTCTAGAGGAGCTAAAAAAGATTATTTTGGGCTTCATCTCCTAAGACCACTACGAATGACAAAAATATTGCGAGAGGATCACAAAGTATCGTAAGAGGATGCAATGATGATGACCAAACCAAGAAACAAGAAGGAAATAAAGAGGCTCTATTTGATATTTGTGATAACAAAGCTCCTGGACCTGATGGGTACACAGCAAAGTTTTATAAAAGTGCTTGGGATATTATTGGTGATGAGGTATGTGATGCAGTGATGGAGTTCTTTTCAAAGGGAAAGATGCTAGGTGAGGTAAATGCTACTCTTATCACTTTGGTGCCAAAGATGAGTACTCCCATTAAAGTGTCTGACTATAGGCCTATTGCATGTTGCAATGTCCTATATAAGATAATCAGCAAAATTCTTACAACCAGGATCAAGAAGGCATTGTGCAAAATCATCAGTCCTAGTCAGAGTGCTTTCATACCTCATAGGCAAATTACAGACAACATTCTCCTCACTCAGGAACTCCTAAAAGGATATAATTGGAAGAATGGAGCAAAAATGATGGCTATGAAGATTGATATTCAGAAGGCCTATGATACAGTGAACTGGGACTTTCTTGAAAGTGTCCTTAACCTCTTTGAGTTTCCATCTAAAATGATTCAGTGGATAATGGTGTGTGTGAAGTCTGCTGCTTTTACTATATGTGTAAATGGTGAAAGACATGGTTATTTTAAGGGTGGTAGAGGTCTTAGACAAGGGGACCCTATTTCTCCTTATATATTCACATTAGTAATGGAGATTTTCACTCAAATAATGCAGAAACAAATTAGTGAAAATAATAGCTTCAGATATCATTGGGGGTGTAAACAATTGAAGATATCTCACCTTTGTTTCGCTGATGATCTCCTTGTGTTGTGTCATGGTGATTTAAAGTCTGCTGCAGTGGTTAAAAGGGTGTTGGATAATTTCAGTGAAGTTTCTGGTCTAAAGCCTAATCTGGGAAAGAGCACGATCTTTTTTGGCAATGTGGATGAGCTAACCAAACAACACGTTTTATCCATGCTTCCTTTTAAGATTGGTAAACTTCCGGTTTCTTACTTGGGTGTTCCGCTTGTCACAAAGAAAATTGGGTTCAATGACTGCAAATGCCTGATTGACAAAGTCAAGTCCAAAGTCAATAATTGGAAGAATAGACTGTTATCATATGCAGGCAGACTGCAACTTATAGCTTCTGTTTTAGCTTCTATGCAGGTCTACTGGGCCTCTGTGTACCTAAGAGTGTATTGAAGGACATTGATAAACTCCTAAAAGGATTCTTGTGGTGCAATGGTGAAATGTCAAAAGGCAAGGCCAAAGTAGCTTGGAAGCAGATTTGCAAACCAAAGAAAGAAGGAGGGCTAGGTATTAAGAATCTTGCAGAATGGAATGAGGTGCTAATGGCAAAACATCTGTGGAATGTGGCTAGCAACAAGGAGTCTTTATGGGAAAAGTGGGTTAATGAAATAAGGTTAAAAGGGAGTAGTATTTGGGAGGTTGAATGTGATAGCAATGCTAGTTGTGGATGGAAACAAATTTTAGCACTCAGAGATAAAATGAAACAACACATCATGTGTAAAATAGGAGATGGGAAGTCCATTTTCTTGTGGCATGATAAATGGTGGGATGGAGGAGTATTGAGTAATGTTGTTCCTAAAGCAGATGCCTTAAATGCTAATGTAGGTTGGAATGCTAAAGTAAGTGACATGATTCATAATGGAAGCTGGAATTGGCCCACTGTGTTGAGCAGAGCTTATCCAGTGATTCTCTCAATACCTGTCCCTGAAATCAATGATGAATGCAAAGATAAGACTTTGTGGACATCTAATGGTGAAGACATGGTAAAATTCTCTATGGGTAGGGTATGGCAAGACTGGAGATGTAGAGATGTTGAAGTACCTTGGTATGGGATGGTCTGGTTTTCACATTGTACTCCCAAACACTCTTTTATATTGTGGCTGGCTATCCTTGGAAGACTCACCACTCAAGAGAGATTGTTGAAATGGTATCCTGAAAGACAAATGAGTTGCACTCTCTGTGATTCATGCCCTGATTCAATAGGTCATCTCTTCTTTGACTGTCCATATTCAACCAAGATTTGGACTAATATAAAAAAGAGACTAAAGCATGAAGCGTGGTCTACATCCTGGAATGAAATCATTGATAATATTACAACAATGCCATGCAACAGATCCATATTGAGCATTTTGAGGAGAATATGTGTCACACCCCAATTTACTGCTTTGCAATGAATGGAATTTCGGGGCAACGATCGTCATAGCACCACATCACAGTTATATTGAACGACCTAAAGTGTCGCTTTTAAAACACATCGTTGGATATTTCATAAAACATAATCGTAGTACAACATCGGTCCCAAAAGGTTCAACAAGTTTGCCAAAATACAAATATGTTACAAATCCAAACGATGTTTTGAAATAAAGAGCCATAATGTACATAATGTAAGTCGACGCCATGACTCAAAATATAGGTCCCTAACCATGTCATGATGCGAATGCCTCGCCACTCGAAAATACATTGCTAAAACGCCAACAATAATGTTGGTGAGAAATCATAGGTTTATGTAAATGTTTTATACGACTACACAAGTATAGACCATGCATGACAATCAAGTCACGTAAAATAATGTTACAATTGCTCTAAGCCCATGACCCCGAAACTAGACTGTTCAATAATGTATGCCCCGCAGAGTGTTTGCCGACAACTCCGTAATACCATCAAATGAAATGCATCCGCTCACTTGGTTGGGATTCACCAACCCGGATGGAGGCGCCACCCTCGATAGATCTATCCACTCATCCTCGCTCAAAGATTAACGGTTCATGTTCATGTATCGGGACTTTCAAATTGGCATATGTGGTAACTTAAGCAATGTAATGAATTTAACATACTTGGTATCGTACAAAAAAATGTAGTGCAATGTATTCTCCCGTGGGTTTGAAATAATCGAAAGCATGTAAAACGGGCTATGAAAACTCACTTGGATAAACCGAAATAACGGCAATAGTGAGTACACCGAGGTTAATAATGATCGTCAACCGGACCTATTATCAATGATATGATATGTCATGAGTTGCAATGTATGCTATGCATGCACTTCGTATGTTATTTATACCATTTACGGGTTTTGAAAATATTACTCGTCGACGAAAAATACTCTTTTGACGTCTTGACCCTTCAAAAATCACTTTACGTGTTTTTACGCCAAAATGTCATCCTACAATGGTTTTATAATGATTTTTGGTGAAATAAACACTTTTCATCGCAAAACAATGTCGTCGGAAAAATCATGAAATTAACAAAAATGGCTCCGGAAAAGTGGTCGTAAAATGGTGTACGTCGATCGTTAGAGAACGAACTCGACGGTTTTGGAAAGTTTGTATCGATATCTAAAAGTTTCAGTTCAGGAGTTTTCGTTCAAAAGGTCTCGATCATAAAGATATCCAAGGCTAAAGATGGTGGTTTTGGCTAATGTTGTGCGAAAATGAGTTTCGCCAATGTTTGAACATCCGTAAATAAATCACTATGACTCCGCTTGACAAACGGCTTTTGTTTTGAAAAATATGGCCGATGAACTTGATTTTACTAGAAGACACTTTGTTCCAAAAGTTTTGCATCATGGGTAAAACCGCCGCAAACATGGACGATATAACTAATGAAATACTTGTTACGTCAAAAATAATATAGTTTTTCGTAAAATAATATTTACGGCAACTTTATGAAAACGCCATATCTTTGTCGCTTTAAACCGCTTTTCACGTAAAATATGTCCTTAGCTTCGTATCAAGTAAACTAATATATTTTTGAGAAGTCGAAATAATTTGTGAAGCTTAAGGCTCGTTTTGACCCGAAATATGTAAAACTGCATGCTGTCTTTTTCGTAAAAATATACTTTTCGTCGCCAAACTTTAAAAATTCACCACGGCTTCGTTATAACTCCGCTTTTATCCGCTCTGCCGCCACGGATTCGTTTTAAAGTATATTTTCTAATTATCAAGGCCAAAATGTCGTACCATCAGTGGGTTTTCCAGAAATTCGTTTTAAGGACAGACCCTAAAATATAGTTTACGAAAATAGTTTTTCTCGGACAAAACCTATTCTAATCCCTTCAAATCAACTCCAAAGCTAATCTAATCCTACCATACACCTTCTTAGGGTGTCATGGGTTCCTAATCACCATCAATACCAAAGAATACCATGGGAGTAATTATAGGATGACTATAAGTATATAAAACCTTAAAAATCATGAAATAAATGGTATAAACTACATAACATGCATAAAAGCTCCAAAAATGATAAGAAGCATATGAAAATGAAGAGGAAACATAAAAATGACAAGAATATGCTTACTAGTGCAAGTGAAGAGGTGTAGGTAACAAAGGATTAACTTAAATATCCTTGGTTTTTATTGCAAAACCATGAAAAGGATATGTTCTAGGTTGTTTAAACACTTGAAGTTGCAAAATTTTCTTGATCCCTTGGTTCTTCTCTATGTGGCCGGTTCTTAGTGAGCAAAAGAGGAGAGGAAAATTTGTTTTACACTTTGATAATATGAGATGTGTGTGAAATAATGAGGTTAAAAGACTTTTTGTAGCAAGGATGAAATGTTAGACATGAACCATACATCATTTAAGACTTACCCTCCCCCTTGGCCGGATTTTGGGGAGGGTTTGTCTTCCAATATATATTTTTTTTTTTAAATCATTTACTTGCATTATTTGTGTATTAATTTGTAGAAAAAGTAAGTAATATGTAAATAATTTGTACAAGTAAAGGAAATTGGGAAATTTTGGTACAAGTAAGTTTTAGTAAATCAAAATAGATTGTATTGAGGTGATAAAATTGTAAAATACTTTCCTTGTGAAAATCGGGTGATAAAATAATTATCGTAAAATTTTTAAGAAAACGACGTAATAATTAAACGTTAACGATTAAAATACCAAATAAATTTGAAACACTAGGAAAACTAAAATATAGTTTTATAAACCAAATGTAAGTTTAAAAATACCCGGATCATTTCGAAAGTAACGGGTTAAATAATCAAAATAAAACTCACGCGATAAAAATTATTAAATATAAAAATTACGCGTTGAAGGGTGAAATGAAATGTCGTGCATGTACTAATGAGATGCACATGATGTCAATGAGATGTAGACTAATCATAGTCCATATGAAATGTAGGTGATGTCATGATCATGAATTCGCCGCTAAACCTCCTGTGTTACGCGATTTGAAACAAGTAAACCAAGTTTACTAAAATGTTGAAATAATGAGACATGAACGGTGTCGAGAAATGACCAAAGTACGGATTGTCACATTCGCCCATCAAAAGGAATTCATCCTCGAATTCAGTTCGTGTTGGTCTATCGGGTTTAGGGTTTGATGTGGCAAACTTTCCCATTCCCGAGCAAAACCCTCAAAGACTTTTACCAACCAATTTTCACTTAATCTCACAACTCATCAAACAAGAACCGTCATGAGATTAGGCTAAATTGGTTTGAAGGAGATCTTTGAAAATTTGGCTCGACACGGATTGCTTACACATATAAGTCTACTACTCCCTTCATCGCATGATTCTTCCCGAATTAGACATAGGTGATCGTGCTATGTATAATTTAGAGTAACTATGCAATGCTTGGACTAATCGACTCATATGTTGTTTGGTGTTGAGTAAACCGATGTTAAAAATTGTGATGAACATCGAGGAGAGAAGACATGGAGAAGTGTCGATAAAATGATAGTTAGAGTAAAAGAATTAAAATCCTCGTAAATGATAACAAATCGGAAAGAAAATAAAGTACGATAGATGAGAATATTTTACAACGAGTGGCTTATCAAAAGTAGTACATCTTAGGTTCTAAAGATTCGGATACGATGAAAACATAAACTTAGTACAACATGGTACATAGGGAAAAGAAAACAAGATTAATTTCGAACTTCTTCGCCTTCCGTCATTGATACCTAGACGAGCTTCTCCTCCTCCTCCTAACATGCATGCATTCCCATGAGCACATTCAACTTGTTGACCTTGGTTTTGGGGACATTGGTCCGATAGTGTCCTTGCTCCCCACATCCGAAACATGTCATTATAGTTTTACCTCTACAATCCTCGGCGAGGTGTCCTAATTTTTGGCATCTGGCGGCACTTGGGTGGCAAAGACCGAGTGATGAAAGTTACATCTAGTACATAGTGGGTGTGTTCCAAGATATCCTTTTCCTTTGCGTCCTTAGCAAGGTGTCCCACTTTTGACAGATAAAGCATATACCACATGAACCATCATGATGTAGCGTGCATTGATGACATCGTGGTAAGTTTCAAAGATAAGTTCTTTCCTTTGTTGGTGCAAAGAACATAAACCCCGGCGGCTTCTTGTCTTCTATTCGTTGTTGGTGATGGTTAATGCTACGGCTTTGGTTGTTGTTGTGGTAACCTCCTTGGTCATTTTCCATTTCCTTTTGTTGTTGTTGGTTTGATTGTTGTCGTTGGTGCGGTTATTATTGTTATTGATGGTATAATTGTTATTGTTGTGGTGGTTATTGTTGATAATGTTTTCCTTTTCGAACTTGAGCCATGAGTACTTGAGTAATACGGTAGATTCTTCAATTGTTTGTGGATCGAAAGAAGTTACATCTCCTTGGATATTTTGTGAAAGTCCTCCAATGAAATTTTTCAATAGTTTCTCATTATCCGAAACCATAGCCGGACACGAGCAGTCAACTCTTGAAACCTTTGATGTAAGCAAGTCTCGCAGTTTCAGAAGAGCTATGGCCTCGATAATAGCAGCCACCGTCGCCGTTCTTCTTCAATCCTTAATGCCTCGCTACACTATCCCTTACCAACTTTTGAATAGCCGCTGAGTCATTTCGGTGTAGTTTTCTTCGTGCCATATCTTCTTCAAAACAAGAGGAAATGTGAGACGAGTCAAATCCTATGTTAAGAATGGGCGCCTAAAGAGAAGTGATAGAAGGTGGTAAGTTTGAGGGTATTTTCAAAATGATCGACGGTTTCCGAAAGGATGGGTTATGAGGTGTTGTAAGTGCTTCAAATATAGTTCATCCCTAATATTGTTATCATGTTAGCAAGAAGCTAGATATCACCTCAAATTATGTCAAGAATGTTTGTTCGGTTTCACTAGTAGGTGGGGAGTCATTGATTGTCCGACATGTTCAAACTGCGGCATCTCTTGATATGAAAGTGAGGTTACTTGGAATTTCTAGAGAACACAATGCCTTAGGGAAGTTTATATCGATAGCCTTAATTTAACCAAATTTTCCTTTAAGGGATACTCATTGTAGGGAAGTTCACATATTGTTGAAGCTATGTTTAGTGAAATGTTCAGTAGCCTCAAATAGAAGACTTGGTACATCCCTATAGTGTTGTTTCATGGGTATTCGCTCAGACAAATCTAGTAACTCGGTCTAGCTAGTACTTATGGAATAATAGAGTTTGAATTCTAATTCAAAATAGTGGTTCGGGATGTCTTGTGATGTCCTAAGATTTTTGTTGAGTTTTGAATCATCCTACCTCCTAGTTCTAGTCCTTGTTGGTAATTCCAAAATCCTTTCATTGTTTTCTTGTATCGAGGAATCCTCCTCACAGATGGTATAGGAAGTCTTTCCTAAAAAGGTCACCCGTCCAATCCTAACTTATCGGTTAAGTGAGAGATAAATGGCGTTAAAGCAACAACTTGTTAAGGTGATTTTAAACAGCTATATAGTGATAGAAAACGGCTTAACAATGGTAGTGAGATATTTTGGGTAAGACACAATTCGATTATAACATAACTCGTGAAATGATTTGTAAAATAGCTTACAATAAAACAATTTATCGTTTGTCAAATAATAGAAGATTTCGTAGTTTAATTAATATCAAGATGGTTTAGAGGTTGTTAATATAATAGTCAAGAGAGTAAAGGCGAATAGTCCGTGAGGTAAGCGTACCAAGTTTTATGATTTTAAATCAGACAGTGGCTAATATAGCTCACCAAAAGGGTAAAATAGTTTATAACTTGCTATTGCAATTTGTTGTTGTTTTATAAAATAATAGCAACTAATCGGTTTATCATACTATGAGAAAATAGTTTGCAAAGTATCAAGAAGGTCATTGTTTATAAAGTATTTTTAAAATCGTAAATTTTGGTTTAATGGTACAGAGTAAGACGAAATGGTCGGTAAAATAGTTGAAAGCGCTTATGCGTTAGATAACGATGAAATTTATTATCTCAAAAGAGAGAATGTAGGACAAATAGTTGGTGTTCCACGCTTTGTTTTGTAAGATAATAGCTTGATGATTTCTCGAGTAACATGAAAATCGTTTCGTATGAGGATATTACGTAGTTGATAAAATGACCGAAACCATTTGATAAATTGATAATATAACAACTTATGTTAAAACTTTATGAAACAACGTTTCTAAGATGGTGATAAAATAGTTCAAATAAAAATCAAGTGAAATAATTTCGTGAAATAGTAGCAGGTAATTTGGAATAAAATTTGTTGGATGGTTTGTAGGATACATAGGAGAATCTTATCAAGTAATAATACTACTAATTGGTCGAGAATAAATTTGGCCTAACCCCTAGTAAAATAGTGATGTATCATTGCGAATCGCTTGAAGAATTAGGCAATCGAATAAGGAATGAAGTAAACAAAGCTTGTGATTATCGTGGAGATAACAAATGATAAAGTTTACATCGCCTAAAAAAATACTTATTATCTGTTCTCGTTGGTAGTCTAATCATGTCTCAAGTGTAGGAGTAGTAGGCGGTCTAGCAACCATAGCCCTAAAATTCTCACAGCCTCAAACCTATGAGATGGTGTAGTGTCTATAATCTCGGTGGTAAATGGTAATGGCGTGTCAATCATGCACGCTTCCCAAGCCGCAAGTCGTGTATAAGTATCGTGTATGAGATGTGATGGTATGGATGGTGCTCAAATGATAATGATGATGAAAATAATGACGATGATGATAATGGAATCCTTGTGGTGAGTTAAGAAAATAGGTTCATTAGAATTAAGTCTATAAGTTCTACCCAATAGTATGATCCGTCCCAACCGAGTGATAAAATTGCCCGATTCTATAGTGAATCGATAGTGATCGTGATGGTGTAGGTGTAACCGTCCTCCCAAAAGGGTTTATCTCGGTATTCAACGTTATCGGTGAGGAGTCAATGATGTGAAAATCGTGATAGGGAATGACTAGGAATTTTCCACGTTAAAGTGATGTGAGTATAATGAGATGGGTATTTGAAGGCATTTATGTGACAACCGCTGTGAAATGAAAGTGAATAACTCGAAAATGTACGATAAATCGCATGCAAAGTGAACACGCACTTATGATGAAATGATGAGATGCTATGATAATGTAGTTATAGTCTAGGGTCAAAGATGCAACCTAGTTCTCTATAATCGTAGCTCGTACCAATCTGTCACACCCCAATTTACTGCTTTTGCAATGAATGGAATTTCGGGGCAACGATCGTCATAGCACCACATCACAGTTATATTGAACGACCTAAAGTGTCGCTTTTAAAACACATCGTTGGATATTTCATAAAACATAATCGTAGTACAACATCGGTCCCAAAAGGTTCAACAAGTTTGCCAAAATACAAATATGTTACAAATCCAAACGATGTTTTGAAATAAAGAGCCATAATGTACATAATGTAAGTCGACGCCATGACTCAAAATATAGGTCCCTAACCATGTCATGATGCGAATGCCTCGATTACTCGAAAATACATTGCTAAAACGTCAACAATAATGTTGGTGAGAAATCATAGGTTTATGTAAATGTTTTATACGACTACACAAGTATAGACCATGCATGACAATCAAGTCACGTAAAAATAATGTTACAATTGCTCTAAGCCCATGACCCCGAAACTAGACTGTTCAATAATGTATGCCCCGCAGAGTGTTTGCCGACAACTCCGTAATACCATCAAATGAAATGCATCCGCTCACTTGGTTGGGATTCACCAACCCGGATGGAGGCGCCACCTCGATAGATCTATCCACTCATCCTCGCTCAAAGATTAACGGTTCATGTTCATGTATCGGGACTTTCAAATTGGCATATGTGGTAACTTAAGCAATGTAATGAATTTAACATACTTGGTATCGTATAAAAAAATGTAGTGCAATGTATTCTCCCCGGTTTGAAATAATCGAAAGCATGTAAAACGGGCTATGAAAACTCACTTGGATAAACCGGAAATAACGGCAATAGTGAGTACACCGAGGTTAATAATGATGCGTCAACCGGGACCTATTATCAATGATATGATATGTCATGAGTTGCAATGTATGCTATGCATGCACTTCGTATGTTATTTATACCATTTACGGTTTTGAAAATATTACTCGTCGATTTAAAAATACTCTTTTGACGCCTTGACCCTTCAAAATCACTTTACGTGTTTTACGCCAAAATGTCATCCTACAATGGTTTTATAATGATTTTGGTGAAATAAACACTTTTCATCGCAAAACAATGTCGTCGGAAAATCATGAAATTAACAAAATGGCTCCGAAAAGTGGTCGTAAAATGGTGTACGCCGATCGTTAGAGAACGAACTCGACGGTTTTGGAAAGTTTGTATCGATATCTAAAAGTTTCAGTTCAGGAGTTTTCGTTCAAAAGGTCTCGATCATAAAGATATCCAAGGCTAAAGATGGTGGTTTTGGCTAATGTTGTGCAGAAAATGAGTTTCGGCCAATGTTTGAACATCCGTAAATAAATCACTATGACTCCGCTTGACAAACGGCTTTTTGTTTTGAAAAATATGGCCGATGAACTTGATTTTACTAGAAGACACTTTGTTCCAAAAAGTTTTGCATCATGGGTAAAAACTGCCGCAAACATGGACGATATAACTAATGAAATACTTGTTACGTCAAAAATAATATAGTTTTTCAGAAAATAATATTTACGGCAACTTTATGAAAACGGCCATATCTTTGTCGTTTTAAACCGCTTTCACGTAAAATATGTCCTTAGCTTCGTATCAAGTAAACTAATATATTTTTGAGAAGTCGAAATAATTTGTGAAGCTTAAGGCTCGTTTTGACCGAAATATGAAAAACTGCATGCTGTCTTTTTCGAAAAATATACTTTTCGTCGCCAAACTTTAAAAATTCACCACGGCTTCGTTATAACTCCGCTTTTATCCGCTCAAGCGCCACGGATTCGTTTTAAAGTATATTTTCTAATTATCAAGGCCAAAATGTCGTAACATCAGTGGGTTTTTCCAGAAATTCGTTTTAAGGACAGACCCTAAAATATAGTTTACGAAAATAGTTTTCTCGGACAAAACCTATTCTAATCCCTTCAAATCAACTCCAAAGCTAATCTAATCCTACCATACACCTTCTTAGGGTGTCATGGGTTCCTAATCACCATCAATACCAAAGAATACCATGGGAGTAATTATAGGATGACTATAAGTATATAAAACCTTAAAATCATGAAATAAATGGTATAAACTACATAACATGCATAAAAGCTCCAAAATGATAAGAAGCATATGAAATGAAGAGGAAACATAAAATGACAAGAATATGCTTACTAGTGCAAGTGAAGAGGTGTAGGTAACAAAGGATTAACTTAAATATCCTTGGTTTTATTGCAAAACCATGAAAAGGATATGTTCTAGGTTGTTTAAACACTTGAAGTTGCAAAATTTTCTTGATCCCTTGGTTCTTCTCTATGTGGCGGTTCTTAGTGAGCAAAAGAGGAGAGGAAAATTTGTTTTACACTTTGATAATATGAGATGTGTGTGAAATAATGAGGTTAAAAGACTTTTGTAGCAAGGATGAAATGTTAGACATGAACCATACATCATTTAAGACTTACCTCCCCTGGCCGGATTTTGGGAGGGTTTGTCTTCCAATATATTTTTTTTTTTTTAAATCATTTACTTGCATTATTTGTGTATTAATTTGTAGAAAAAGTAAGTAATATGTAAATAATTTGTACAAGTAAAGGAAATTGGGAAATTTTGGTACAAGTAAGTTTTTAGTAAATCAAAATAGATTGTATTGAGGTGATAAAATTGTAAAAATACTTTCCTTGTGAAAATCGGGTGATAAAATAATTATCGTAAAATTTTTAAGAAAACGACGTAATAATTAAACGTTAACGATTAAAATACCAAATAAATTTGAAACACTAGGAAAACTAAAAATATAGTTTTATAAACCAAATGTAAGTTTAAAATACCTCGGATCATTTTCGAAAGTAACGGGTTAAATAATCAAAATAAAACTCACGCGATAAAAATTATTAAATATAAAAATTACGCGTTGAAGGGTGAAATGAAATGTCGTGCATGTACTAATGAGATGCACATGATGTCAATGAGATGTAGACTAATCATAGTCCATATGAAATGTAGGTGATGTCATGATCATGAATTCGCCGCTAAACCTCCCAGGTTACGCGAAATTGAAACAAGTAAACCAAGTTTACTAAAATGTTGAAATAATGAGACATGAACGGTGTCGAGAAATGACCTGAAAGTACGGATTGTCACAATATGTCTAGCAGCCTGTGTCTACTTTATTTGGAATGAAAGGAATAAAAGACTGTTTTGCAATGAGAAGAGGAATTGTAATGACTTATTGACTGTCATAGTCAATAGCATTAGACTCAAGTTAGCAAGCCTGAGGGTGAAAAGATCTAGAAGAGTGATTGAAGTTTGTAGAGATTGGCAAATATCAATGAGATTTCAAGAAAACCATGAGTGGATAATGGAAGAATGGGATGATATGGGCCAGGAGTAATTAAATGCAGATACATATAGTCAAACTAATGACTTCTCAGTTTGGGCTATTTTGATGGAATGATAGCATATGGTAGAATGAGTATATGGATGAAAGCAGATGGCTAGTACCTTGTTCCTGAACACTCCTTTCAACTGATGCAACTTTCCTCATACTATGTGAGGATGTAGCTGCATTGTATCTGAAAGTTGTGGGTTGGATTGACTAGTAAGGTGCAAAATGTAGTTTCCTGCTTTGATGATGAATAGACAGTATAAAGTTGGTCTAGTTTGCGACAACTTATAGTTGCCTTTTGAGAAGGAACTTGGTGGAATGCCAGCACTGATGATGCCTGATTATCTGGTCTAAACTCTCTTCTTTGTGAGGTGAAGCTGCAAAGTTAGAGTGTTTGGATCAGCTTGATTTGGAAATTTAATCAGTGTGGGAAGTATCCAATGAGTGTCTCTTGTATCTGCAGTGATGCCAACAATGCTGGAAATGTAGCTCAATACAAAAAGGCTCATTGGAACTGGAGTTTTTCTCATCTTCTTGGTGATGCCTTATGTAAGAGCCTCTGTGGCTTGGTGTGGAGCAGTCACAGGTAGGGTGTTTGCATCAAGGAAATGTAGCCAAGAAGTGAATTTTCTCCATGGTTGCCTAGTGCTAGTGATCTTTGCTAGACTAGAAGAATGGGTGTGAGTATTACTGTTTCATTGGTGACTTTAAAAGTCTTTGTATTCTGTTTTAGCTCCTTGTGTTCTTAATGGGGTTTGTCCATTGGGAAACAGGATTGCTCATGTATCTCATTGATTATTCTTTGATTAATATAATTCACCCATTTTCACCAAAAAAAAAAATATTGCGAGAGAGGAAATCGATGAATGATCGAATGAAAGAGTTTTATCATGCTCACAAATTATGATTAGACATCAAACATCATCTTGTCTATCGTTTTATTGTCATATCTTATAATTAAATTAAAAAAAAAAAAAAAAAAAAAAAAAAAAAAATGGGTACAAAGAGATGGTTACCATGAAGACAACGGATAAAGTTGTGGTAAAGTTCAGGAGTTGTAAGTTTCTAAATATCTTCAAACGTTGTTAAGCAAGAAAAAAAAAGTATATATATGTTAAAATTTGACATCCACTTCTTCATGTTGGAAGTTCCAACATTTCTAATCGTCTATGATAATGTCTAAAACGTACTGTAATCTAATTTTGCCCCACAATGATAAGGGATAAAAATGAAAGCTAGTTTATAAGTTTCACTACACTTTTAGTTCTCTCACATTTTTAATAATGAGAGTCACAAGCTTTTTGCAATCAGAACACCCCTGAGTACTGTAGTTATGGCGTAACATTTCTTTATTTGTTCAAATGGGTAGAAAGTGGTTCTTCTAAATCGTTCAAAGTTTTTGTGTCCACGCCATATAGAAGATGCTATTAGCACTTAGTATAAAGACACAATTATTAACAAACGATCATGAAAGTCACGCATCACAAAATTATGATACTTGGTATCATTCACGTCACACAAACATTTCGGTTATCTTTCCTCTTTTTAAAGAAGGGTTTATAGACAGATAGGTTACCCAGCTTTCCAACTTTATTCGTCTAACTTACTAAACTTTCATTTTGTTCACTTAGGTTACTGAACTTTAATTAAGCATTCGACCTTTATTTTTTAGTGTAATCAAAGTTACCCAAATGCATTTTTTTAGGAAAGTTAAGTAACCTAAATGTAGCGTTTTAGAAATTCAGTAACCTCAATGTCAACCCCGTTTAGTCCAACACCCTGTTTGCACAAAAAAAAAGTTTGGTAACTTAGGCGAATAAAGTTGAAAAGTTCCATAACCTATCTGTCTATAAACCCTTTAAAGAAAAATCAAACAACTTTTTTCATAAAGTCGTTCGTTTTTATTTGTTCATAAGGAAATCAAATGGTTCTTCCAAATCGTTAAAAGATTTTGTTCACACATCCAATTGAAGATGCTATTAGCATGCATTTAGTATAAAGACGCGATTATTAACAAACGATCATGAAATACATAACATTAACCATATTGTAAGCTATAACCAACAGTTTGTTGGATACTCGAATGTAGCTCTAGACGGGCTTAAAGAAAAAAATTGTTTTGGCCTTCATATACTAAGACCACTACAAGGTGACAAAAACATTTGTGAGACACACACCAAAAAAAAAAAGTTTGATTGAATTCAAGAATTTTGTCATGCTATCGAATTAACATATAGTCACCAAACATCATCTAATCCATTGTTCTATTGTCATATTTGTACTTCAAATTCAGAAAAGAAAACGAAAAAAAGAGGATACCATGACAATGAGTAAAAAGTGGTGATAAAGGAGACCGAGTTTTGGAGTTGTAAACTTTAAAAAACCTTCAAACGTTATAATTCAAGAAAAAGAAAAAATATTTGTTAAAATTTTGCATCCACTGAAAACGAATTAGGTGCAGCAACTCTTGTCTTACTATGTCAACATTCTGAGACTAAGGGTGCGTTTGGTAGAGAGAAATTCAGAGAAAAGAAATGAAGTAGAGAATAAAATCTCAGAGAATAGAAATCAGTAGAGAATTTTGTTCAATTCTAATGTTTGGTAACAATGAGACTTGACCCGAGAAATAAAATTTTTTATTTAAATAATATTTTGTCTAAATAAAATTCCTAAAAATATTTAAAAAAATTATTTTAAAAATATATATATATTTTTAAATTTTTTTTTTTAAATTTATGTACTTTCTTTAAAAAAATTATTAAAAAACTTATTTTTTTAAATGTATTTACTTAAAAAAAACTTGTTTTTTAAAAAATATTTTTAAAATGTATTTATTTAAAAAAACTTATTTAAAAAAAAAAAAAAAAAAAAAAAAAAAAAAAATTAATCAATTTCTCCACAAAATTAATGGAAATGAGACTACTTAAATTACACTACTCAACTCTCTCCATTTCCCCACCAATTTCTCTAATTTCTCCGCTTTTTCATTTCTCTGGCTTACCAAACACGAGAATTAAAGCCATTTCCATTTCTCCATCTTCAATTCTCTTAACCAAACACACCCTAAGAGTTTATGTTTCCTATAATTATTTATGTTTGTGTTGTATCAGTTGACGAGTTTCACATTTTAATTCATAGTATGATCCTAGATTTTGTGTGTTTTATTGTTGTCCACACTAGTTATAATGCCCGCGCACGCGCGGGTTTTTTTCTTAAATTTTCAATAACGTATTTTTATTTATAAAAAAATAAATAGCTTAACTTTCGTTTTTTGTTCTAGTTATGATTCTTAATTTTGATTTATAATTATATTTGGTGTATGTTGTAAAAGTTCATATATAGTATTTTCATAGACATAGGTCATCTCAATTTACAAAGTTTAACTACCAACGGTTGAAACCATTTATTACTGTTTTTAAATTGAAGATCTTAATTCACATTGAAAGTACAATTATATCGTCTGATAGTTCATTTTACCGAAATATATCATCCAATTAATGTGAGGAGCAACTTATTAAGTTAACTATGCAGAAAGGTGGCATCTTATAGAAAATGAAGAGATTAACTTTAGTAACCTTTTTTCTTTCGAGTTATTAATAAATTTAATCTCATTTTCTCTTTGGTAGCCAAGAATGTTGATAATGGATCTTTTTTACTGCCCAGAATTTTGGTAGGGAGAACATGTTGGCTTGAAGTAAGCAAATACCACATGATTTGCATCTTTTTTAATTATATTAATGTGAGCATTAGGTTCTTATAGAGGTGGCAAAACGGGCGGACACGGGCACGGGCTAAAACGGGCACGGGCTAGAATGGGCACGGGCTTAAACGGGCACGGGCTAAACGGGCACGGGCCAAACGGGCACATGTTATACAAATCGCTTAATAAAAGACCTAAAACGACTAAATAAATTCCTTAAACGTAATATCTTATTTATATTAACAAAAATAAATATATTATATAAAAAAAAATCTTTAAAACGATCGTTAATGTTCAACAATTGAGAGAAAAAAAAGTGCCCGTTTGTGCCCATTTAAGTTTTCAATGGGCTATATGTGCCCATTTCAAAAAAAAAGGGGGCTAAATGTGCCCAAATCTTCTAAAAATGTGCCCATTTAGCCCATCTTTTTGCTTCTGGGCACATTTTGCCACCTCTAGGTTCTTATCATAATTATATGTTACGCCCTTTAATAATTATTTGTCTAAAAAAAACACTTCAAAAGTTAGTAACTTCAGTGGCTTCTGTTTAGTGTCTTGTAGCAAGACATAATAATATTAGCCTTGCACTTCTTTGATCAATTTGTATAATAATTCCATACATATCAAGCCCATTTATAACAATAATCAATACACAAATAAATACATCCCAAAGTACTACTTTACTACCTAAACATTACATAAGCATCATGAGGGATTTTCACATTCAGATTTAATGGTAACCTCTGTAAGATTGTATTTCAAGTACAACAGGAGTCTCAGTGTAGCTCCTCTGAGATTGGATCATAACATGATGATCTATAAATCTTGAAAAAATTTGTCTTTAACTTTGACTTGTAGAAGGAGGTCATGGTAAACAGGCTGATTTTGGCGAAAGGGGTTTGAAGTACGGAATCATTGTTTTCTGAATAGGATTCATATTGCTTAGCAGCAGGCTGTAAGTATTAACACGTGGTTCCTAACAATGTTCAACATTACCAAGGTGTTCTTCCGGGGTATCTAGAGGTGCAACTAAAAACCGGTTTTCAAAAAAACCGGACGACAAAACCGAACCGGTTTTCAACAAAACCGGTTTTAAAAACCGAAACGGTTTTAGACAACCGAACCGGTTGTACCGGTTTAAGTTTTCCAGCGGACCGGTTTTTACGGTTCTAAAACCGGTAAACCGGTTTTTGAAAAACCGTTAAAACCGATTTTTTTTTTTTTTTTGTCGAAAACCGCTAAAAACCGGTTTAAACCGGTTAAACCGGTTTTAAAAACCGGTCAACGTAAAGTCAAACTAGCCGTTGGATTTGAATAACGGCTAAAAACCGGTTTAAACCGGTTAAACCGGTTTTAAAAACCGGTCAACGTAAAGTCAAAGTGACCGTTGGATTTGAATACCGGCGAAAACCGGCGAAAACCGGTCAAAACCGGTTTTAAAAACCGGTTTTAACCGGTTTTGACCGGTTTTCGCCGGTTTTCGCCGGTTTTTAAAACCGATCGGGCAAAAAATGGTACTGTAGCACAGTAGCCTTGTGCTATTTTTTTTGACCGTTTTTTGTTGTCTTTTTTTTGATTTTTTGAATACTTTGAAGCTAGAACTTGTAGTATAAATATGTGTTTTGGGTTGAGGCTTAAAACACATCAAATCTCTCTTTAATCTCTCTATTATCTCTAATTTCTTTATAATGGAAAACACACAATCACAACAAGCTTCCACTAATCCTCCTCCGTTGAGTCTTCCGGTCACGAAAACATTACACACAAGATGATGTTCATCATGTTAAACCAACCGCACGAAATCCCGAGGTTTTTAATCATATGGATTTGTGTGTTATGAAGGATGGGACGGAAAAGGCGCGTTGCAAAAATGTTTGAGCTTTTATGCTTCCGGGCTAACACTACACTAAAGGCTCATATAGCCAAATGTTCGCGGTACCTCAAAATGCCGACGGTACTATTGGTGAGGATGGTCAAATTGTGTATATGATAATGATGCGCTTCAAAGAGATTTTGCGGGTGGGTCATTCAATATACTTATCCATTCAACCTCTTCGACAACGCCAAGCTTACGGCCATCATCAAAAAGAGGCTACACAGGCGGTATAAACAAGTAAGTCGTACTAAACTTAGAAGTGATGCTTTTAAATTATGGGAAACGGCTAAAATGATATTATTAATGGTTTTCATGATTATAAATATGGTGTTTCTATAACTACGGATGTTTGGACCGCACCACATGGTTCGGCAAATTCTTATCTCGCCGTTACGGCTCATTGGTTTAATCCGAATCTTGGTTATTAATGAAACGGACAATTGCTTTTAAACTATTTGGTTATCCACATACGGGATCTAATTTAAGAAAAATTTTACATGACACTTTAATTGAATATAATTTAGATGATAAAGTTTTTACGATTTCACTAGATAATGCATCTAATAATACTAAAGCTATGGAATTGTTAAAATTACGTATAAAACCCATTTTAGATGGTGCTTTTTTCATTCCCGTTGTGTTGCTCATGTTATAAATTTATCCGTTCAAGCGGCATTAAAATATGTGAGAGATTACGTTTGGTATTTAGGGTATATTAACAAATATATATCGCTCGTGTAATGAACGACAAATTAACTATAAACGTTTTCGTAAACAATGTGGTGAACCATGGCTAGGACCGAAATTAGATACACCTACTAGGTGGAATTCTACTTATGTTATGTTTGAAAATATATTACGACAACGTTCTACTTTAGATGCTTTTAATGAATTACTTGTTGATAAAACCGTTCTACTTGATAGATGAGCAAGATTGGGATCGACTAAATGATTTAACTAATTTTTACAAGTTTTAAAGAGGCAACAACTATAGTATCGGTGTTTATTACCCAACTAGCCCATTAGTTTTAAATCAAGTTTATGCTATGACGGAAAAATTAGACAATTAAAAGACTCACCTACTCAAATGTTTAGAAAATGGTTAAAGTTATAAAAAGAGATTTATAAAATATTTTGCTACTTTACCTTTGGTTTATACTTGTTCCGCCGCACTTAATCCATGTTTAAATGTTGAGGCGTAGAATTTTAATAAGAAGAATAATGGAAAATTTAGAATTATCTTTTGGGTTGGACGGTGAAGATCCCAACTATATAGAATCTCAAGTTTTAAATTTAATGATTATTTTAAAAATTGTTTGAAATTTATGCAACAAAATATGGTCAACAACCAAACCCAATTCTCGACCCAATGCGGGCGGTTCGTCCCGAATGACAAGGGACATTAACATAAACCTTTATAATACTTTACGTGAAGACGCTACAAAGCGTCAACGATCATCGCCCCGACAAGCGAGTTGGGACAATATATGGCTACAAACTTTTAACAACTTTAAGTCCCGATGAGTTTGCAAACTTTGACATTTTGGCTTGGTGGAAAGAAAGGAAATCCAATTTCCAATTTTAGCCGCTATGGCTCGTGACTTATTAGCGGTCCAAGCTTCGACGGTAGCTTCCGAATCGGCCTTTTCTCATAGTGGTCGAATTATATCGGATGAAGGACAAAACTTAGCCCGAATCCGTGGAAGTATGTGTATGTTTGAAAGATTATATGGACGGAGTAGATAGGGTACAACATCAAACATCGTTGGAAGGTTCGATTGAAGAAGTTGAAGAAACTATAGCACAAGAAGAAGAAGACATGGGGATATCACCTCCGGCTACCGAATTAGATGAAGGTGAATTTGAACCATTTGATGTTGAAGAGTTAGATGTAGAAGAATTTTGGATGATTTAATTTCTTGAGTATACACGGGTGATGGCAATGCCGAGCTCGATATACTTGAGTATACTAATATGTTTTTGGGTGATGGCCATGCCGAAGCTCGAAATGTATTAGTATTTATTTATTTTTAGTTCTATAATTGTATTGTTTAAATAAAAGTTATGATTGTATTGAAATGTATTAGTATTTTATAGTTTTAGTTGTATGATTGTATTGTTTAAATAAAAGTTATGATTGTATTCGAAATGTATTAAATGTTTTAAATTCGAAAAAACCGAACCGTAAAATACCGATAAAAACGGATCCGAACATTTAAAACCGAAAAACCGAACCGTAAAACCGATAAAAACCGATTCGAACATTTGAAACCGAAAAAACCGATTCGAACATTTAAAACCGAAAAAACCGATTCGGAAAACCGAAAAACCGAATCGATTTTGGCAAAACCGGTTTTTAAAACCGGTTTTTGGAAAACCGAAAACCGGTAAAAACCGGTTTTTGTGCACCTATAGGGGTATCCCTCTCGTTGTGTGTGGGCTTCTTAATGTGCCATTTGCAGTAACGCTTTAGAAATGTCAGTTACAATTTATGAGCGCCCAAGACAAAAGATTGAAGTTCACTTCAGAGATCCTAAACAATATGAAGATCATCAAGTTATAGCCATGGTAAGATCATCAAATGGCTAAGTGTGTATCAGTATTAAAAAAGCTTATGGCTCGATTTTGTATTGGATGTCACCGATGATCATTTATTCTGTGGTTGTTTTCTGGTGTGAATTTTTCAAGAGTGTTCCTTCAAATGTTGGCACAATTTTCATGTTTTTGGTAACAGAACAATGTCCGAGCCAATCAATTACTTTCCACAATCTCTTTCATTCTTGATCTAGACCGAAGTCTCCTTTGATAGAATCAATTTGTTTTTCTTTGAGAAGGAACTCAAAATTGAGGAGATGCCGGAAAATTAAGAACAAAGAGATTTTACCTGTATCAGAATACAACATAGCGATTTCAATTGCGGGTCGGACCTGAACCCATTCTGACCCGTTTTAACCCATGGCCCAACCTGATCCAAACCGCCCGTTTTAAAACGTCTCATAATGCTTCAACATTACCTCCAAGTACCAATGACGAATGCTTTTGACAAACATGACTGCTTATAACTACATTATCTAAAGAGCATACTTCTTGGCAACTATGGCAGCAAGCTTCCAACTTCCCATTTCCAGCTTGACCAAGCATACCACATCCTTCTCCTAGCCCATTACCTATAATCAAGATTAAAACTATTATTAGAACCAAGGACGCATACGTACATCTAATTATACACTGATTTAGAAATTTAGAATTTTAAAGGGTGTTTGGACGTGCGTTATAAAACTATTTAAGGCTAACCTATTAGCAAAATAAAAATATAACTAAATACATAAGAACACAAAGCATAGAACATTATATTAGTTTAATAAGTTGCAACTTGCAAGTTTTAAAAATAGTGACTTTAGCATAGCGGACTTTTACTTGAATATACAGTTTCATATATTACTTACAAATGCCGTCACAATGACTAAGGGGGTGTTTGGTTCGCCGTAATCCTCCGTAATTGGATGTAATTGTAATTTGATTACATTACGTAGTCTGTTTGGTTCGCAGAATGGAGGGAATGTAATTCAGATTACATTACGTAGGCTGTTTGGTTTGCGTTGTAATTGTAATTCAGTCATTCCAATTACATCCAAGGAGGAATTGATTACATAGGATGTTGGATGGAAAGTTTTGAATTACGTTGTAATTTAATTTTTTATTATTATTATTATTATTATTATTATTATTATTATTATTATTATATAAATACTAAAATAATAAAATTTATATAATAATAAAAGTAATAGTAATAATAATTATTATTATAATTATAATTATAATAATTTTATATATTTATTTACTTTAATAATAATAATTAAACTAATAAATAATAATAATAATAATATAATAATAATAATAATAATTAATAATATTAAAATTATTATAATAAAAATAATAATAATAAAAATAAAAATAAAAAAATAATAATAATATAATAAAATAATAATAATAATAATAATAATAATAATAATAATAAATAATAATTATAAAATAATAAAATATAATATTAATAATAATAAAATAATAATAATAATAAATGATAATTAATAATAATAATAATAATAATAATAATAATAATAATAATAATAATAATAATAATAATAAAATAAAAATAATAATAATAATAATATAAATAATAATAATAATAATAATAATAATTATAAAATAATAAAATATAATATTAATAATAATAATAAATGATAATTAATAATTAATAATAATAATATTAAAATAAATAATAACAAACACATAATAATAATAATAATAATAATAATAATAATAATAATTATTATTATTATTATTATTATTATTATTATTATTATTTATTATTATTATTATATTATATTAATTAATAATAATTAATATAATATAATAATAATAATAATAATAATAATAATAATAATGTATTATTATTATTTTATTATTTATTTTAATATTATTATTATTAATTATTAATTATTATTTTTTATTATTATTACTATTTATTATTATTATTATTTTATTATTATTATAATAATAATTATTATTTTATTATTATTATTTTATTTTATTATTAATATTATATTATTATTATTATTATTATTTTATTATTATATTTTTATTATTAATATTTTTATTATTATTATTATTATTTATTTTAATATTATTATTTATTTTTAATATTATTATTATTACTATTATTATATTATTATTTTATTATTATTATTATTGTTATTATATTAACTTTTTAAGTTTTATAAAAAAAATTGAATTACATTACGTTGCGAGTCAACCAAACACATTGGCAGATTTCATCAATTACAATTACAATACATTACAATTACAACACATTCCAATTCTTTAAATTACAATTACATCAAATTACAATTCCTTCCAAAGATTACAATTCCTTCAAAAACATTCTGTGAACCAAACGCCCCCTAAGAATGCTACAAACTTATAAAGATACTTTTTGCATTATCATTAAAACAATGCTTAGAGGCCCACATCAAGTATGAGTAAACCACTACAAAAGTGATTTCATATAACAATACACAATTTTGGCAGTAAATGCTTATTTATCCATATTAACCTGTAAACATGCTAATAACTTGAGAGTACAAATGCAATCCCAAGAATTCTCTAGATTATCGTTAAAGAAACAAAAAAGACGACTTACAATGTACGAAAGTAGTCCTCTCAGCCATCTCGCCTTTCAACCATACATTCTGAACCTTAGCTAAATGATAATGGGGAATGCTAGTTGTTCTTCAAACATGATCTACCAGACAACATCTTGTTCTCAATCTACGACCATGGGATATGAGTTGTACTTTCAATGGCAAGGATTGGATCTTTAAGAGCTCTTTTGCAAGCAATATTTTAGACACATAGACTAAGCACTTCTCTATGAACTCCTTAGCTAGTGGATCTTTGACTTTTAAGAGACCATTGGGCTATACCCTGCAACATAGGAGACCAAGATAACATCAGAAGCTCAAACATATTTACATTATTTTGTTTATTTAATGTATCAAACCGTGCTTTATGTAGTTTATGGTTCTGTTTTGTTTAGCTAGTGACAATGATTGTAAAAGATCATAACCACCATAGTATCTAAGAGGGGACATGCCGAGAAAATGGAAAAAACTGTCCGGTTCATAAAGAACATTCATTTATAATGCTTCAATATATTTAAACTTCTATATGTCCAACTCGACTCTTTACATGTTAATAAGAATACAAATATATTTTTATTCAAAAAGCATGCTTTAGCATGTTACATACTTTTTCATTAAATAGAAAGCTTTATTGTCAAAACGTATCAATTAGTGAAAATTCAATTTGGTTACTCCAAAAAGTGCATAAAATATAGTGCTAACCACATTATACTTGAGGTTATACGTACAGATTCATCAAGTTCCTTATATAGAACAACACCTCACCATAAAACTTGGTAAATATCTTAATAGCTTTAACAAACCTGCTTAAGACCTTCATGACAATCATTTATGTTGAAATTAATATATGCATCAGGTCCACGAAGTCAAATGGCAGCTTGATCATAAGCCCTATATCAAACAGCAAATTCATATACCAAAATAGTGGGTCAAAGGGTGATAAAAAATGGGTGTTGTATTTATCTAGCAGCAGCATGAGCAGTGTCAAAACCACCGGTAAGCATCAAGTAACAGAACTTTCAATAGAACAACCAAGTCAGGTACTAATATAATCAGATTCAAACTGAATTAGAAATATACAATTTGTCAAACGGTCTTCATTAGTCATAACTACTTACCCATGTATATTTGTTTCCCGCAATCCCTACAGAAATCAGAGAGGTAAAGATCACACATTAAAAAATATAACCAAATATATGTACTATTTTCGTTACAAAATGAAAATCGAAAAGCAAATAACACAATCATATATTATATAATCATTTCGTAAGCATAATCTTAGGTAAGCCGAGATATTATTGATCAGCGGCGAGAAGTTTCATGCTCAGGAATCATGACAAATTACAAAATATCCGTCACACGACTAAAAAGATAACTAAAGCACACTCTTAGCCGTCTAACAAATATTTAGCTCCTTATCAACTTATTACTCAAAATGTTTACACTACTGTTGTTAGTTACTACCATCACAAGTCCCAACAAAAAACAATTCTTGCTAATTCCTGAAGTGAAAAAGAAAGGCACTAACAATTAGACATCAAATTGGAAGGGTAACGCTCTCATCAGTGAAAATCAAAACGTGGACCTTTTTTGTGGAAAGAGAGAATATCAACAGAAAAAACAACTTTAAATGGAGTGATTAACATTTATCACTATCGTACATGGCTTTAGCTTTTATGCTTTTATACAACCCATATTATTTGCGGACCATAGTTGGAGATTTTCAAAATATCCATACCCTATAGAGTCTAAAGGTGGGAAGATGTGAACTCATTTGATAATCTACATCTATTAATATTATAGTACATGACGCATGCATTAAACATGGGCTTTAGGATAATTTCATCCATTTCGGCCCATTTTACATGTTCCATTTAAAGCTATAAGTTTCATTTGACCCGTTTGAGATTATTAAAAAAAACAAATCAAACTTAATGAGATAGAAGTAGATCAAAAATTGCAGCTTGTGAAATTTCCCAGTTTAGATTTCACCTAACTTGAAATAAGTTATTAAGACTTTAAGTCGCGATAACTGATCCAAAAACACCCCCATATTATACAAAGAGAGCATCATAAGAGCTTGCAAACCATAAAAGATTACAATTTACCTCTAGCATGCAAATATCACCGACCCTTCAAGTTCATCAAGGACAGTTGGATTCTTGCTTGACCCTGAGCAAAGAAGGTTGCTTATAATTGGATTTATGTACTTCTCACTTAGTGAGTATATCTACACCACAATAAAGATAATCAACTAATATATCTTGAAAAGTGTAAATAAAAAATAACGACACACAAATATTAACCAGTTAAACTAAAATGGAAGATTATCGAAGCATAAGATATGACCTTCTACAATCATAAAATGATCAACCTGGCCCATTTTTTAACTTCAAATTTAAGTATTCTAGTCTACGATATCAGTCATGGAAATACAACTACTAATCCATAACCATAACTAACCATAACTTTGTAGCAAAAGTTTAATGGGCTAACCAAGATGTGTGATTTGTTGGGACATGATCACAGATTGTTTTCTAAATTAATACTATATACAACGATGATTTCACCCAACCAACAATTACTAATCCGGATTTGAGGATTACAAAATCAATTAAAATTCTGATTAGAAAAACCCTAATCCAAGATCTTTTAAACGACAAACAAAGGTCAATTATACAATATCATATTCAATTTACAAACATAAAGATGAAAACTACATAAACACTTACCATCAAATCTATTCAAAAAATCGATTCCTAAGTTTCAGTTGCATCCCTACAAACACAATGAAATCGAATTAAAGTCTAAAAATGAGTTAAGAAAAATTAGATTATACAATTGATCATGTGATTTTATTCATCATAACATAGCAAACCCTCAAACCTTAATTGGTCTTTTTTAATAACCTGGATCATATTGATTAATTTGGAGTACTCACCCAAATTTAGATGATAAAAGTGGGTTTTAGGGGAAAGATCATATTCATCGATTTGAGTTATTAGGGTTTTTTTGGTCGTTAGGTTGTGGAAAACATATGAAACAGAGAGGTGATATCACTGATTTTGGGAGTTCCGGTTTTTTATTTATAATTTTCACCCAAAAGTATTCACTAATGAATGTCAAGGACATGTGTATTTTTAATTTTTTTTTTTCTACATCTAATAAAACACGAATTTTTTCGAGTCTTGCTAAATTAGGAGAGAAACAAAGTAAATTATTTTTCAAAATTCAGGAAAAAAAATTCAATTTTAAAATATATTACCAAATATAGTATGGTTTGATTTTTTTGAAATGAAAAATTCCCACTAGGGGTTTTGTTTTATTATATAAAAGATTGGTTATGGATAAAAACGAAAGTGGGTTTATAAGGCTCATTACATTTGTATTGATTACATTAAAAGATTATCTTTGAAATCAAATCTTTTATAAAGCCGTGCTTCTTGTTAAAACCTCGAAAGATTTTGTGAGGTAGTTATCAAAAATCTTTGTGTTTCATTTAACAAAGTCTGTGTTTTGATATTATCCCACATTGGTCGGGGATAAAAATGAAAGTGGGTTTCTAATGCTCACTATAAAGTGTATTAGAATGCATGCTTTATACTTTTATAAGAGCATCTCTAATGCATTGAGTTTAATACAGTGATACATCATCGCCACATCAACATCTTATTTTTTCCTACAAAACATCCTCAATGCATTGAACTATACATAATCTAATGAATCTCCGCATCATCAAATATATTCCTTTACTTATAATATAATGTGTATACAATTATACTATTTTAATATATTTATATATTTCGTACTAAAGTGGGATTCACACTTATACTATTTTAATGCTTTTTATTCTTTTATAACCGTGTATTGAGAGTGTGTTCAGAGACAACCTATCATTAAATATATGATGATGTGTCACAGCCACAATGCATTGATCAAACAATAGATTCTATTGAGTGATGCCATGTGGCTGATTGTAGATGGCCTAAGGCAAGAATGAAAAAGTTCAATACCGGTAACATTTATAAGAGGAGAGTTATTTTACATACCAAACTTTTCTCACATACCAAGGGACTCATCTCCACCATCCATCTAAAAAGAAATCAATGGCTGAGATTAAAAACATTTTATTATTTCACCTATTTTTTATAATTTAAATATCTTTTAAACCGTTAATCATTAAGTGAAAATATTTACACCATCGCGACGAGCATTTAATTATCTTTCTATAGACGGGCACTTTGATATATTTTCGAAAAAAGAAAAAAAATTCGTTTTTTTACGTTACTGAAATTTGAATGAAAAAAATCATATATGATAAAACACTAAATTGAATATCACATGTGTGTTAAATCATATATGATATGTAATATCATATGTGATATTACACTAATATCACATGTGATATTACATATCATATATGATATTACACTAATATCACATGTGATATTCAAATTAGTGTTTTATCATATATGATTTTTTAATGCAAATTTCAGTAACGTAAAAAAACGAAAAACTTAAAAAAGGTGAAAAATACGAAAAAAAATTTTATGTCGAAAGTATATCAAAGTGCCTATCTATAGATAGATAATTAAATGCTCGTCGCAATGATATATCTTTTTTCGCTTAACGATTAACGGTTTGAGAGTTATTAATATATGAAAAAAATGATGAAAGTGAGTTTTTTAAATTGTTGGGATTAATCTTATCCATTAGATCAAATAAAAATGGATGGTGGAGATTGATCCCTTGGTATGTAAATAATCTTTTGTCCTCAAATGATCTTAAATCCATTTATAATACAAATTCTTTATTCGTGTATATATATATTTTTTTAATTTTTTGTCTTTTAAAAGACTTGAAAACCATTTAGAAGTTTTTTTCAATAAAATCAAATACTTTATACAGTCGTTTTTCTTTATTTGTTCAAAAAAAAAAAAAAAAAAAAAAAAAAAAAAAAAATTGTATAAAGTCATTTGTTTGGATCATAAAAAACTTTTGTTCAAATATCCTATTGAAGATGCTATTAACACACGATCACAAACTTCTAGCATCTCAAAAGCATAAATTATGCAACGTTCCTTATGTATTACTACGTAATATCAACCAAAGCTATTGACAAATTGTAAAGTGACGCTTTGAAATCAATTGTGATGTTATAGACAAAAGCTTTGAACAAATGAACAGATGATTAAATTTTAAAGTGAAGTTAGATGGAAATAAATGGTCAATAAAGGATTTATCATGTGATTTATGTTGTAGAGAATGTTTATTTTAACTTTTTATATTAATTGTAATGTAATATGAAACTTTTCTCAAAAAACAAAGACGGAATGTATTTTCGGTAGTTGCCACATTGGTTTATAGCTTTTTCGTTAGCACCTAGTAACCAATGTGATAGCTTGGGTAAACTAACCCTTTATCATATGATTCTAGATATATACCCACTTTTGGTTACAACCAATGTTTTGAAAACCATGTTTATAATCGACCCGGTCGAGTTACCGGTCACCGGGTCAACCGGTTCAACCCGGTTTTTATAAAAAAAAATTGAAAAAAACTAAACCCGGCCGGGTTTCGAGAACCGGGTTGACCCGGGTCACTCAAAACCCGGCGGGTCTAACCAGTTAACCCGGTTTTAAAAACCCGGGTTATTTTGACCGGTTTTTTTGCCCGGAACCGGTCCAACTGGTTAACCCGGCCGGGTCGACCCGGGTTTCAAAACATTGGTTACAACCTTCTCCAGTGTGGGACAATTTGCTCTCCCGTAGAATTAAAGTACATAGCTTTTGTGTCAAGTGAGGGATCACTACGACAAATGTATTATTTGCTAGCTTCCTTTATATTTTTCGCCCTTGCAAACATGTTGTAAAGTTATTACACTTAAAAGACTATGATTATCACACTTACATACTATGGTACCAAAATATACTTTGCTTTTGTTTCACTGGTACATAATAGACCAAAATAGTACAAGTCGTAGTAGAATCATGTGAAATGCATTAAGTTTTGTTGGAAGTTAACCATGAAAGGGGTATATCTTGCAATATTCTTTTTAAGATCCGAAAATTATATACGGGTACTTGTACGAAAAATTGACTCCAATCTAACACAAGTTCTATATAACTGGAACACATCCCGCATAAATATATCTGGATATGAAGTTGCAAGCGCTAGGTCTACAGTAGCGATCCATGTAGGATGTGTTCCGGGTATTATCAAGAGTCTATATATATTAGCTTGTTGAACACAAACATATAAAACCACACATAGTATAAAAAAAACCGCACTAGATAACAATATAGATAGAACTAGTGATGCAAACTAGATACAAACATGAAACTGTCAGTTTCCACCATAGTATTACATGTAAGTTGTTGCAACTAAATATTGTTCTTCAAGTATTTAAACTACTTAAGATTTGGTTAGCAGATGGATGTTATGATAGTAATTGGTTAAAGAATCTACACTACCAAACTAACTATTGAATATCACAAGGAGCAACATATGGAAATAAAAATATTAATGAAGATAGAAAATGAGAAAATTTGTCATCTATATATGATTTCACATATACAGCAAGTCTCTTAACGAGCATTCTAAACAATTGAATTCATAGTTCTAGCCTATATATGCAAGCATTGTTTTGAACTCGACCACGGTTTCATTATCCTATTGGGTTGATTTATTCTCGATATACTTAACAAAGTCAATGTCCGGAATCCCATTTTCATCTCGAAATGTATAGGTGCCCAATTTGTTGAGGTCATGATTCGTCGACTTGATATTGACACCAACGAAGGTTGTTTTTTTCTCATCATATCCCACCATATGTTCTTTTTCATCATTATCGGTCAAGTTGTCTAAAACCATGGTTGAGTCAACTCGGCGAGTTAACTCCAATGGTTTGACTCGCCCTTTTAGTCCAAGCATGTTGGAAATATTCTCATTGTTGAGACGATTTATAAAACTTTCACCATTCACATTTATCTTCGTGTATGATTCCCAGATTTGGTACACTAACCAAAGGCCAAAAACCACAAACAATGCATAACGAAATGTATGTTTAGTTTTTGATGATGTGAATTGTGTGTTCACAAATTTGAATTGATAACTCGTCATAATCAACCACTTATGGATTCGGACTTCCTGCAAAACTCAAACTATATAGTTTAGATGCAATATAAACTCATGATCATGTAGATTAAACATCGAAAAAAGGCAAATAAAAAATATGGAAACTAAAGAAACATTACCTCTAGTATAAGTCCGAAACTATTCGCAAAGGAACACTCTTGAAACGATCGTTATGTTTTAAACAAAATATTTTGAACGAATGAAGAATGTTTAAATTGTGAATTGAACTTAGATGGCATATAAAACGGCCAACAAGTATTTTACATGTGATTCAATCACGCAATATGCTCACATGATGTGTCGCATATAACTTGAACCAATCAGATAATGACGATGAATATACTATAAAGCGTGGCTCTCTATCTAATTAGTTCAAGACCATATGACGCAAGCTACGTATACGAATCATTCACGAGGACTTATAACTAAACCTGTTTAGTTCAATAGGGTTTCATGCCTAATGTAATCAAGATCCTCTTATGGTCTATAGTCTAATACAATATTAGCGTCCTACCGCGCAAAGCGGCGGTTACAATTAGTTTGTGTTGTTTCTTTTCTTTGGTTTTTTTTGCTATTTTAGAAGAATTTTGTATGTGATTGGCATGTGTAAAAAGAAAATGAAAATATATTGGGGGGAATTTCAAATTTGTGAAAGTTGAAAGGAGATTTTTAGAAGTTGATGACGAGATTAGATTTGAAGTGTTGAATTTTAAAATGTGGCTTGGAGTGTGAAATATATTCCTTAGTCAATCCAATTGGTTAAATTGTTGTTTATATTGAAATGAATCGAGATTGATAAGGAGTTGGTTAATGATGCTCGAACATGTACTTGTTTTGAGTGTCTATTTATTTTCTGTCAGGCTATATGGATTGATTACTAGTAGAAATATAGTTGGAGCTCTTTTGTGTCTTGAACTTATATTAAATGCGGTTAATCTCAATTTTGTAATATTTTTTTATTTTCTTTATAGTCGTCAACTAAAAGAAGCAATTATTTCTATTTTTGCTATAGCAATTGGAGTTGCTGAATCCGCTATTGGACTCGCTATTGTTTCATCAATTTATGGTAACTAAAAATCAACTCGTATAAATTAACTAATTTCTTGAATAAGTAATATTATTCTATTAAAATAAATTTTAGAATTTTCATAAATCAACTAAAATTAGCATGTGTGCCATGTAAGGTATGATCATTGTCTAGGATATGATTGGGGACACGTATGATTTATAGTCTAGATAATTTGATCCTCACGAAAAGTGTCAAAGTATCAAAAAGATATCAAAGAAACTAAGAGATGAAACAATAGTCCCAAGATTAAAGGTCAAAATTTGGTACCTAAACTAAAAAAAGTGGACAGTTAAACAAAACAAATTATAACTTAAATCATTCACTAATTACTTAATAATATATGTAAAGCCGTCACTCGTCTTCAATTATTAATAGAGGATTGATGTGCCCTAATGATGTTGATCAATTGCTTTACTTATCATGATGGTTACTGTGTAATTTTCTAATATAGGATGATGAAAAAAAAAAGATTCCTAAGTTTACACCAACTTATAACTTTTGTATTACTTGGTTTTTTATCAACGTCGATTATTCATATTGTATATAACATATCTCACAATGTCTCTTATGAGACTTGAACACACAATCTCTTTGTTGGCAGGCATTTCATATACCACTAGATCAATTGGTCAAATGACTTGAATATCGCGTGTAATAACTAATTGAGTGTCATAAATAAAAAATATAAGTTACAGTAAAAATTGCATAAGTCTTCTATTATTTCAATTGTCAAGATTCACGATTTAAGTGAAAGTAAGATCACAGGCTCAAGATTTTCTGTCATTTCTTAATGTTAAAACGTGTTCTAATTAACAAAGTTTGTGTTTTAATGTTGTCCCACGTTGGTTTGAGATAAAACTAAAAGTCTTTATAACTCTCATTACACTCCCATACTTCAAGATGTAACAAAGGTTTTTGTATATTAGCAATGAAAAAAGTTCACTTAAACAACAAATATACAAGAGCCTATGTCAACCCTTTTTGAATTTTAGAAAAAAATTAAATATTGTAAAAAGCATTCTAAACAACTGAATTTATAGTCCTAACATGCATTACTTTGAAGGTTGAGGAAAGCCAAGTGTTTTTGGTGTGTGTTTGTATAACACGTGTGTGTTATGTGTGTGTTTTAGTGTGTGCGTGTTAATGTGCAGCTTTTTAAAGGTTGAAGAAAGCCAAGTGTTTGTGTTTTACATTTTCAGTCCTTGTTTTTTTTTTTTTTTTTTTTTTTTTTTTCAAAAGTAAAAAAATAGTTATTGTAAATTTTAGTTATGTAACTTTAAAGAAAATGTTTTTTTGGATTTTATAAATGGAAAAGAAGAAGAAAAAATGAGACCCAAAATATGGTGTTATGGTTGAATATGATAAGGGGTGTTTTTTTGTGAGTTAGGGTGAAAAGGATAAAACTGATGTGACGCAGAGGTGGCAGTGTGTTAAGGTTTAACTTAAGTTACCACACCCTCCGCTCTAAGAGTTTATGTTGTGTTATTGTTTGTGTAAGTTTTCATAAGTCTTCTGTTATATCAATTGTCAAGTTTTACGATTTAAGTGAAAGTAAGATCCAAGCTCAAGATTTTGTGTCATTTCTTAATGTTAAAATGTGTACTATTAAACTAAGTTTGTGTTTTACTGTTGTCCCACATTGGTTTGAGATAAAAGTAAAAGTGGCTTTATAACTTTCATTACACTCCCACGCTACAAGGTATGTTAAAGATTTTCGTATAACATCAATGAAAAAAGTTACTCGCACTTAAACATCAAAAATACAAAAGTCTAGTCTTGATATATGCCTTTTAAAATTTTCGGAAAAAAAATTAAATACTGTAAAAAGCATTCTAAACAACTGAATTTATAGCCCTAACATGCATTACTTTGAACTAGGGGTGCAAAAGAGCCAAACTTTTATCAAGCAACTTGAGCTCGACTCAATCGAGCGAGCTTTTATCGAGCTCAAGCCCAATAAACTGGCTCGAAACATATAATGAGTCTTAGTAGAGCCAAACTTTTATCAAGAAACTTGAGCTCGACTCAATCGAGCGAGCTTTTATCGAGCTCAAGCCCAATAAACTGGCTCGAAACATATAATGAGTCTTAGTATAGGTATATTTTTGATAGCTCGGCACAAGCGGTTATCGAGCTTTCCGAGCCTTAGTATAGGTATATTTTTATATTATTTTTAAAAATGTCAATAAGGACTGGTTTGAATATTAACCTAATAATAAGGACTAACTCGATAAAAGATAAAATATTATATTCTAGACGTACCCTTTAAACTAGAATGTTGGCCTTGGTTATAAGACTTTTATTGTTAGTTTTATTACTCTTTATAGCCTTAACATGTTGGCATTCTAAACAACTGAATTTATAGCCCAAACATGCATTACTTTGAACTAGGGGTGCAAAAGACCCAAACTTTTATCAAGCACTCGAGCGAGCTTTTATCGAGCTCAAGCCCAATAAACTGGCTCGAAGCATATAATAAGTCGAGCTCGAGCTTTTGATAGCTCGGCTCAAGCGGTTATCGAGCTTTCCGAGCCTTAGTATAGGTATATTTTTATATTATTTTTAAAAATGTCAATAAGGACCGGTTTGAATATTAACCTAATAATAAGGACTAACTCGATAAAAGATAAAATATTATATTCTAGACGTACCCTTTAAACTATAATGTTAGCCTTGGTTATGAGACTTTTATTGTTAGTTTTATTACTCTTTATAGCCTTAACATGTTGGCATTCTAAACAACTGAATTTATAGCCCAAACATGCATTACTTTGAACTACGGGTGCAAAAGAGCCAAACTTTTATCAAGCACTCGAGCGAGCTTTTATCGAGCTCAAGCCCAATAAACTGGCTCGAAACATATAATAAGTCGAGCTCGAGCTTTTGATAGCTCGGCTCAAGCGGTTATCGAGCTTTCCGAGCCTTAGTATAGGTATATTTTTATATTATTTTTAAAAATGTCAATAAGGACTGGTTTGAATATTAACCTAATAATAAGGACTAACTCGATAAAAGATAAAATATTATATTCTAGACGTACCCTTTAAACTATAATGTTGGCCTTGGTTATGAGACTTTTATTGTTAGTTTTATTACTCTTTATAGCCTTAACATGTATGCATTCTAAACAACTGAATTTATAGCCCAAACATGCATTACTTTGAACTAGGGGTGCAAAGGAGCCAAACTTTTATCAAGCACTCGAGCGAGCTTTTATCGAGCTCAAGCCCAATAAACTGGCTCGAAACATATAATAAGTCGAGCTCGAGCTTTTGATAGCTCGGCTCAAGCGGTTATCGAGCTTTCCGAGCCTTAGTATAGGTATATTTTTATATTATTTTTAAAAATGTAAATAAAGACTGATTTAAATATTAACCTAATAATAAAGACTAACTCGATAAAAGATAAAATATTATATTCTAGACGTACCCTTTAAACAATAATGTTGGCCTTGGTCATGAGACTTTTATTGTTAGTTTTATTACTCTTAAAAATATCTTATATGGTTTTTAACTGGTTAAGCCAGTTTGTGATTCATGATCATGTAAAAGTTCTGTGTAAATACTATATTTTTTTGTGGCAACTGCAATTTACAATTCGTTTTGACACGTATAATGTTGGCCTTGGTTATGAGACTTTTATTGTTAGTTTTATTACTCTTTATAGCCCTAACATGTTGGCATTCTAAACAACTGAATTTATAGCCCAAACATGCATTACTTTAAACTAGGGGTGCAAAAGAGCCAAACTTTTATCAAGCAACTCGAGCTCGAGTTCAAGCTTGACTCAATCGAGCGAGCTTTTATCGAGCTCAAGCCCAATAAACTGGCTCGAAACATATAATGAGTCGAGCTCGAGCTTTTGATAGCTCGGCTCAAGCGGTTATCGAGCTTTCCGAGCCTTAGTATAGGTATATTTTTATATTATTTATAAAAATGTAAATAAAGACTGATTTAAATATTAAGCTAATAATAAAGACTAACTCGATAAAAGATAAAATATTATATTCTAGACGTACCCTTTAAACAATAATGTTAGCCTTGGTTATGAGACTTTTATTGTTAGTTTTATTACTCTTAAAAATATCTTATATGGTTTTTAACTGGTTAAGCCAGTTTGTGATTCATGATCATGTAAAAGTTCTGTGTAAATACTATATTTTTTTGTGGCAACTGCAATTTACAATTCGTTTTGACACGGAATGGTCTATCAGGTATTTGTTCGATCTCATTTCACATGCAATTTGCAATTCCTAACTTACATTACTTTGAACTAGGGGTGCAAACGAGCCAAGCTTTTATCAAGTAGCTCGAGCTCGAGTTCAAGTTCGACTCGCTCGAGCGAGCTTTTATCGAGCTCAAGCCCAATAAACTGGCTCAAAACATATAATGAATCGAGCTCGAGCGGTTATCGAGCTTTTCAAGCCTTAGTATAGATATATTTTCATATTATTCTTAAAGATGTAAATAAGGACTGATTTGAATATTAACCTAATTATAAGGACTAACTCGATAAAGGATAAAATATTATATTCTATACGTACTCTTTAAATCCTAATGTTGGCCTTGGTTATGAGACTTTGATTGTTAGTTTTATTACTCTTAAAAATATCTTATTTGTAACCGGTTAAGTCATTTGTGATTCTAGATCATGTACAAGTTCTGTGTGAATACTATATTTTTTTTGTAGCAGCTGCAATTTGCAATTCGTTTTGACACGTAATGGTGTATATGCTATTTTGTTCGAGCTCAGCTCAGCTGCAAATACCAGTTGGGACATATTCGAGCTTTTCATGTATATAATTTCGAGCTTTTTAAGCTAAGCTCGAATTCTGCTCGAGCCGAGCTCAAGCTAGGATGGTTAAGCTTGAAGAGCAATCGAGCCGAGCTCGAGCCAACATTTTCTTTCTCGAACCGAGCTCGAGCCTTGTTGAGCTCGGGCTTGGCTCGGCTCGATTACACCCCTACTTTGAACTCAACCACAGGTTTGATTACCGGATTGAGTCGATTCATTCCTGATAAACTTATCAATGTCAATGTTTGGAATCTCATTTTCGTCAAGAACTGTATAAGTGCCCAACTCGTTAAGGTCATGATTTGTCAACTTGATATATTGACACCAACAAAGGTTGTATTTTTCTAATCATATCCCACAATATGTTCCTTTTCAACATTATCGCTCAAGTTGCCTAAAATCATAGTTGAGTCAACTCGGCGAGTTAGCTCCAATGGTTTGACTCGCCCTTTTAGTCCAAGCATGTTAGGAATTTGCGAGTCGTTGAGATGAATTACAAAAGTTTCACCATTTACACTCTTTTTATTGTATGATTGCCAAATTTGGTACACTAACCAAACGCCAAAAACCACAAACAATGCATAACGAAATATATGTTTAGATTTTCATGATATAGATTGTGTGGTCACAAATTTGGATTAGTAACTCGTCATAATCACCATTTATCGATTTAGACTTCCTGCATAACTCAAACTTCATAGTTTAAATGCAATATAAACACATGATCATGTGGTTCAAACATCATTAAGTTACACAAAAAGTTCAAAAAAATTGCAATTGGAAAATATGGAAAAAGTTTAAATGAAGATTGTTTAAATTGTTTAAGTGAACTTAGATGGCATATAAAACGTTCAAAAAGTATTCTTAAAAAGTCGTTCTTCTTAGTTGTTAAAAACTCGGAGGATTTTGTGAGGTAGCTATTAAAAACCTTTGTGCTCCATATACTAAAAATTTTTGTGTTTTGGTATTGTGCCACATTGCCTAGAGATACAAATGAAAGTGGGGTTTTAATGCTTATTACAACTCACATGATATATGTGTGTTAAAATTCATTGTGAGAGCCTTGTAAAAAAGATTTAGTATTTCTACTAAATAGCGGGAGTGCTAGGGGCAGATTCGTTTTTGCTGCTGCCACACCCAATCATATTTCTATTAAAGAACAGCTGCCACACCAAGATTGGTAATCAGGCTAATGAATAGTGGTAGCTACAATATTAACGGTCGTTAACTAATGACGGTTATTTTTTTTATTTTTTTTTTAAATATAAATTCTTTTTTATATATATATATATATATATATATATATATATATATATATATATATATATATATATATATATATATTGAGTAATTGGTCCTTCATGTAATAGGTACGTTGCATAGTCAGTTTTTTATAACTAACTTTGCAATGAAACGCTAACAGATGGACAGTTTCCGTCACAAAATTGGAAAAACTACAAAAATAGTCTTTATAATTATCGATCCGTTACAGAATTAGACCATTGCGCTTCGCGGCAGCTCACAACGGAATTAATAATTTTGTATTCAAACTCCCGCAGCGATGCGCGGGGCTTCACACCTCGTTTATAACATACGTGATTACTATACACATTTTTTTATCTATAACATAAAGAATTCATATATACATTTTTTATTTCTTGTCTTTAAAAAAACTTCAAAATCATTTAAAAACTCTTTTTCAATAAAATCAAATACTTTATAAAGTCATTCTTCTTTATTTGTTCAGAAAGAAATTAATATTGTATGAAGCAATTTTTTATTATTACAAAAAGCTTTTGTACAAGCACCCTATTGAAGATGTGATTATTAACTCAAAAATGAAGTTCTAGGCTTCCAAAATTAAACTATAGATGATAAATACACAAATTAAAGAATGTTACCTTCGGTATAAAATTGAGCAAAAGCTATTTATGCAAATGCAAAGTGACACTCTAAAATCGTTTATTACAACTGATTGTGTCGACTCATTCATGATAAACTTATCACGATCAATGTATGGAATCCCATTTTCATCAAGAATTGTATAGGAACCATATCCATGATTCGTTAAAATCATGACTTATCGAATTCATAGTCAACACTTCTAGTAACGCAGTTGCTCGTCCCTTGACACCGTCAATGGATGATACTTTCTTATCATATCCCTCCACATGTTCCTTTTCGGCATTATCCATCAAGTTGCCTAGAACCACAGTTAAACTAAATCGGGGAGCTAACACATCGGCTTGAGATTAGTCGCCCTTTCGGTCCAAGCATGTTGGAAAATTGATCTTTGTTGATACAAATTGTTTAAGACGTGAAGTGAGCTTAAATGTCAAATACAGCAGTCAAGAAGTATTTTACATGTAATTTAACTTGTGCAAATTATCTTTTCTTTTCTTTTTCTTTTTTTTTTTTATTTTATTTTTCTAAATACTTTTCATGTACAAACTTTGTTTAAAATGTCATTGTACATATTGCGTTGTAAATTTAGCGATGTATATAGTTGGCATTTTATAGCAGGGAAAATAATGGTATGACACAAGTTTATAACAAAAGCTTTGAACAAATGGTTAAATTCTAAAGTGAAGTTAGACGGAAATGAATGGTCATGAAAGGATTTTTCTTGTAATTTATGTTGTATATATATAATTTTTACTTATATCATCCCTTATTAATTGTAATGTAATATGCAATGTTTTGAAAACCGAGTTTATAATCGACCCGGTCGAGTCACCGGGTCAACCGGTTCGATCGTCTGGTCAACCCGGTTTTTCATTAAAAAATATTAAAAAAAATAACCGGGTCAACTGGTTCGACCACCGGGTTAACCCGGGTCAACCGCCGGTTCAACCCGGTTTTTATTAAAAAAAAATTGAAAAAAACCAAACCCGGTCGGGTTTCGAGAACCGGGTTGACCCGGGTCACTCAAAACCCGGCGGGTCTAACCGGTTAACCCGGTTTTAGAAACCCGGGTTATTTTGACCCTTTTTTTTTGCCCGGAACCGGTCCAACCGATTAACCCGGCCGGGTCGACCCGGGTTTCAAAACATTGGTAATATGAAACTTTTTTCAAAAATTAAAGACAGAATGTACTTTAGTACTTGCTAATAGCAACTTTGGTTTCTAAACTAAATATCCAAAGTGACAGTCTCGCAAGTACCAAAACTCATTTTCATCTATAGTAACTGTTTTTCATATAATTCTCTATATATACACACTTTTGGTTACAATCTCCTCCAATGTGGGATATTTTGCTCTTCTGTAAAATAAAAGTATTTAGCTTTTGTGTCAAGGGAGAGATCACTACAACAAATGTGTTGGTATTTGCTAACTTCCTTTATAATATTCACACTTGCAAACATGTTGTAAAGTTATTACACTTATATAAGCTTATAACTCGACCGAAGGTTTGATAACTTTCATTACCCGATTGATTCAATTCATTCTCGATAAACATATCATGGTCCATTGTCAGCAATCCTATTTTCGTCAAGAAATGTATAGGCGCCATTTTCTACCTCGTTAAGGGCATGATTTGTCTAATTCCTCCTGTCCCTTAACACCATCAAGTGTCGTTTCTTTATCATCATATCCCTCGATGATATGTAAGTGTTACAACAAGTTTCAATGATGATAATAGGATTTTCTTGAGTGTGTTACCTAACTGTGAAAATTTTGGAAAGTTCGTTGGCTCTCCATGGACTTAACCCATTTTAAAACAAGCCTTGAACCATTGTAATATGTAACTGTTGTTCTTACTTTGATTATATGTGTTTGTAACCAACAATTTATTGGATACTTGGATAGTTGGATGTAACTTTAGATGGGCTAAGACTAAGAGGTGACAGTAAAGGAGTTCTTAAGCAGTTAAAAATTCTTGTTATGCAAGAAAAAGAAAAATGCATATGTCAATATTTTACATCCATTGAAACGAATTAGTAGCAGTAGCAGTAGCAGGGGGACATTCAATACCACTACGTCAACCATTGTGAGGCTAAGAGTTTGGGTTTCATACAATTGTTTGTGTATGTTCCGTTACTCTTATGTTATACCGATTAGTTGTCAAGTTAGACGATTTAATTGATAGTATAGTAAGACACAATTTTAAGATTTTGTGTTAGCATTTCATGTTGGAATGTGTAGTCTCATTTAATGAAGTGTGTGTTTTAATATTGTCCCATATCGGATAGGGATAAGAATGAAAGCGGTTAACTAATATAGCGTATATAATACCGAAATATTCAACGAAACTTCCTTTTTTGTTTCAAAAAATCAATGCGAAATGTATGTTTAGTTTTTGAAACAATCCTAAAACACGTCAATTTTATTCAAGCAACCTATGTTTTTTTTGGGGTGCAGACTTCGTATAAAAGATGTGATTATTAACAAACGAAAATGAAGTTTTAGGATTCCAAAATTTGACTATCACGACTTATCGACTTAGTTCCTCGTCCCTAAGAACCATCAAAGATTGTTTCTTTCTCATCATATCCTTCCACATGTTCCTTTTCGGCATCAAGTTGTCTAGAACCATCGCTAAATAAAATACGCGAGCTAACTCATTGGCTTGAGTTTGAATCACCGTTTTAGTCCAACCATGTTGGAAAATTGATCTTTGTTGATACGGATTGTTACAGTCTCGTTATACTTATCGTAGTGTATGATTGCCAAATTTGGTCTAATAGCCAGAGATTGACAGCTACAAACGATGCATAACAAGGTGTATGTTTTGTTTTTGACGATTTTGATTGGGTGTGCACAAAGTTGATGTGGTAACTCGTCATAAGCAACCACTTATCAATCCGGCCTTCCTGCATGATTTCATAAACGCAAGAAGAATGATCCATAAAGTGATAAAACAATTCTTTTTAACAAAGATGCAATTTAAAGACATGATCATGAAGTTCTAGCATACCCAAATTACACTCAAGTAGGGGTGCAAACAAGCCGAGCTTTTATCAAGCAACTCGAGCTCGAGCTTGAGTTTGGCTCGATCGAGTTGAGCTTTTATCGAGCTCAAGCCCAATATATTGGCTCGAAACATATAATGAGTCGAGCTCGAGCTTTTGATGGCTTGGCTCGAGCTTTTATCGAGCTTTTTCGAGCTTTAAGTAAATAAGGGTTAATTTAAATATTAACCTAATTATAAATAATTATTCAAGTTATGGAAATCATTTTGCTCAAGTATTCAAGATCTATGAAGCTTATGACGTCTCGCGAATAATATTTTATTGAACTATTTTAGAAATTCGAACCTTAACTAGTATTTACTGATTATGTTTCATTTTAATGTTAGACTTGTTTCATCTTCTTGACTTTTGACTCTTGACTCTTTAATGTATGGCATCAGGTGACAATTTAGTCATATTTTGTCCAAGTTAGATATGATTCATTGGTTTAGGTGTATGTCCCTTTTGTAGAGTCTTTATATGATTTTATTCATTGGGTACTGTATTGTATTTGTTCTTCTTTTCGAGTCTCAAGTCTCAACTCCTTAATCAACCTGTTCAGGAGTTGGAATAGGGGTGTAAATGTGTAATCATGTATTCATATACATATATTTGAGCTTTTCAAGCAAAGCTCAAGCTTTGCTCGAAACTGAATCGAGCCGAGCTCAAGCCTAGATGGTTAAAGCTTGACGAGCTATCGAGCCGAGCTTGAGCCCAGTTTTTTTTTCGAGCCGAGTTCGAGCTTTGTCAAGCTCGGGCTTGGCTCGGCTCGGTTACACCCCTACACTCAAGTTTTGAACAATGAGTATGAAAAATGCTAAAAACCAGTTGAGATGTTTAGGCATCATATTTTACACGAGTGAAAAAATGTTTAAGATGTGAAGTGGGCTTAGATGGAAAATAAGGCAGTCAAGAAGTATTTTACATGTGATTTAAGTTGTGCAAATTATCCTTTTTTAACATTTTCTAAATACTTTTCATAATTTCATGTGACTTCTGCCATTGGGCTCATGTTTAGGGAATTGGGCCCAGTTATTACGCCAAAATGTTACAAACTTTGTTCAAAAAGTCATTGTACAAATTGCATTGTAAATTTTAGGCGATGTATACATTAGACATTATAGCAGGGAAAATATTTTGTTATTGTCCCACATTGGCTAGAGATAAAAATGGAAGTGTATTTTTAATGCTCATCATCCTTTGAAAGCTTCGTAATGTAGCAATGAAAACATTTAATACTTGTAAAACAATGTCTTTGAGTGATCATTGTGTTTTAACTTTTTTTTCTTTTGAAAAAGACTTCAAAAGCATTCAATAACTTTTTTCTTTTGAAAAATAAATTGTTTAGTTGCAGTAACAGGAGGACATTCAATCTCACTATGAGCGTTAAATGAAGGAGCATATTGATAACTGTTATTAGTGTGTCACTTTAACATCTTTCAATAACACCTGAATAACTAAAACACACACCCTTGCAATAACACACGATATTCAGTCCAATAACACACCACAAGAAATGTTATAAACTTTGTTTAAAAAGTCATTGTACGTTTTGCATTGTAAATTTTAGCAATGTATATAGTAGACATTTTATAGCTGGGAAAATAGTAGTATGACACAAGTTTGTAGATGGTGTGCAATTTAATAATTCATATGGCAAATTGGATACTTGGATGTAGGTCAAGATAGGATAAAAAAAATTGTGTTAAACTGTGGCATTTAGGGTCATACAATAATTTGTTAAGACTATCATTTTTACCATTCAATAATTTCTTAACACGCTATTGACCTTTGTAAGTTGTAGCTGTTGGATACCTGGATGTAAGTCTAGATGGGATAATAAAAAACGTTGTGTTAAACTGTCAAGTTTCACAATTTCATTGATGGTTTACAACAATTGGTTAACCATATTTATACTTCTGAATTCATAAAGAGAAAGAAAAGAAGAAAAAGGAATAAAGTGGATACCATGAAGACAATGAGTAAAGTGGCGCTAACGGAGACCAAGTTTTGGAGTTCTAAGTTTTAAAAAATCTTCCAACGTTATAATTCAAGAAAAAGAAAAATATATTTGTTAAAATTCACATTCATTGAAAAAAACTACTTGTAGCAACTCTTGTGTTACCATGTCAAGCATTTTGAGGTTAATCGTTTGTGTTTCCTACAATTGTTTGTGTTTCTGTTGTATCGATCAACAAGTTTCACATTTTAATTCATAGTTTGATTCAAGATTTTGTCATTGCTTCATATCCGAACGAGTGGTTTCATTTTACAAAGTGTGTATTTTAATGTTGAAAGAAAGTGGGTTTTAGGGGTTTTTATATTTGTACTGTTTACAATAGAAAATTATCTTCGAAAATCAGTTTTTCCAAAATAAATACTTCACAATAGTTCTTGTGGAAGAAATCAAATATTTAATAAATCCATTCTACTTACTTATCAAAAACTTTTGGGTTTCATTTAACAAAGTTTGTGTTTTGACATTATCCCACATTGGCTAGATATAAAAATAAAAGTGGGTTTTTAATGCTCATTACTATTTGCATACTTGAATGTACCTTTAATGGGTTTGTAACATTTATAACACAAACTCTTTGTTTAAAAGACTTTAAATATTTGCATTTTTTCCAATTTTTTTTTTTTCCTTTTTTTAAAAGACTTTAAAGGGTTCGTTTGATGTCAATAATATGATACTCTGTTAAAACAGGCCATTGACCATTGTTCTTAATTTAGGGAAACTAAACGAATACTCGCGTAAAACAACGATGTATAACGACAAATAATTACACTTACGGTTTTAATTTGTAGCCATTGTGAAAATATAGTTAATGGGTTATGAGTTTGGTTCAATAAAGATCAAATAAAAACTAAAGATCAAATAAATCATTCTCAACCACTCATTTTTTCATCAAAACAATAAAATAAACTTTCACATTCATTTTTAAAAACTAAATATCTCACAAACCATTGATCGTTAGACGAAACTAATCATACCATCATGACAAGCATAAAATTATCTTTAATTTGATATCCCACATCATATACTTTCGACGAAATTTTTTTTTCCGACTTTTTCGTGGGTTTAGGGTTTACGGTTAGGGTTTAGGTGTTTAGGGTTTAGGGGTTTGACTTTTTTGGGTTAAGCTTTTTAGGGGTTAAGTGTTTAAGTTTCTTAGGGTTTAGCGGATAGGGTTTAGGTTTTTTGGTTTAGCGGTTAGGGTTTTAGGGGTTAGGGTTTTTAGTGTTTAGGGTTTAGGGTTAGGGTTTTTAGGGTTTATGGGTTAGGGTTTTTTAGGGTTTAGGGGTTAGGGTTTTTAGATTTAGGGGTTAGGGTTTTTAGAGTTTACGGGTTGTGTTAACACAAAGGAGTATTTTTAAAATTTTCATTTATAGTGTAATATATCGAAACCCGCAAAAAACGATAAAAAATAAGTTCGTCGAAAGTATACAATATTGAATCTCTATAGAAAGATAATTTTATTTTTGTCGCAATGGTATAATTAGTTTTATCTAACTATTAACAGTTTGTGAGATATTTAATTTTTAAATATAAGGGTGAAAGTGAATTTAATTGATTTAATAAAAAATGAATGGTTGAGAATTGTCCATTTGATCTTTACTTTTTATGTGATCTTTATTGATCTCACCCTAATGGGTTATAAACGAAACATAATAAAATTTTGAGGATTAAACAATATATAAAATATTAATTTAATTATGGATGTTGTTACCCCTTTTAATCAAGAATATTATAAGGTTTACACATTATTCAAATTTAAAGATTTTACGTTTAAGGAAAAGTTATACATACATTAATGTAGTATAGATTTGTTAAATTTTTTTAGCAGTTGAAATTATTATGAATGTCATGAAACAACATCTTATACATCGTTTTATAGTCATATACTCGATCACATTTTGTAACTCAAAAATCAGACAAAAAGGAAAAAGAATTGGAGTAGAATGGGGTGGATTACCATGAAGACAATGGTTAAAATAGTGGTAAAGCAACCTAGATTTGGAGTCGTAAGTTTTCAAAAAAATTCAAACGTTAAGTTGTTAAGGAAGAAAAGAGAAAAAATATCTGTTGAATGTTTGACATCCATTGAAACGTATAGTTGCGGTAAGCATTATGAGGCTTACATTTATACCAACAGAGATGGATAAGGTTTTTTCATGTTCAGGTTATCCGGGAGATGCTAACTTTTTGACTCAGTTGTACTCGACCTAATCGGGTTGATGCTGTGATCTTTTTTACTCTTCCTTAAGCACCCCCATATGTACATAAGACTAAACATTTATGTTTTGTACAGTTATTTGTGTTTGTATTATATCAGTTGTCAAGTTTCACTTGATAGTAAGATACACTCTTTTTTATGTCATTGCTTCATGTTAGAACATGTAGTCACATTTAGCGAAGTTTGTGTTTTGATATTGTCCCACATTGAGTGTTGGAACTTTGAGGAGTTTGGCAAGTTTTCATGAGAATTTAACACATTAAAATAGAGCAAAAGTACAACTAGTTAGTGCAGTAACTAGATGTAAGTGATTCAAAGCACATAATACAAGTCTTTAACAAGAAAATAACTAGTATGTTGACTAAGTAAAAGGTAGTAGTAGTGGGGCTGATTTGGATGTCAACAAAATAGTTGAAACCATCAGCCATGTTCCTAATTTTGTGGGTTGAAAACGTGACCATGATCTTGATTCATTGGTTATGCTTGTGACTTATAAATAGAGAATAACTACTCACTTCGATTAAGAGAAAAAGACTCAAAAACACACACAGAAAAAAGAGTCCCTCATATAATGAATCATGTTGTGTGCTCTCCTATTTGCCAACTCGCGTGTTACTGCTCCGCCATCATCATTTGGTTGTTACCATTCTCTGGTGGTTTACAACACGAGTCTGCATCAAATCCTGAGGTTCGTTACGCATGAGGCTTGCAGAGAATTGAGCGCGTAAACACCTTTTAAGGACAGGGAGTTTGGTCCCGTGCGGAGCTCTTTAACAGTTTTGTTGTCATCTACAGATTAGTCCTAACGATAAAGGTTGCGGGTTTACATCAGTTGGATGTTCAGGTCCATCTTTACTACTGTTATTTGTTTATTGTGTGAAACAATATGATATGTTATCTCAGTTATGTGCTCATGAAACGTCTTAAACTAGATACACAAATTTATCCAACATTGAGTAGAGATGAAAATAAAAGTGAGTTTATAACTCTCACTCCATATTTTTAATAGTTTGTATATGATTCTTCTAACAAAAATTTGAAGCATTTATATTAGAAGATTCATTATATAACCATTTTTTAATCCTTAATACATAGTATACCTTTTCTATTAATCATAACCAAGCTTCTGTTCAGCGAAAAAAAAGCTTCTGTTCAGTTACCCTATTAATAATATTCCTTGAACCACCTGCATTTATAATTAAAGCCAATAGGGAGTACTGTATTATTTAAAGATAATGAAATAATCAATTATTTAATTTAGTCAATAAGATTTGCGCGCTTTGTTTTTGCAGCTACATTCAAAAAGAAACTTCAACCCATGACTCTCATAACAAGATAAGCATCAATCTGTCGATACAAATTGAGGTTGATTTCAAGAAATATATTTTTTTCCTATTTATAATAACACGTCTTATTGACAATCATTAGTATATCTAAATTGTATATGCTACTTCTTGTGATATAAATTACCGTCCCTTAGACACCATATTCCTAGACTAGATATCTTTATTCATTCATGAGTTTGCTCGTTGTTGGAATGAATTGCTAACCTTTCTCCATTCACACTAATCTTTGTGTATGATCGTCTCGTTTGGTACACCAATCTTTGCGCTATATTAGCTTTCAAGTTTCACGATTTAATTGATTGTTAGATCCAGCCTCAAGATTTTGTGTCATTGTTTCATGTTAAATCGTGCGGTATCGTTTAAGAATATTTATGTTTTTAATGTTGTCCCACATCGATATGGGATAAAAATGAATGTTGGTTTACAACTCTCATTACACTTCAAATGTTTATGGTTGTGTTAAAGGTTTGTGTTAAAAATGTGCTAGATACATAAACCTTTCAGCACGCACATTTTTTAAAAGATAAATCAATTAACTTAATTTTTCGTTTTCTTGTTTTTAAAAAGAAATCAAATAAATTTTTTTATTTTCTTTCAGTAATCATGGTTTTCAACCTTTTGCTTGACTAATCGACGGGGTTTGAATCGATCGTCACACAGATTCAAAGGGTAAAGCCATAATCAATTTTTTAAAGATAAATCAATTAACTTAACTTTTCGTTTTCTTGTTTTTAAAAAGAAATCAAATAACTTTTTTTATTTTCTTTCAGTAATCATGGTTTTCAACCTTTTGCTCGACTAATCGACGGGGTTTGAATTGATCGTCACACAGATTCAACTGGTAAAGCCATAATCATTTTTTGAAAGATAAATCAATTAAATTAACTTTTCGTTTTCTTGTTTTTAAAGAGAAATCAAATAACTTTTTTTATTTTCTTTCAGTAATCATGGTTTTCAACCTTTTCTCGACTAATCGACGGGGTTTGAAGTCTCATTACACTTCAAATGTTCGTGGGTGTGTTAAAGGTTTGTGTTAAAAGTGTGCTAGATACATAAACTTTTCAGCACGCTCATTTTTAAAAAAATAAATCAATTAACTTAACTTTTCGTTTTCTTGTTTTTAAAGAGAAATCAAATAACTTTTTTTATTTTCTTTCAGTAATCATGGTTTTCAACCTTTTGCTGGACTAATCGACGGGGTTTGAATCGATCGTCACACATATTCAACGGGTAAAGCCATAATCATTTTTTAAAAGATAAATCAATTAACTTAACTTTTCATTTTCTTGTTTTTAAAGAGAAATCAAATAACTTTTTTTTATTTTCTTTCAGTAATCATGGTTTTCAACCTTTTGTTCGATTAATCGACGGGGTTTGAATCGATCGTCACACAGATTCAACGGGTAAAGCCATAATCATTTTTTAAAAGATAAATCAATTAGTACTTAACTTTTCGTTTTCTTGTTTTTAAAGAGAAATCAAATAACTTTTTTTATTTTCGTTCAGTAATCATGGTTTTCAACCTTTTGCTCGACTAATCGACAGGGTTTGAATCGATCATCACACACATTCAACGGGTAAAGCCATAATCATTTTTTAGAAGATAAGTCAATTAACTTAACTTTTCGTTTTCTTGTTTTTAAAGAGAAATCAAATAACTTTTTTTTTTCTTTCAGTAATCATGGTTTTCAAACTTTTGCTCGACTAATCAACGGGGTTTGAATCGATCGTCATACAGATTCAAAACGGGTAAAGCCATAATCATTTTTTAAAAGATAAATCAATTAACTTAACTTTTCGTTTTCTTGTTTTGAAATTAATGTGCTTAAAGTATCCATCTATGCATTAACATGTTGTACATTAATTTTAAACACCCACCACCTGAATTTAACTAATTCCAACCAACTTTATGTACAACCAATTAAAGCACGACTAAACATAAACACTAACCACAAAATAATAACCAAGTTTGAGAAGTATTCTATTCTGGTCACTTTAACATAAAAATTACATAAGAATGGAACATTTTTGAAACTTTGATGGTTTTTATGGTTAATATAATGTTTGAGGTACCAGATTGGAACAGATCTCAAATTTGATTACTATTTGAACGAATGAAGAAATGCTTAAAATGTGAAGTGACCTTAGCAAATAAAATTGTCAAGAAGGCCACAAGTTAGTTTATGTGGCCTTATGTGAAGTGAGCTTAGCAAATAAAATAGGATATAAGATACCCTATTTAAATTTAAATATATAGTAATCTAATATGATAATAAACCTATTCTAATTAGCTTTGCTCTTCACATTGGCACTAAATTACACGAGCACGTACTTGTTATTCTGTTTTAAAGTTTTCACATAAGGTTTTTTTATAAGACAAATAAAAAAAACAGTTATAAAGCCTATAATAATGGATATCAACGATATAGAATGAGAAACCTTAATACCTATGATCTAATTCTAGAAATGCAACCAGTAAGGGATATATATGAAATTCCCGTCCTTTGACACCATCAAAAATGTCGTTTCTTTATCATCATATTCCTCGATATTTTTATTTCAAGCATCATTAATCAAGTTGTCTAGAACAACATGGTGAGTTACCTCCAATGGCTCGCCTTGCCCTTTTAGTCCTTTTTGAATACCTTCTTAAAATGATACTTGACTTTATGTGGGATACTTTGATTTTAGCTCTAGACGGGCTAAATAAAGATTGTTTTGAGCTTCATCTACTAAGACCATTACTAGCTGATAAAAAAATTGTGAGAAGTGAAGTTGATAAATGATTGAATAAAAGAATTTTATCACGCAACCATTTTCACATATTATGATAGTCATCAAACATCATAACATATGCGTAGTTTTATTGTCATATATTATAATTTAAAAAAAAGAAAAAAAGAAAAGAGAATAGAATGGGTGGATACGATGAACATAGATAAAGTGGTTGGAAAAGAGATTGGAGTTTTAACTTTTTGAAAATCTTCGTTATGCAAGAAAAAGAAAATTATATTTGTTAACTTTTACATCCGTTAAGACGAATTATCATGTTGTCACATTTTGTGGTTAAGAGTTTATGTTGTGTAATTGTTTGTGTAAGTTTTCATAAGTCTTCTGTTATATCAATTGTCAAGTTTCACGATTTAAGTGAAAGTAAAATCCAGGCTCAAGATTTTGTGTCATTTCTTAATGTTAAAACGTGTTCTATTAAACAAAGTTTGTGTTTTAATGTTGTCCCACATTGGTTTGAGATAAAACTAAAAGTGACTTTATAAATCTCATTACACTCTCACACTTTAAGTTGTGATAAAGACTTTAGTATATTAGCTATCAAAAAAGTTACTCACACTTAAACATCAAAAATACAACAGTCTTTGTCAACACTTTTTAAATTTTTGGAAAAAAATCAAATAGTGTAAAGAGCATTCTAAACAACTGAATTTATAGTCCTAACATGCATTACTTTGAACTAGGGGTGCAAAAGAGCCAATCTTTTATCAAGCAACTCGAGCTTGAGTTCAAGCTCGACTCGATCGAGCCGAGCTTTTATAGAGCTCAAGCCCAATAAACTGGCTCGAAACATATAATAATTCAAGCTCGAGCGGTTATCGAGCTTTTCGAGCCTTAGTATAGATATATTTTCATACTATTTTTAAAGATGTAAATAAGGACTGATTTGAATATTAACCTAACTATAAGGACTAACTCGATAAAGGATAAAATATTATATTCTAGACGTACTCTTTAAACCCTAATGTTGGTCTTGGTTATGAGACTTTTATTGTTAGTTTTATTACTCTTAAAAATATCTTATTTGGTTTTGAACCGGTTAAGTCAGTTTGTGATTCGAGATCATGTACAAGTTATGTGTGAATACTATTTTTTTTTTGTGGCAACTGCTATGTGCAATTCGTTTTGACATAGAATGGTGTATCTGCTATTTTATTCGAGCTCAGTTCAGCTGCAAATACCATTTGGGAAAGATTTGAGCTTTTCGTATATATAATTTCGACCTTTTTCACAAAAGACGGAATGGCGATATCAGGTGATCTCGAATCTCTTAACTTTATTTGACCCTAAATTCAATCATGGATTCAATTCTGAAATTATCACCCCTGTTACTGTGATCGATTAATCAAATTTTAATTAACCCTTTCTCTTTTATATAACCTTATTTCCTAATTTCTCTTTCCGATCTATTTATCCCTTATTTTAACCCTTTTACTTTAATCCATTTTTTCTCCTCTTTTCCTTATCCATTGGTTTTGCTGGTGGTGCGCTTTGGTTGGTTATTGATGGGTGATTTGGATTGGCAAGTGGTTAACCGAAAGAATCGTCGTTCGGTATTTGAAAGATTGAAACCTTCTCAATCTCTTAGGTCTAATGCGGATGATTTGGCAAAGATTTCTTTGTCTGTGTATGTTTCAAATTTTCCGTCTCACCTCACGGAACGGGAGCTTTGGAATATTTGTGGTAAGGTGGGAACCCTTGTGGATGTTTATATTGCCAAGAGGAAGAATCAATTAGGGCAACTGTTTGCTTTTTGTCGCTATATCAAGGTTTCCAACCAAAATACCCTTATCCATTCTCTGTCCAACGTGTGGATTGGGAAGTTGCGCCTACATGCAAATGTCGCTAGGTTTGACAGGAATGTGCCTGTGAATTCTCCGTATGTTGGTGTGAAGGCTGAATCTATGGTTGCCAATAAGGCTGTTACTAGTGACCAGAAACATTCATGTACTAACAAAACTAATTCATATGCATATGTTGCGAAGTCAGCTACTCATGAAAGTAAGAAGGGGACTAAAGATGTTAATGATGTTTGTGGGGAATCTAATTCAGCTTTTGAATTACATGCTGGTACAAATGACTTTCCTTTGGCCATTCTTGGATGCTATAAAGATTTTCGCTCTATTGCAAACACTCATACCTTGTGTCGAAGTGAAGGTTTTTTGGAAGTTGATATTAAATACTTGGGCGGGCTGTGGATTCTTTTTGATTTTCAATCGTTGGAAGCTAGAGATAAATTCCTCAATAATAAGGGAATTTCGCAATGGTTCTCTTCTATGAAACCATGGCATGATGACTTTATGGTTGAGGAAAGGCTTGTTTGGTTAGAGATTGAAGGTGTCCCAATTCGTGCGTGGGAAAATGATACCTTTAAATCTATATGCAAGAAGTGGGGTGAATTGCTTTTTTGTGATGATTCTGATACTTGCAATCGACTAAGCAAACGACTTTGCATTAAGTCGACTAATTCACAGTTAATTTTTGCTACTATCTTTGTGACTTTGAACAAGGTTACTTACGCTATTCGGGTTAGAGAGCTATGCAGCTGGACGCCTAATTTGTAGGGGAGGATTCAGATAGCGATGAAGAGACTACTTTGAATACTTATAATCATGAAGGAGAGGGTGAACACGAGGTACATGATGTAGAATCAGTGGCAAACACTGTCATTGGAGATGCTCAATTCAAAGCTGATGATGACATCAGAGATGCACAAGTTCAAAATAATCCATACAAGGAGTATGTGGAACCACAAGTGATTGAAAATGTTGACAGTGACCCATTCGGACTGGAACCACTTATCAATAAAAAGGGCAATATGGCTCAGGATGTGAAGGGTTCTGAGACTCCTGAATATCCACCTGGCTTTTCACCAACTACAAAACATGACCAACCAATCCCACCAGGTTCTCCAATTATTTCACCTAATTGCAATCTGGATCAGTCAAGGATCTCGGCTTCCGTTTCTCATGATAACTCCCAAAAGTTTGTTGGTTTTTCATTGCTTGAAAGGCTAGAGGAAACGATTAAGGTTGGGTTGGCGTTGGGGCTTAATATGGATGGTTGTGAGAGTACCCTAGCTGCTCTCATAGCTAATAATGGAGAGCTCAAGGTGGATAAATGAATGCACTTTCTATTAACGTTCAAGGTTTCGGAGACCTAAATAAGAGGAGATGGGTAAGTGAATTATGTAACAAACATAAGGTTAACTTCTTAGCCTTACAGGAGACTAAGATGCTTCATGTAGACTTATGGATGCTTCGTCAAGTATGGGGTAACACTCATTTTGATTTTGCGTCCATGTCTTCGCGGGGTTTGTCAGGTGGTGTTATTTGTTTATGGAATAATTTAGTCTTTAAAAGGACTAAAATTATTTTCAATGAAAATTATGTGGTCATTGAAGGGCTGTGGATTCCAAATAATGTTAATATTATGTGGATCACGGTCAATGCTCCTCAAACTTTGCCTTTGAAGATTGTTGTTTGGAATGCTCTTACTAATCTTATCTCGAATTGGAATGGGATATTGGTGGCAATGGGAGATTTCAACGAAGTTAGAGAGGCTTGTGAAAGATTTGGATCTTCTTTTAATGTCAGGCAACCTGATTTATTTAATTCTTTCATCTCTAACGCTTCTCTTATTGATGTTCCTTTGGGTGGATATAAGTTTACATGGACAGATAAATGGGGATTCAAAATGAGTAAGCTCGACAGGTTTTTAGTTTCAGAAAGTCTTTATGAGACTTTTCCTAACATTAATGGTCTTATTTTGGAGAAAGGCGTTCCGGATCACCGACCTATCCTCATTCAAGAGCATGTGACTGATTTTGGTCCTACTCCATTTTGATTCTTCCATTCTTGGTTAGAGCTAGAGGGATTCCATAGTATGGTTGTTGAAACTTGGATTAATTATGGCATTGTCGAAGCCAATGGATTGATTTCGTTCAAGAAAAAACTTCAAAACCTCAAGTCTGCTATTCGTGTTTGGATTGCGGCGTATAGATCTAATTCACAAAACCTTAAGAGGGAACATTTATTGCGCCTTTCTTCTATTGATATTAAGATTGATCAGGGTACTGCAAATGAGTCTGACTTTTCCAACCGTCGTGATTCTATTCACATTCTTGAAGAGTTGGATAAACGTGAGGCTAGTGATATTGCTCAAAAGGCTAGGATCAAATGGGCTATGGAAGGGGACGAAAATTCCCATTTCTTTCATGCTACTCTTAAGAAAAAACGTCGCCAACTTTCTATTAAAGGGATTCAAAAGAATGGTGATTGGATTGTTGAACCTGATCGCATTAAGGATGATATTATGGCTCACTTCCAGAACAGGTTTCAAGCTCCTGTTGGTTTCCCTTCTACATATGTTGCGGATATGGTCAATTATCTTTCTCCTGATCAAGCTACAAACTTGGAACGTAATATCTCCAATGATGAAATTAAAAGGGCCGTGTGGGATTGTGGTGGTGATCGTGCTCCGGGGCTGGATGGGTTTTGGTTCAAATTTTTACAACCTTTTGGGACCTTATTGAAGATGATGTAATCAGATTTGTACGTGAGTTTTTTGATACAACAACCTTTCCAAAAGGGTGTAATTCTTCATTCATCGCTTTGATCTCTAAAGTCCCTAATGCTACTCTTGTTAATGATTTTCGCCCTATTAGCTTAATAGGATGTCAATACAAAATTATTGGAAAAATCCTAGCCAATAGACTTAGCAAGGTGATCGGTAGTTGCATAAGCCCGGAGCAATCGGCCTTCATTATAGGAAGGAACATTCTTGATGGTCCTCATGTGCTCAATGAAGTTATGGCTTGGCATCGTACTCGCAAGAAGCAACTTATGATTTTTAAAGTGGACTTCGAAAAAGCTTTTGATTCATTAAAATGGGACTTCCTGGATTTGGTTATGGAGAAACTTGGTTTTGGCATAAAATGGCGTTCGTGGATCAAAGGCTGCCTTCTTAATGCTCGTGCTTCCGTGTTGGTTAATGGGTCCCCTACGAAAGAATTCGAGATATTTAGAGGCCTTAGACAAGGTGATCCTCTATCTCCTTTTCTATTTATTTGGGCTATGGAAGGTCTTCATGCTTTCATTTGTAAAGCGGTCAATATGGGTATTTATAAGCGCATCTCTATTGGCAATAATCTTCGCATCTCTCATCTCATATACGCCGATGATGTCATATTTATTGGTGATTGATCTTTCAATAATGCTCACAACTTAATTTGTATCCTTCGATGCTTCTTTCTTGTCTCTAGGCTAAAAATCAATGTTAACAAAAGCAAAATATCAGGAATATGCATTTCTGATGAGGATACTTGGAATATGGCTAATGTTATTGGTTGTGGAGCTGCTAATTTACCATTCAAATACCTCGGGGTTCCTGTGGGATGCAATATGGCTCGATGTTCTAATTGGGATCCTGTCATTCAAAAATTTACTACGAGTCTCTCTCATTGGAAAGCCCGTCTTCTATCTGTTGGTGGCCGGCTTACCTTAATAAAGTCTATCCTGGGAAGCTTGCCTTTATATTTCATGTTGTTATACAAGGCGCCGGTCTTCGTTTGCAACAAGTTGGAATCCTTGCATAATCAGTTTTTCATAGGTAGCGATCCGGGAGAGAAAAAGATGACATGGGTTAGTTGTAAAAAGTGTCTTGCCAGTAAGAAGTCGGGAGGCCTTGGTATTGGAAGCATATTCGGTCTCAATGTTGGGCTTTTATTCAAATGGATTTGGAGGTTCCTTCAAAACGCTCCTGATCTTTGGATTAAAGTTATCAAGTCCTTTTATGGGCACCATGGTGGTATTTTTGATGTTCCAACGCAACGGTCTAGTCTTAGCCCATGGTGCGGTATTCTTTCTTCTATTAAATCTCTTAAACTAAAAGGTATTGATCTTTTTGCATTTTGTACTCGAAAGCTTGGAAATGGGGATAATATTCGATTCTGGGATGATGTTTGGTATGGAACTCTCCCTTTAAAATCTGTTTTCCCTCGCATATACATGCTTGACACCGATAGGAATTGCAATGTTGCTAATCGTGTCTCTATTCATGACTGGAATCAAGTTCTTAGAAGGATTCCGAGGGGTGGTATTGAAGCTTCACAACTTGCTGATTTGAAGAGCCGAATAGGGGATGTGGTGCTATCGGAGCATAAGGATGCTTGGAAGTGGTCTCTTGACATCAACAAAGGTTTTTCAGTCGCCTCGACTCGAATTCTAATTGATTCCCATATCCTTGAATGTTCTCCTATCGCTACTCGTTGGAATGGCTGCATCCCTATTAAAGTTAATATCTTCTTGTGAAGGTTGTTATTGAATAAGCTTCCTTCTAGGGTAAATTTGGATAGGAGAGGTATTGATGTCCCTTCGATCTTATGTCCCATTTGTCAAGAAGATGCTGAAACGGCTAATCATATTTTTTTCACTTGTGAGTTGGCTTCTTCTTTGTGGTCTATGTTAGCTAAATGGTGGGAGGTTGATATTCCTTTATGTGCGAATATGGAGGATTGGATTATTTGGCTTGATTCCTCGCACTTCCCCAAAAAGGTGCGAGTCTTTCTAGAAGGCGTAGGTGGGGTTCTTTTATGGTGCATTTGGAGCTTTCGTAACGGTCTGGTCTTTTCTACTTCCTCTCCTAAGAAGTCGTTGTTATGGGATAGAGTTGTTTCTCAATCATTTTTGTGGATTTCCTCTAGGAATCCCAATCTTAAGTTTAGTTGGGTAGGTTGGTTGCAAAATCCTATTGCTAATATATCGTCCTTGTAATTGTTTCTAGCTTTTGCTAGTTTTATATAAAGCCGCCGTTCAAAAAAAAATTCGACCTTTTCAAGCCAAGCTCGAATCCTACACGAGCCGAGCTCAAGCTTGGATGGTTAAGCTTGACGAGCAATCGAGCCGAGCTCGAGCCAACCTTTTATTTCTCGAGTCGAACTCGAGCCTTGTTGAGCTCGGGCTTGGCTCGGCTCGATTACACCCCTACTTTTAACTCAACCACTGGTTTGATTACTGGATTGAGTCTATTCATTCTCGATAAACTTATCAAAGTCAATGTCCAGAATCTCATTTCGTCAAAAAATGTATAGGTGCACAGTCGATTCATTCTCGATAAACTTATCAAAATCAATGACCGGAATCTCATTTTCGTCAATAAATGTATAGGCGCCCAATCGATTCATTCTTGGAATCCTATTTTCGTCAAGAAATGTATAAGTACCCAACTCTTTAAGGTCATAATTTGTCGACTTTATATATTGACACCAAAAAATGTTGTATTTTTCTCATCATATCCCACAGTATGTTCCTTTTCAGCATTATTGGTCAAGCTATCTAAAACCATAGTTGAGTAAACTCGGCGAGTTAGCTCCATTAGTTCGAATCGCCCTTTTAGTTCAAGCATGTTAGGAATTTTCGAGTCGTTGAAATGAATTACAAAACTTTCACCATTCACACTCTTCTTATTGTATGATTTCCAGATTTGGTACACTAACCAAAAGCCAAAAAGCACAAACGATGCATAACAAAATGTTTATTTAGTTTTTGATGATATAGACTGTGTGGTCACAAATTTGGATTGGTAACTCGTCATAATCACCACTTATCGATTCGGACTTCCTGCATAACTCAAACTTCATAGTTTAAATGCAATATAAACACACGATCATGTGGTTCAAACATCATAAAGTTACACAAAAAGTTCGAAAAATGCAAATGGAAAATATGGAAAAAGTTCGAATGAAGAATGTTTAAATTGTGAAATGAACTTAGATGGCATATAAAACGTTTAAAAAGTATTCTTAAAAAGCCGTTCTTTTTTATTGTTAAAAGCTTGGAGGATTTTGTGAGGTAGCTATCAAAAACCTTTGTGCTCCATATACTAACAAAGTTTGTGTTCTGATATCGGCCCACATTGCCTAGAGATACAAATGAAAGTGGGGTTTTAATGCTCATTACAACTCATACATTTAAATGTGTGTTAGATTTCCTTGTGAGATAGCTATAAAAAAAAGTAGTGCTTAATAACATACGTGATTACTGGACAATGATCCTCTCAAGTTATAAGCACAACTTGACTTAAGTTGGTGCATTATGAGCCATTGGATTTGATCCAATCAAAAGAACTGATCAAATCCACTGGCTCATATTTCCCCGACTTGAGTCAAAAACTTCTTTTGATTTGAGCCATTGGATCAAATCCAATGGCTTATATATACCCGACTTGAGTCAAGTAACTTGAGAGAATCTCCACCCCATTTTTTTATCTATAACATAAAGGATTCATATATACATTTTTTATTTCTTGTCTTTAAGAAGAGTTCAAAATCATTTAAAAACTCTTTTTCAATAAAATCAAATACTTTATAAAGTCATTCTTCTTTATTTGTTCAAAAAAGAAATTAAAATTGTATAAAGCCATTTTTTTATCACAAAAAGCTTTTGTACAAGCACCCTATTGAAGATGCTATTAGCACTTAGTATATGTGATTTTAGCATCTCAGAATTACACTAAAGACAATAAATGCATAAATTATAGAACATCCCTTCGGTATAAAATCAACCAAAGTTATTGACTAATTGCAATGTGACGCTTTGAAATCGACTTTCATGACTTGGATAAAATCTTTTGAACAAATGAACAAATATAGTTATTGACTAATCCTGCGTATCTTAAGAAAGAAAAAAAGGCTCACGATGTGATTTATGATGGTAGTGACTAGTGAGATTCTTAAGCTTAAACAAAAGCCAACTTGTGTATAGAACACTGGAGAGGACATAGAGATTGAAAATGCCTCTAGAGAGAAAATAGATAAGAAGTTGAAGGAACCTATGTGTGTGAGTCATAATTTAAATTTCAAAACTCTCAATTAGACTAAGGATAATTGGCTTGCCACGTTCAAACCTCAGACTCAATTAACTAAGGAAGAGAGAATTGCCAAAAAAATAATCATAGTGTCTTTTCTTTGCACTATAGTCATGTTTTCAGATAAAGTCGTGAGGGTCTCGCACCCCACATGTGCTAGTGTGCTACAAGTGCGACAACCCAACTAATCAAATTTTGACACGCGATAATCGAAATCAATAACACCAAAGAAAAATCTTAATAAACTTAAAACGGAAACCAAAAACAATTGTTAACCATATTTATACTTCTGAATTCAGAAGAAGAAGAAAAAAAAGGATAAAGTGGATGATACCATGAAGAAAATGAGTAAAGTGATGTTAAAGGAGACCGAGTTTTGGAGTTGTAAGTTTAAAAAATAATTCAAACGTTATAATTCAAGAAAAAGAAAAATATATATGTTAACATTTTACATCCGTTGTCACAAATTAGGTGCAGTAACTCTTGTCTTACTATGTCAACATTTTGAGGCTAAGAGTTTAAGTTCCCCACAATTATTTGCATTTGTGTTATATATATACCAGTCTACAAGTTTCACAATTTAATTCATAGTATGATCCAATTATGTGTATTTGTCTTATTGGATGGAATATGTTGTTTCATTTTACAAGGCGTGTTTTTAAATTTTGTCCCGCATTGGTTAGGGATAAAAATGAAAGTTGGTTTACGCTCTAAATATGTAGATGTTCGGTAAATGTTTTTGTAAGATGACTAAAAAAGGTTAAACGCTTGTAAGGTCTGTAATACAGGGACAAATTCTGGACATTTTTTAATTTTTGTTAGTTTGTAAAGGAAAAAAAAATCAAAAGCCTTTTGAAGGTTTTTTCTAAAAAGAAATCAAAATTTTATCAAGTCATATTTCTTAATCACAAAAAGCTTTTGTACAAGCATCCTATTGAAGAGTCTATTATTAGCACTTGGTATATGCGATTATTAACACACGATCACAAACTTCTGGAATCTCAAAATTACACTAAATACAATAAATGCATAAAATAAAGAGCGTTCCTATACTATACAATCAACCAAAGCTATTCACAAATTGCAAAGTGACGCTTTGAATTCGATTGTGATGTTTAAGCCAAAATCTTTGGACAAAGGAAGAAATGGTTAAATTTAAAGTGAAGTTAGATGGAATAAATGGTCAATGAAGGACTTTTCATGTGATTTATGTGTTGGTTTAATGGACAAAATATTAATAGATGTGTGTTAGGATCGAACTCGAGACCACGGGATTGCACACTTTACGTATGAGAATTAAAGTTTAATAATTAAATATAAAATGTTATATTTAGTTATTATTTACACAAAACGTATAACGAATGTTAAGTAATTAAACGTAATGAACTAATGGTCGTTAAATGTTAAAGGAAAGGACTAAATATGAAATTAGATGTCAAGAAGGTTCTAGAAACCTTATGGGTTTCCTAAACAAATCGTTTAGGGGTTACCATAACCCAATCCTACCCTAACTTGGACTCTAAGTTTCTACAAGTATAAATACAAGGCTTAGGGTCATTGTTATTTACTCTTGTACCCCTAAACCTAAAACCCTAAACTTGTTTGTGTGTTTTTTAGTCCATACGATCGGATCTCTACTCCTAGGGATCGATTACTTTTGTTTTTCCTTAACAAATGTTTTGTGTTAATTAAACTAGCATTTGCTTTAATTCGTTAATAGTACGTGTGTACAAGAACGTGGTACAATCACACTATTGATTGTATCTTGGATTGAATTACAAAACGGTAAGGGGTAATTCTTATAATCATATAAACCCTAATTAGGGTTCATCCTAATTGCTAGTTTGTGGATTTGATTCTTGTTCGACTAGAATCAATAAAGGTACGCATATTCTTGTTTATGTTAATTAATTATTCGTTAATCTTTCCTATACGCTTCCGCATGTGTACTTGATGTTTATTGTTTATATTTATGATTAGTCATGTTATATAATTACAACAGTGGTATCAGAGCCAGGTTTTTAATGAATAATTAATTACATAAGCGCGTAATAAAACAAATAATTATATGTTGTTCGATATGGTTAATCTAGGGTTTATGTTTTATTTTTTTGGGTCGATTTATTTTTTTAAATTGGGGCGTACCCCATTATTTTTTTTTTATTCGACTCATAAATTTTTTTTAGGGTTTTGAAATTGTTTGCTAACCTTATCGAAACCTAGAATTAATATATATATGTTACGTGATTAATTCATGAATAATTTGTTATGTGTCATGGAATTTTGATATGCGATCTTGTGACTATTTGTATAATTGTTATGATATATCCATGATGATTATACATGCATGTTTGTCATACATAGTTGCTTTGATATGTGTTTAATTGTTAAGATATATTTATCACATGTTTATTTACGATAAATCTTGAATTGGGGAAGACTCCAATTATATACATTAATGAATCAATTATGTGCAATTTGGTATATTATTAATTATGGGTTTACGCAATCGATTCATCGATGTATGTGGCTCACTTTCAATTGAGAAAGTGAAAGCCCTAATTAATATATACATAAATTTAACCTAGACATTGATTATTAATAGGGTTTTATCGAATAAGTTGCATGTGGCTACTTGTTTACACGTATTAAATTGTTAGTTATGTGCGCATTGTTTTTAGTTGTTTATTTTTTATTTGTTTATTATGTGCGACAGTTTTAAGCAAAGGGTAATTTTGAATAGAAAAATAATACGGGCTAAACAATGGTGAAATTAGATTTGTTTGAAGAGTTAAGTTTTCAATAGTTTAATTGATTGGTGATTTTGGTACAAATGGTTAGAACGGCTCACCCACTAGAACAAACTATAAAGGGGTTAATAAAGAAGTGCGCACAGTCACACTGAAAGGATGTCTAAGGTTATGCTTTTGCGCTTACCTGGTCCTCTGCCCCCTGTGAGTTGGATTGGAGCTACTTAGTAAGCCATAAATGTACAAACTCATCTTAAGGTCGAATTAGTTTTAATTTCATGCGCCACTTCGGTGGTAATTACCCGAAACACTAAGTGTTTACACTTATGCAAAAGTACGGTATAATGGACGATAATTAACGCTAAATTCCTTGATTGGTGAACCCAATACCTCAATCAAAACTTTGATAATTTGATCTTTATGAATTGGTAATAAAAAGTTTTTTATTAAAATTATGCTACAAGATGAATGCATGACATCTTTGTACATATTTGGTTTGATCACATAAAATCAAAAACTAGTACCCTTATAAATTAAGTTATGTGCCATCTAATTAAAAGGAACACTTGAAGTTGCAATTTACGTCATGACAGTACTCGGCTAGATTGTGATGGAGAGGTAAATCTCTATGTAAAGTCAGACCTCACATGGACATATTTGCAGTTCTTTAAGTTAGACACTTAAGTTGAGTAGGAAGTGAGACCTGGACTCAAGGCATAAGATGGGATGAAACGTGTTTATATTTGCAATAGCTTTGGAAAATATAAATCCCATAATGATCTAAGAATTGGAAATTGTTTGCCAATTATTGTTCGACAGATTACCTTATTATATGCTTTCGTTACTAGCAGATCAACTGATGTAATGGAACTATGATAATTTGGATCCTAGTTTTCGAGAAAATTCTATGGTTATATGAATATTACCTTGGGTATTTTATTTTCTTGAAAAGTTTAATTATCGAAAATACTGAAATTGAATTTTGCAAATTCTTTAAATGTATTAATGCAACATTAAACCGTAAACGTAGGTTATTCCTGTATTGGTAAATTGATCTACACCTGTAAGGGTTTTTTGGTAGAGTCAACTTTGCTAAAAGAATAAACCTACTCCTCTTTTCATAAGAAAGAGTGAGATTCAATCCTATTCCTTTTCATGAATGAAGAAATGTATGATAGGACAATTAGAATAGTCTAAATTCTAAATACATAACTCGTAAACAATTTTTAATAGTTAAGAAAATTGCATATTTCTGAGTTATTAAATTAGAAGCTAGACTAATTATTGTATAATTGGTAAAAGACAAACTAGCATATTTTATCTAGTTGTTTTGTTTTGACCATTTAAAAGTACTGCTTACAATCGTTGGAATAGTGAAACTATTAAGAAAGAAATTGCATGCCCAATTTTTCAAGTTAATAGCATTGATGGATAGTTCATCATCTACATAGTAGAATACACTCTTTTAGTACATAAGTAATTGTTATGTATGGACTTTCTCAAAGCTGTAGGGAAGTAAATAGAACACTATTTTCTTTCACTGGTTAATGAAAAACTTACAACTGTTGTCAAATCCAGTGGGAGTATTATGTTCTTATTACTGAATAAGGAATTAATGTAATGATCTCTAATTCAGTGGGAGTTACAAGCTTTGTCATCTTGGTAGTAACCCAGATTATCTCTAGAATGTCTTAAGATAATTGCTTTCCACTTGTAGACACTTATGTTTTCAAGGATAGTCATGTACGTTTCCTTGTTAGACAATGAAGTGGTTCTACATCTACTAGTTATGCTAATATTAATGACACAATCATATTGGTCACATAAGCAAACATATGTCGTGTTGTTTATCTGCTACATGATGTTGTTCCATGCACAAGTGGGAGAAATCTATATTGTGTGCAAGGTACAACATATAGGTATATGATTTAACGGATTCTCTTGACTGCAAGGTAAGAGATTAACGTTCTAATATGACTTGTACATATCTAATTCAAGAAACACTTGGTGTTGCAATTTACGTCATGTCAAAACTTGGCGAGATTGCAACAACAAAGTAAATCTCCATGTGAAGTCAGACCTTGCATGGACATATTTGCAGTTTCTAAATTAGACAAGTATTTAGAACATGTGTCAAAATGATATATAAGACTACTTCAAATTAGATTTTTATGTATTATTAGAATGACATAAATGAAGTAATCTAATACTACTTCAATTTGTTTATTTATGTATTTTGGAATGACATAAATGAAAAATAATGTAGTCCTACATTATTGTGAAGTAAATAAATTAACTTGAAATTACTATTGAAACCAAGAGTTGTGTTCATAATTACTTTAGTTAAAAATGTTTATGATTCATTGTAAAGACATAAAAATAAAGTCTTTTAAGACTTATAATAAAGTAAGACGTTAACTTGTTATGGTTTTTAATTAAGACATATACAAGAAGTCATTGAGTTGATCAATGATTTATAACGTATAATGGGATTATAACAGTTTATGTTTTCTTGATGAGACATGGATATGAAGTGACTTGGTTAAAGTGTACTTGTGTTATAAAGCATGCAATTGGCTTGAAAAGTCTATTATACCATTAAGTTGAATAATATACGAAACGTATCCAAGAAGCCATATACCTACCCGTAGGTACAATGTATCGAGACATCCATGTGAATAGTCGAGGCCTCGTTAATCGGGGGAAAGTTACTGCCCCGCTGTCACATCAAGTCATCTCGTCCACACAATGAAGCTTAGTGGGATCCACGTGTCGCCAATCGTGTGGAAAAGGAGAAGTATATAACTTGGGAATTCATTTCACCGGATTCCTCACAGTAAAAACATCTTTCACTCTTTCTAAAGCAAATTAAGGGTCATTATCCCAAAAGTAACCAACCACCAAGGTAACGTAGCGTGCGTGATAACGTAAGCGATATATCACCATGGTTAAGCGGTTGTCCGACTTCACCGACCTTAATTTAATCGATCGATGGAATTTACCTCGATTACTTTATACTGGGATGTGCATCCAAGAGTACCCGGATGCGCAAGCCACGATTGCAGATTTCCCCGAAGGGAAAGTGGGTGTATACACACGGTTATTCGAATTTGCGAATCAACGTGTGCCCCTGTCACGCTTCCTATGCGATGTGTTAAATTATTATACACTACACATATCGCAGTTACACTGCATCGGCGCGGCCAAAATTACTAATTTCGAAGTAAATTGCCGTTTGTTGGGGATTAATCCCACCATCAACTTATTCCGCGCATTTTACCACACTACGTGGGCGCATGGGTGGGTAACTTTTTCGAAACGCGCCGGTAGACTGCAGTGCTATACAGATAAATTAGACGCCCTTAGGAATTGGAGGGAGTATTTCTTCTGGGTAGATGATACATGTTTCCCGTGGAATTATGAGTTCTATACGCGAGGAGATCTACAGAGGGATGAGTGCCCATTGCCTGGGTCTTATAACGTTGAGGATGCGGATTTGATAAATGCGAACCGCATCCCTATTAGTGCATATCCTGAGGGATTTTTGGTGCACATGGGGATCAGCCGCAATTATTTTGGCCCCGAAGATGAGATTCCTATCTTTTTAGACGCCAATGGCCAGGGTGGGTACTTATTCCTCCGTACCTCTGCGTATAAATAATGTAAGAGTAATCTTCCGTCTTGTTTGCGCATTATATAACCTGTTTGTATATGTGTTTTGCTTTGCGCAGAGATGGATCTATTCACCGTCGTACAGTTGGCGAAGCCCGTAACCGTAAAGACAGGAGTAAGACCATTGAGGGATGACGAGGAGCCGATCTTAGCTGCAACTGAAGGGCGTGTCATGGAACTGAATGCAGGGGATACAGGAACTAGCTCCTCCGTTGCAGTGGAGGCAACGCCGCTACAAAGTCGTCCCAATCCTGAGGTGACGTCGCTGGTAGCGCAGTCAGCGCCCATAGCTGGAGTTCAACCTGAAGAGGAAGAAGAAGAAGAAGAAGCGGCGCTTAGCCGCAAAAGGACCCGACAAGATCATGGTGCGGGTCCGTCAAGGAAAAAGCGTCCTGTGGTTCAAACTGTGGAGTTGTCCTCCACCGATGAAGCGTCGTCGCACCCATCTGCCGATGATGCGGAGCCAAAGTAAGTAAAAACATACATGTATAATCTTCTTTGAGTTGGAGAATGTTCTATTTGGGATTCTAACATTGCGCTGGTGATCATTCGCAGGATGGAGCAGGTCATAGAATCACCTCCCAAGGCGAGTCCAACACAGTCAGCGCATTCGAGCCACCGAGCGGGATAACGAAAACCAAGCGATGCGAGATGTGCCTGGGTCAATTAGTTGAAGAAGCGGTTCAAGTGTCCGCTCATCGAGCTTCGTTAATCGTAAAGTCGAAAGATCGGTATCGGTGGGGAGGACCAAAGCTCAAAGAAAGACCAAACAATAGCTCTGTTGGGCGCGCTAGCAAGGCGTAACGTAATCGGACGGCAGCTAGTGCAGAGAGGCTAGTAAGTTCGGCGATATGCGCAAAAAGCAAAGCCGAGGACAAGATGGCGCTCTTGTGCCAAGTAGACCAAGAGCGTTCGATCTTGCCGGTATAAGTCGCATCTTTGTTGGGCACTAAAACATTTGGGCGAGGGTAAGGAAAGTTTTTAGCGATTGGGGAGCTTGGAGCCCCGAAGGTGGTCTTTGGAAGTGCAGGAGGCTAAGTTGCAAGATGAGCATCGAGTATGACGAGGAGTTGTATCCTCAGCTCATGTCTACAATCGCGGAGCGCAGGTGGTTAATTGGCCACGGTCTTCGCTTAGCTGCCCTGAGCACCCTGGAATCGCCAGAGGTGGTTAATGCTTTTGGGGAGGTTGTGCAATGCGCTGGGCGTGGTAAATCGAGGCGATTGAAAAGCTACACGAAGCCAAACTGTTGGAGACGCCCGCGATAAGGTACCCAATTATGGCGAGTCATATGATCATTTGTCATTGCTATGCGAAGATGAAAGACTTAGAGCTTCAATGATTTACGGTGGGCGCGATCAAGATTATCCATAAATGTTATTATGACGGATTGACTTTGGCGTCACCGTCTTGAGAGGTCTTGAAACACGCCAGACTATTATTTGAAACCCATGAGTCGCGATTGCAGGTGCACCGTCTTGCGCGTCAAGGATACTCAAAATCCATTTGCTTTGGAGAAGGAAGTACCTTTAAAGGAAGTATTGGAGGCGCATGCGACCCGTCTTGCTAAAAAGAAAGGTATTGCAGGTAAAGCTGTCTTGTGCGGACTTGGTGCAGCGCACTTACCAAGGTCTGATGGAGTGCTGTCGATGTAGCTCTTGTGGCGCGGCAGATGCGGTATGGGCGAAGTTAAAGAAGCAACGAGTCACGTTGGGACTTCATCACTTAAGCGTTGTAGTAGCTGGTAGTTTGACATGTTCAATGTCCTTTGTAAGAACTCGTAGTTATGAATAAGTTTCTTTTTTGCTGTAGATACTATTAAGACGTGTAATATAAACGTATCCGTGTATCTTTGCGTGAAAGAAGTATTTGTTGCCAAAGAAACAAACGTGTACGCCAATGCAAATGTAGGAGATGCATAATCATGTATGAGGATCCTAAGCATACTTGGAAAATAATTCTAAGTATTTGATCATAATCGTGTATGTTATAGTTCACAGCGTACTGGAAATATCTTATTAAGGAATCAAACGTATTGATTCCTAAGTTGTTAAACGTGCACGTATGCATTGATGTGCAACCGTCGTGGGTTGCGCACATGTCTTATTCCAACGTCTTGAGAACAAGGTGTTTAACAAGGATGCGTGATCCATTATTGATGGGTTTGCAACCCTCTTACTCAACAAGTCAATTAGTAGGTCAACTTATCCTGTTACCATCGTGGGTTTATTTGTGGTGCATGCACGCCATCGTGGGCAAGAAAGAAAAAATTGTTAAGACATACCGTATATGGGGATAACAACTTAAAATGTGTCATGAGTTAGCTAGAAACCATGACGTTTTTATAATACTTGCAAGAAATAACAAAGAAAACAGTAAATATGAAATAAAAGCGAGTACATGAGTGTTTATTAAGCATTGAAAGTGCGGGCGTCTTCGCTATGCCGTAGCAATTCTTAGAGGTAGCACCTCTTGAGGTTCTTGATATTCCATGTCTTGGCGGTCGCGACCATCCAAACCTCGTGGCCGTGCGCTTTGTTGTGCGTTGCTTGATAACCTCGTAAGGTCCTTCCCACTTTGGTCCGAGCTTACTGTATCTTCGTGGCTTGCCTCATTGTCGCGGTAGACAAAGTCACACGGTGCGAATGAAACACTGCGTACCTTGGCATCATAGTATCCTTTCATTTTGACTTCGACCTTGCCTCCCGTATAGTCGCGCGTTCGCGTCTTTCTTCCAAGAGGTCCAAGTCGACCGTCTTTCTTTCGTCGTTTGTAGTCACATTAATCTCCGCGGTCGCGGATAGTTGGCATGCCGATCTCGGTTGGTATAACGGCTCATCCCGTATACAAGAGAAAAGGGGTGTCCCCTGTCTTGGTTTTAAGCGAGTGCGGTGTGCCCATAATATGTGAAAGTTCTTGACCCACCTTCCTTTGTGTTTGTCCAAGCGTGCTTTGATTCCTTCACCCGGAGCTTGGTTTGCGCGTTCGACTAAACCATTGGTTTGTGGGTGCGTAACCGATATAAAGTGTTGGGTGATGTTTAACTTTCGCACCAATCTTTAAAGGGTTGTCGCGAAATTGTTTCCGTTGTCGAGATGATTTCACGGTAATCCGGCGACATACAATGTTGTCCCGCACAAAGCGTTTTACACGGTTGCCCGAATTGTCGCTCATCGCTTTTGCCTCGATCCACTTGGTGAAGTAGTCTATAGCGACTATGAGAAATTTGAGACCGCTTCGCTATTGGAAAAGGACCGGCGATATCAATGCCCCATTTGTAGAATGGCCATGGCGCCGTGATTGGTGTTAACTCATGCGTGGTTTCGCGATGCGGGTCTATGGACTTGGCAATCATTGCACTTCCTTATCAAATCCGCGCATCTTTATGCATGGTTGGCGGAGTATCACGATCGCATGGCGTGCTACAACAAGACCGTGGTCTGCATGCATGCTACATGAACCCTCATGGATTTCGCAGCACATAATTTGCTTGTACGGGCCTACGATCGAAGCCATGGTTGGAGGAAAGAGCGGCGTCTGAAGTATGTTGTCGCGCAATTGAATCTCTCGTATGACGCGTGATTCTTCGCGCCACATACGTTCTTGGGGTAATGTCCCTTTGCTTAAGAAATGCGCAATTGGGGTCATCCATGTAGGACCATCCTCCTCGATGATTGCGAAACTTCCATCTCCGCTATTGACTTGCTTTTCGGTGTTTCCACCAAAGACTTGCTTTGATAAGTGTCGAAGCTAGTCGAGGCTATCTTGCTCAGTGCATACGCTGCGATTTTCTCCTCAGGGACTTGCTTGATAGTAAATCTGTCAAAGCCTTTGATCGGTGCTTTAGTCTTCTCAAGATCTTGAATCATGTTTTCTTCTTTGGCACGTATTCACCCAACACATGGTTGGCCACTAGTCGAGTCCACATTTGCTTCCAAATTGCGTACACCCATTCGAGTGCAATCGTAGTCCGGCGATCGTGGCTTCATATTCGCCTCGTTGTTTGTCGAGGTAAATTCAAACGCGGTCGTAAGTGAATTCCATTCCTCCGGATTTGTGAGAATAAGGCCAGCTCCGAGCCATCCACGCATGAGGACCCATCCGTAAACAAAATCCATGGATCTTGTAGTGCTTTTTGCTTGGTGTAGGTACCTCGTCGGTGTCTGGTTTCTCGATGATGAAGTCCGAGAACTTGTCCTTTTATTATGATACGTGATGCTGTAAGAGATGTTATGTTCACCTAGCAACACGCTCCACTTCGGAGTCGCCCCGACGCATCGGGTTTGGAGATGATCCGCTTGATGGCTTGATCGTAATTACCGCTATCGCAATGCGCTTGGAAAGCCGGCGCGATCGCTTGCGGCAAACACTAATGCCAAGACCAATTTTTCCATGGCACTATAGTTCATCTCCGTCTTCTTGAGAGCTTTCCGACAAAATAGATAGGGGTTTGCACCGAGTCCCTATCGGTTAGTAACCACTGTTGCCGCCCCATGAGTTCTTGATAGATACATGATCGGCTCTTCCACAGTCGGGGTGCCACGAGTGTTGGGAGCGTTGCTAGATCTTTGTTTGAGTGTGGTGAAAGCTTCTTCCGCCTCCGTTGTCCACGAAAGTCACCCTTTTTATACACTTCTTGAGTGTTTTGAAAAGAGGCGATGACTTTTCTGGCGTTAGATAGGAACTGTTGAGGCGGCTAGTTTCCGTTGAGTGATTGGACTTCCTTGATGCGTGGTGAGGAAGCTCAATTACCGCTTTGTCTTTCTGGACACGGTTTTATGCCATCGGGTTCTATCAAGTACCTAAGAACATGCCTTGATGGCGCGAAGGTGCATTTCTTAGGATTGAGCTTCATGTTAATCTCGCGTAGAGTTTTGAATGTTTCTTCTATGTCGCACGGTTCCTTTTCGGTATGGCTTTTAATGACAAGGTCATCCACATAGACTTCAGTTGCGGCCTACTGTTTTTGAAGGCATTGTCCACCAACCGCCGATAGGTGGCACCGCATTCTTCAAGCCAAGCGGCATTTTTGTGTAACAAGATGCGCCTTGGCTTGTGTGGGAACTGTCTTTTCCTCGTCTTCTTGGGCCATTTGTATCGGTGATATCCGCATGCGGCGTCGAGGAAACACTTCAATGGGTATCCACACAAGGACTCTATCTTCCAATCTATCTCGGTAACGGATAGCGATCCTGTGGGCATGCTTTATTAAGGTCGGTGAAGTCTACACATTCGCGACTACTCGTCGCTTTTGACCATTCGATTAGTTAGTCGTGGTAATAGACTTCCGCATAATTCCCGCTTTAACTAATTTACGTACCTGCTAGAATTGCGCGCCTCGGAGCTTGCCACGCTTCTTCGACGATCGGTAAGTATCCTTGTCGGATTCTAAGTTTATGCTCTGTGATCGAGCGTGATACATGATCATGTGTTTGGGCTCCCATGCGAAAATATCTACGTTCTTTTGTAAGAGCAGCGCGCACACCGCTTCTGCCGTTGTCCGACAATGACCCTCAATTGTTATCTCCAGTGCGGATATTACGGGTGAATGCGACCTTAAAGTTGGGGATTTTGGCCGTTGCCTTTGCTTGGGATTGGTTCCATTTCGCATGTAAGCGTGTTACATTCTCATTTGGTACCGTGGCATTGTAAAGAGTGACAATGCCCCTTCAACTGGGAATTTAAGCATCCCGCGCTTGTTGTTGACGCACCGCAAGCATGGGCGATATCCGGGTCTCCCAATAATGCCATTATATGATGAAGGGGATTTGATCACCATGAAATCCATCCAGGTTGTTGTAGAGTGCTACTGTGTTGCCAACGCCGACTAGCGATCATGATTGGCCCATAGGTTATATCTTCTCACCAGTAAAACCGGTGAGTGCGTTGTTGACCAAATGTAACCGACTACGATTTGGTCGTAGTCTTTTAAAGCAATGCTCATACATAATATTTGCCGATGCCCCACCATCGATGTACATGCGGTGTATGTCATGACCACCGCACTAATTTCAATGGTGAGGGGCTCGACGCGTTGTCCGGTCAAAGTAGGGAAAGAGATTTCATTTTTTCGGAAAACTCTTGGCCGACCTTCGTCGGTGGTTCACCGCCACGTCGTATCATATAGATTGTGTCGGCCTTCTCCTTGGGTGTCTCCTTCTTGCTTTCGTTCTTTTGCTTATCTCTTCCTCTTTAATGTTTTTAACTAAGTGGTCCACCTGCCCCTTTGACCATCTTGTCGATGAGTTGGCCTTGTTGGACACACTCGTTAGTGGTGTGACCTTTTTGTGCATGGTAGTCACAATATCCATTCCCAGGCGCTTATCTTACGGTGTGCGCATCTGCGGCGATCTTGGGAAATTCGCTCCTTCTGCTGCGAGTATTTCCTTTGGGGTTTTGATCGGGGAGTATACTGTCATTATCCCTATCTCTCGCCTCCTCGCTGCGATAGCTCTATTATGGTTATTACCTCGGTCATTGGATTGTCTCCCGTGTTGTTCCTGTGACCGTAATCAGAATAGTTCTTTTGCTATCATGGCGGCTTCTCCTCGACAAAAGACCGAGGCGCTTCATGAGTTCATCGAAGGTCTCGGGGATCTTGTCGTTCAATCTCTTGATGAGTTACGGGTTATTAATCCCATTCATGAAACCCGAGATCTTTAAGACTTCGGGCATGCTTTCACTGCATGCACTCGTCTTTGAAGCGTTCCATGAGCAGCTCGTGGATTCTCCACAGTTGTTTTACCTGGCGAGTTCGGCAGATTTTTAGCACACTTTTGCGTTGAGTAAAATTTAGGCGGAACGCCTTTCTCAACTCTTCAAAACCATTCACGCTTCTTCGTGGGAGTTTGTTGAACCGATTCCGCGCTTCCCACCGTGGAATTAAACATATGGCACCAAGCGGTTGTGGCCGGTTTTCGATGGTCGCGGTGATTCAAAAATTTTAGGTGATCGTCGGGATCACTGTCCCATCATATGTTTTAACATTTGCGGGCATGCGCCTTCTCTTGTTTTCGGAGAAATCACTAATCGCGTCGGTGAGCGCATCCACTTTCAGCGGCGCCATGGGAGAGACATGTCTTCCTCTTGGCTATCGCGTCGCTACGGATTTCCAATGCCTGTATCACTATCCTCGTTGTCCGAGGAGTTGTCGAAAGATGAATTTACCTTCTTACGGGCTTGCCGTAAACCTTCCTCGATCGACTCATAGTGCGGATCCGAAGGGCTTTCACTGGGGAATATTTCCCGGTCTATCTCATACTCTACGGCTACCCGATCAGGCGTGACACCGGCACGCCTGCTCTTCTCTATCATTGTCACTTAGTGTTGCGAGTGAGATGTCTCATCACCCTCGATTCTCCTCCCATTCTGTAAATCTGGGGTTTTATGACGGTTCCTCTGCTTTCCCTTGGGTTGCTTGCGGTTTGACTTAGTTGGTAAATAGGTAAATAGGCAAGCCAATAGAAATAAGTTTATCTTATATATTGTTATATTGTCTTACAATATTAATTCTAATGAATACCACAAGTTGATGGTATGTTTAGTTAGGAGAATCAAATTCTATTTGATTTGTTTGATTCAAGATAACCATTACTTCTTTCTTAAAGAGTAACAAGGTTAGAAAATTGAGTATGGATTGAATATACTCAATATGACTCCAACCTAGAAGATTAATAAAACACCATTTTATTATGGAATGTGATGAATCACATTAAGTTTTAAAAATTGAAGATTCTGAAATTTTGTTAAACTACTTATGAATAGGTTATTAACAAACAAAAGTCAGGAATTATCAATGTGTATTTGTAATGTCCCAAAAAGAGATCAATGTAGTTTTGCTCTAAATGCTAAGTATATATAGATAGTCTATATATATGAAAGATAAAATTACAAGATACATAATCTTCTTAAATACACTAGTAAATATCATGATGAGGCTAGATATGAAATGATAAACCTCATGATGATGGAATTTTCATTCATAGATCTGCAAGGATATCTCAGATATTTGACTTATATGCTGAGAAATATGAGTTACAGGATTATAGTAAACCTGATAACCATTATGATGGATTACCAAATATTGAATTGGGTAAATTACTCATACTATGAATGTTAAAGATGTTGTCCATAAAGATAATCAATTTTGGAAATTTGGTTTATCTTAATAGTTAGACTAGAGAATGAATATGAGTTTCTTCAAAGAGATGGAAAACTATAGTGGTTTAAATCTCGGTGTAGAAATCATATGGACAATATTGTACACATATTTAATGCATGTCTTATGACAAGATTATTAATCATACTTAAGCAATTAAATATGATTGAATATTCTTTCCTAGACACATTAAATATATAAAGATGATAATTGTCATACTTATTTTCATTAATATGAAATATGACAATGGAATATCAAAACTCTTTCTTGAGAAATTACTTGAGCGAGGACGGTATGTAATCGAAAGGTTTTTTTTGAATTCATATAATCTTTGGAAGTGTACGAAGTGCAATAATTCATGAATGGATAAATGCATGCATCTATGAAATTATTCTTATGTTTAATTATTAAATCCTAATTTTGATTTATAATTGAAATAAGATAAATTTTAAGTATTCCTGAAAGCTAGTGGGAGTATTATGTTAAGGTTTTAAATCTTATATGTTGTATAACATATAAGAAGTAACATTCCTTGAAAGCTAAATGTTAAGTCTTAGATTGGAATGAAACTTCGCTTGTAAGATTTAAGAATTAAAACATACAACCTTGGAATATATGTTTATTATTAATAAACATGTGCAGTAAAATAAATGATTCTAATAAAACATGATATATCGTTTGGGAAATGGATAAATATCTTTTGACAAGATAGAACACGAATGAAATCTAAGTTTGACCTGTAGATTCATCATGTACATCATGTTGTGTATTAAAATTGTTGTATCATTCTTGAATAAGAAGTGATTTGACAACATTGATATCTAACTAAAAGTTATTAGATAACTTGTGTAATGAATATTCTAAAAGAATTACATCCTCAGCCTGGAATTGCTCTTAGATTCTATGGATGAACAATATGTCAATTGTTGTGCAAATTGTCATCAGCTTCAAACTTGAAAGTTTTGAAAGCATCAAACATTACACAATAGATATTAAAGTTTACGGAGTTTTAATGAGCATATTGTTGTTTGTATACAATGATGCCGGTTTAATTGAGATGACACTCAATACTAGTCATGGTAGGATTTCATCCTTGTTAATGGCCATGTGAACTAGTTGTGCTACTAAGAGCACAGTTGCATTATACATTAAAAGAATAAGAATACTTTAAACTTTAAAATGTTTGAAAGTTTAAATTGTCATAAAATTGGTGATAGAGGATGTCACACACTTTATGAATTATTATGTGGATTGGTGAATGCACACATACAAGAACTTCACTAATTGAATTTTTGAAATAAGTATTCTCAAAATTACGATGGATCAAGTTGGTTGATTTATGCTTTGTCAACAAGTATGATTGTCATTACTTGAGGCATAATTCATCAACTGGAATTTTCATGCATTGATCCATATTTAGTATTTGGATAAGGGATGTTAAACAATTGTTATAATAAATCAAATACTTGGTATGTTTGATTTTATAATATATTGTATCCTATATTTGCATGTTTAATCCGTGAATAAATTTATTTATTCTAAATCGTCCATTGTCAATTAATGATATGAGAGTATCATTAAACTAAGACAAATCTGAGAGATATGGTAGAATATACTTGAAAGTATATTGATGAGAAAGTATACCAATTTCAGATGATATTCAATGAATTGAATATAAGACTTATCCCAACTACATAATTTACTTTATGGATATTGTTGTTAAGTAAAATTATGAATAGTTATCATCAGACTTGAGATACCAGATAAGTGCCATGAATGTAGTGCACTTCTGTGGAACAACTTAACGCTATACGTAACTGGTAGTCATAAGGGTTGTTTCCTGAAGTGTTGCAAAGTTTATGGGTTATTCTTGTAGTCAAGATAGAATTTGTTCCTTCAAATTTATTTGAAGTTTAATCTTCTTGGGCCCTCGTAGGGTTGACAAGATGTTTGCATGGCCATGCCCAAGATCTCCCCTGAATATGTTCAGAAGATTTGGTAATCTTGCTCAATCACTTATAACGAGAAACAGAATGGTTGAATAAAAAATGATTTAATTCCATATCTTTATTTAACATGGTATTAGAAACAAAAGGATAATAATAATGAGAAATCATTAAAAGGTTTTCCCGGAGCCTTGCTCGAGTTGTACTAGAGGCATCGAAGTGTTGCTAGACGCTAACCGATGTGATCACACTATTAAGATATGTCCAAGTAGGAGTTGTTGGTTAAATGGACAAAATATTAATAGATGTGTGTTAGGATCGAACTCGAGACCACGGGATTGCACACTTTACGTATGAGAATTAAAGTTTAATAATTAAATATAAAATGTTATATTTAGTTATTATTTACACAAAACGTATAACGAACGTTAAGTAATTAAACGTAATGAACTAACGGTCGTTAAATGTTAAAGAAAAAGACTAAATATGAAATTAGATGTCAAGAAGGTTCTAGAAACCTTATGGGTTTCCTAAAAAAATCGTTTGGGGGTTACCATAACCCAATCCTACCCTAACTTGGACTCTAAGTTTCTACAAGTATAAATACAAGGCTTAGGGTCATTGTTATTTACTCTTGTACACCTAAACCTAAAACCCTAAACTTGTTAGTGTGTTTTTTAGTCCATACGATCGGATCTCTACTCCTAGGGATCGATTACTTTTGTTTTTCTTTAACAAATGTTTTGTGTTAATTAAACTAGCATTTACTTTAATTCGTTAATAGTACGTGTGTACAAGAACGTGGTACAATCACACTATTGATTGTATCTTGGATTGAATTACAAAACGGTAAGGGGTAATTCTTATAATCCTATAAACCCTAATTAGGGTTCATCCTAATTGCTAGTTTGTGGATTTGATTCTTGTTCGGCTAGAATCAATAAAGGTACGCATATTCTTATTTACGTTAATTAATTATTCGTTAATTTTTCCTATACGCTTCCGCATGTGTACTTGATGTTTATTGTTTATATTTATGATTAGTCATGTTATATAATTACAACATTATGCTGTAGAGAACGTTTGTTTTTTTGTTTTTTGTTTTCTTATAAAATCCATTATTTAATATAATGTAATATAAAACTTTAAAAAGAAAATAAGGACGAAATGTATTTTGGTACAGGCGATAGTGCCACTTTGGTTTCCACCTTTTTCGTTAACTCCTAAGTAATCAATGTGGTAGCTTGGCCAATATCAAAATTCATTTTTATGTAAACAAAATATTATTCATATGATTCAACATATATACCAACTTTTGGTTACAACCTTATCTGATGTGGGACAATTTGCTCTTTCGTAAAATTAAAGTACTTTGCTATTGCTTTCATGTGATTTATGTTGTCGAGATGTTTTTTTCTCCTCTACTTATATTATCCATTATGAATTGTAATGTAGTATGAAACTTTTTTCAAAAATTAAAAACGGAATGTATTTTGGTACTAGCGAGAGTTCCATAATGGTTTCAACCTTTTCGTTAGTACTTTAGTAACCAATGTGGTAGCTTAGCCAGCACTTAAATTCATTTTTATCTAAATTAACCCTTTTTCATATGATTCAACATACATCCCACTTTTGGTTACAACCTCCTTCAATGTGGGAGACTTTGATCTTCTGTAAAATTAAAGTACTTAGCCTTTGTGTCAAGGGAGTAGGGATGGCAAAAGCACCCGAAACCGACGGGTAAAACCGAAATCCGAACCGGTTGGGTCAGAGTCGGGTGCAGGTTGGCGGGTTTGGATGCGGGTTTGGGTATTGATAAAATTTTTTAGCTGGGTACGGGTTCTGATAATACCCGCCTGATTACCCGTACCCTTACCCGTATCTGTTTACCCAAATCTATACCCGCTTTATTGATATTATAATTAACTATAATATATAAACATTATATGCCTCGACAGGATTAGGGTTTGTTGTTGTTCATATATACATTATATATAATTTCTTGCATTATATTTTTTTATATAAGTATCTCTATTACATAACCCATTTTATTTTGTACATGAATAATTCAAAAAGCGTTAAATCGTTTGATACGATATTCATTTTCTTTAACTTTTAAAATGTTTGAATATATTAAGGTGTTTCATTTGTTTGTCGGTTGATTTTAGTGTGACTTAATTTTAACACCATCATTTTGTCCGTATAATATTCAATTGGTAACTCGTCATAATCAACCACTTATCAATTCGGACTTCCTGTGTAACTCAAACTTCAGAGTTTAAATGCAATATAAACACATGATGATGTAGTTCAAACATCATCAAATTAAAATAAAAGTTCAAAAAAATACAAATGAAAAATATATGGAAATTAAATAAACATTACCACAAGTATAAGTCCGAAGCTATTAGCAACGGTACACTCTAGAATCGATTGTGATGTTTTAGACAAAATATTTTGAACGAATGAAGAATGATTAAACTGTGAAGTGAATTTAAATGCCATATAAAACGGTCAACAAGTATTTTACATGTGATTTAAAACGGTCAACAAGTATTTTTCATGTGACTTATGCCAATGGGCTCACGTTTAGAACCCCCCAAATGTACGTAAGACTAAGCGTTCATGTTTGGTACAGTTATCGCCGATCAAGGGGGCATCGAGCAAAAAAATGTGGTTAAATCTTTTTTTTGACAACAACTATGTCGTATTTTTAGCCATTTGTAATAAATCGGGTCTGGTTTAATATAAAACAACAAAAATTCTCTAGTACGATGCAATTAATACTAATTACGTTAGGGGTTTATATAATAATATTTGATTGGTGATTTCTAACTAATTTATCTTGAAATAAACTTACTTAAGGTGTATAATACATTTATGAATCAAATATATGTATTTAACAAGATATTCTATATGTAAAAGAGTCGTAAAGCGTTATAAGAAAATCGTTTGTGGTTTGATGAATAATTAAAGTAAAGAGTAAATGATTATCACATTAGTACTTTAAATCTATACTACTATAAAGTTGAACCCCTTAATTTAATGTGCAAGAGTGATTGTGCACAACAATTTGTACGGTACAATCCGTGTAAAGCCATATGATTGAATATTGAGTATTGAAATATATAAGATGGAATATCAAGTGATGCGGAATATGAATTGTTGCAGCCATATGTTTAATGTATATAATGCAGGAACAATTTGTACTGTACAAACTATCTAAACACATGTTATATAATCCATACAATGCACACATTGCATCATTGAATATCGAGTATTGAATATATAAAATTCAATGAAGTGGCTGTTACAGGAGACGAAAGTTCCTAGAATCGTAAGTTCAAAGGATACAAAGCAACAAGCCCATGAATGCAGAAGCTCAACAAGCTTATTGGTGGTTACATGAATACATGATTTGGATTTCACGCATGTATAAATGACAGGTCAAGTTTTTCCCCTGACCATATATCCCACCTGTTTTGAGTAAATTTTTGTATACTGTTAACCTCATCTGATGTCTGTAGACACTGGAAGCGTAAACACCCGGTTGTTCCTGGACCAGCTAAAGTTGGATTCTACCGGGACTATTGTGGTGATGTTGTGCAGGATCTGGGATGTTAATGCTACCAACGGTCGTTACTTGAGCACCGATTTCATCGTCTCTGATGCTAAGGTAGCGTTTAATCATTACATTAGTTGTTGTTATTGTGCAAAAACCATAAGGAGATCTTTGGTGATCTCTGATGGTTTCATTAGGTATCCTTTCCAGTTGGTGGAGCTTGAGAATATTGTGCCTGCACAAAACAAGTACCTTATTGGTATGTTTGTATTGGTTTTATTTGTTTACTGTTTCCCTCCGATAAATGGAATGGTGTCCTGAAAGTGAAATTATTACCTTCCAGATGTAGCCAGATATGTGACAAACATTGGCAGGATGAACCACACGAAAACCGGTTCCAAGAATCTGGATTTTTACCTGGCAAACCATAGTTTAGAACGCTTTTAATAAAAAATAAGTATATCAAACACTAACTTGCAAGTATCGGATGAGATTCAACTGACCATTTATCAAACTATCGTGTTTTATGCGACAGGGGGAATCAATAATGGTAACCCTGTGGGGTGGCTTAGGCGATTGATTGAGAAGAAAACAAAACATGTAGGTCTATGTTCTATTGTGCTAACCTCTACCTCGGCAAAACATTACAATATTAAGTTGCTATGAATCCTGAAACTTATCGGTGTAAAGCAAGTTGGCCCGTTTTATTTTAAAAAAATGTGTTATGTTCCATATAAGCTCTATTTGTAAAGCAGTTCTTCTACCATGATTATAGATGATGTTGAGGTACCAGCAATCAAGGAATTAAAAATACATACCAGGTTTACTATCATATGTTATTTGAATACCTTTTCAGAAAAGTTAGTACTAACCAGACCTTTTTCATCACCAAGCCTATGGGTGTTAACAGTGTTGGGAAGATGAAGGCAGTGGGCCGTGTTGTGGAGACTGAACCGTAGGAGAGGACCATCGAGTATCTTTTGTTATGGGGTCGCAATCATCATAATGATGTAAGACTCCCTTCCAAACTGCTACCTTTGTATTTTCAGCTCATTGCATAGCATATAACATGTGATTATCTTTGCAGCCTGCAACCTTCATCTGTAAGGTTCAAATCGATAGTGTTAGAACCAGGAAAGGTTGGAGTTTCCCGTCATGCGGTGGGGAACAAATGCAAGAAAGGCTCTACTCGAAGGGATGGGGGTTTCTGGTGCGATTCATGCAAAAAGCCAGTTACATATCCCATTATGAGGTAATCTTATGATATATATTTTTTCAGTGTCAATAGGGATGCAGTAAATACCGTACGTAACATTCCCCGTACAACATGCACATGCTAGGTATAGGCATGAGCTGGGTGTGTCCGATTACACTGCAAAACTGTGGTTGTTCTTTTCGATGCACCTACGACTGAATTGGTAAAGTGCTCAGCGGCATCACTCATGCAGTTGGATGATGAGGTTAATACATAACATGTATATCATTTTCTCTATCTCTTTTACACTCACATTTCTCTACAGTCTGATGACCACACCAGCTTGCCTCCCGCGATATCCAACCTCATTGGCACATCACACGTGTTTGAGATCCAATCTCGGACATACGATCAATATGGAAACTTTGAGAGCTTCACTTGCTGGCGGGTGAACCCGAATGGGCCTGTTGTGGAAAGATCATGTTCCAGCACCATTGTCACTCAACATGGGACCTCAAGCCCTTCGTTAAAGATATTGCAACCAGACCCATCTGTCGCCACACCATCAAAGCCTGCGGAGGGGAGGAAGAAAAAGAGGTGGTTACAAATATAAACTTTGACAAGCATTAACAACAAAGAGATCAATGTTCCTTATCTTGCTACATTTTACTAATAGCATAATCAGTAATATATGATACCGTTATTTTCAGGAATGAGCTAGAAGATTCAGATGCATGAGTACTTTCAAGTAATGCAGATGAGGAACAAGATGATGATGCCATCATGCTGTCTGATAATAAGAAAAAAAAAGAGTGAGCACGCGGTGATGACAAACTTCGGTCACGAATGGCCTTTAGGCGGATACATATTTTAAAATTTTTAATTCTATCCTATTTGTTTATGTTTTTTATAGAAGATTCCGAGTAAGCCTGGAGAGACTGATCATGGCATGTTACAAATAGACGTTACCAAAGGTTGCGGCGACAAATAATTACTTCATAAGTAGACGTTTAACGATAAAATAATAGTCTTGGTTGTCATAAGGTTTTTCTAAATTCGTTAGCTGTTGCAAAATACTATGTTGAATTAACGCAATGGAAATGGCACTCTTATTTATGTTATTTTATTCTTATTTGAGCTCTTCGATGGAATCGCACTCTTAGTTATGTTCTTTTATTCTTATTTGCGATCTGAGTGCGTCCAACTTGGCCGGAGATGGTGTAATGCAAGAACAAAGACGCTCGATATTATATTGGTCAATTCTATTCTAAATATAAATCATGTACATCAATCCATCATTTAAAGAACGTGTGTGATGAAACAATTTACCAACCGACATTATTTCGAAAACATGTAGTCAGATAACAATCACAACCGAATGCTCAACAAATTGCAATTTTTTACCGCATAGTAAAAACAAGAAAATTTACATGTTCAACACAGGTCACCTACAAATAGTGATCCAAACAAAATTTACAGAAAACACCAACAAATCATACAGTAACTACCGGTAAAAACATAACAATAACACTAAATAATCTAAAAAAAGGTGAAACTGAATGCTAAAAACAAGCGAACGAATATATTAAAGGTGAAATTGAATACATGTAAATAACAAAATAGGTTAATATATTAATAAATATGATTTGATTTGTGGAATTGAAATGTTTTTCACCTGATTGATTTGGATTTTGAGAGGAATAAAGGATTAGGGTTAATAAAAGATAACTTATTATATAATAAAAAAAAATTCACTTGTTTACCACGATATGCACACCAACAGCTAATGTAACACAATTTTATCTACAATATTTCTATTTCTTTTTCTTTTCCTAACACTCTGTTCCCAAGTTTAGTAGTGAAAGAAGAGAATAGAAGAGTTGAAAATGGGCAGAAAAGAAGAGGAGGTGTATGAAATTAAATTTTTATATCATGTTCCCGAGTTAAGAGAGAAAAGAAAAGATAACTGATTGATTTTACAATTATACCCTTTGTTATATTTAAAAGTCATGTTTTATGATAGGTTATTTTAGTAATTATATTTATTAAAAGCTTCCAAATATAATTTCTCTCCAAATCATCCCACATTTGGGAAGAAAGTTTTGGAGAGAAGTTTAGCCAAATTTGCTCTTCTCTTCTCTCCTGAAAAAACTCAGGAACACGAATTTATTTTGTTTTCTTCCCACTTCTTTTCTCTTCTTTCAAAAATAAAACTCGGGAACGCAGCGTAAAGGCATTTGGGATAACTAACATATATGTTTACTGATACAATTGAAACAAGAGTAAAAGTTATGTTATAATATATACTCCACTCAAGCATTAAAGCAAACACTTGGTGGGCAAAACATAGATAAAGTTATAGCATTTGGGATGAGAGGAATAATTTTGTTTTTGGGTAAAGAATGAGAGGAATAATTGGGTACCTGATAATTTGATCAACACGATGCAATAATCTGCTTAATCAAAACACATCGAATTAGGGTTGTAATGTCGTATCATATATCCAATTTGAAAGTAAAATAATTATAACGGAGAAAGTAGTGTTATTAGGAATTGTGATTTTTAGGAGTAGTGAATCAAATTAAAGACTCAGAGTAGAATCAAAAAACTATTGATACGATTTCGGGAAAAAAAGAAATTGCCTGGACAAAATTGAATGTAGGGGTGTCATTCGGGCAGACCCGACCAGACCCGAACCCGACCCGAGTCAATTCGGGTTGGATCAATCGGGTTCAAAAATATATTCGGGTCAATCGGGTCAACCCGAATTGACCCGAGTTCTAAACAAGGTCGGGTAATGTAAAATACTCGGGTTGACCCCGAACCCGAATTGACCCGACCCGAGTTTTAAACAAGGTCGGGTTCGGGTATGTTTTTTTATGGCTTGACCCGAGTTGACCCGACCCAAGTTGACCCGAACCCGACCGGGTCAACCCGAATAACACCCCTATGTAGGGGTTAGAAAAAGGGACGCGTGTATATATGACGTCAGTAAAGGGGGTGGTGTCATTCAAAAAACTTTTCTTTTATTATATATAAAGATTACCTGCATGGCTGTAATTAGGGGTGCTATTCGGGTCGGGTTGGTCGGGTTCGGGTCAAACGGGTCGGGTCCAAGTCGGGTCGAGGGTAAAAATAATATACCCGAACCCGACCCTATTTGAACTCGGGTTAGTCGGGTTCGGGTCAAGTCGGGTCGGGTCCAAGTCGGGTCGGGTCAAGTCGGGTCGGGTTCGACCCTATTTGAAAATGTGTGAAAAGCCCAACTGATATATACATATTACATTCCTATTTTAAAGCCCAAACAAATGATAATACATGTTGCAATGCATCTGTCAAATTTTAATAGGATTGTTATTTAGACTTTACTCTCTATATGTTCATACGAGTATACACGTCCGCCAACAAGAAAAAAAATCAGACGATAGTTTTGATCGCATCGGTCCGTAATAGTGTATGAATGGTTTATTTATTGCATTTTCGTAGTTGCTCCCCTAAGGTTTAGAACTTGAGTGAATGAGTTTGTCTAATAATTTTAAAGTATGATATTAATGAGTAATGACTGAGAATGATTTGTTAGATAATGATGATTATAAGGAGATGGTCAAGAACTTTGTTTCGAACTAGAAGAAATGCACTATTTATACAACAAAATAGTCTTTGTAATAGTATTTTTGGAAATTTATAACCTTTTTTAGCATCGATTAATATATTTGGATATTTGTAACTTTATTTTTAGCATCGATAACGAACGTTTTACTCACATATTTTTTTGTAATAAAGAATACATTCAACAATTAAAATTAAATAAAGATTTAAAAAAAAAAAAAAAAAAAAAAAAATCCTAAGTCGGGTTAGTCGGGTTGACCCGAACCCGACGAAGCAAAGTATTGAAACCCGATACCCGACCCTAATTCGTACTCGGGTTAAACGGGTTGACCCGATTGACCCGAGTTAGATTTTGGACCCGAGTAACCCGACCCGAATTGACTCGGGTCGGGTTCGGGTCGGGTCGGGTCGGCCCGAATGACACCCCTAGCTGTAATGTATAATAAGTTATCTTTGTAAACAGATTTATCAAAGCTTTTATAAGGTATAAGGCTCTAAAAGCCTAAGTCCGTTGAAACGGGCTTACGAGAGATTATAGTTTGTCAAATTAAAATGTTTGACAATTGTTTGCTAAAGAATACAAAAAGCAATTTTGAGAAGACATTATCTTCACGTGCCTATTGCACAAACCATAAACGCATAAAATCGTGCAATTTATAAGAGCCAAAAACATAACAAAAGTGACAAATAAATACGGAAAATAACGAACATATACATAATTCATATTAAAATATTAAATAAACTACTTTAAATACAAAACTTATGATAACAACAATTGCAACACCTTACATGTAACTACTTGCATATAATATTATGTAAAAAACACGTATATATTCAACCCTTAACCAATCGGTGCAACGCACGGGTTTTTGTAGCCTTGTAAGTATAAAAAACCCATGTGAAAAAGCATTAAAATAACTATGTCTATATAACAAAACCATGCTAATTACTCCGTATAATTCATAAGTTATTGTATCAAAAGACATGTGACTTTATCAAACCGTCAAAACAATAAGTTAACAAAAAGAATGAAAAAAAAAATGAAAAAGCAAAAATCTATGTGCACGTACATAAAGATAGACTAATATTAAATGATAGTAAACGAGACTATTGCCCCGCGCGTTGCGGCGGGTTTTTTTTTTTATTATTTTTTACAAACTTGTGGATAATATTTCGGGGGTATATTTGTTATTGCTATAAACGGTTATTAAGTAAAGTAAATGTTACCGGTTTTAATATTAAAGTGTGTATATGTATGTGTAAGTTTTGAAAATTGTTATAGTATAAGGGCTTGTGCATAAAAAAATTTCTATTGTTTTATTTTTTAGTATGAAAACTTTTTAGTGTGGACACAAAAGCTGATGCAAGCAACATTTGATTTATTTCCAAAAAGGTTATAACTATTTTGTTTGTTGCTGAACACGAAAGCTAATGTAAACAACATTGGATTCATTTCCAAAAGGTTGTAGACGTTTTACAAAATTTGCAGTCACAGTTAGCTGCAATGTTATACATACTACATAGGAATTACGATTCATTATCTACGGTTCTTACATATGTGTTTGCAACAGGTCTGATGCTAATATAGTTATATACATATGCTACTAAAGTTCATTTAGCCTGATTCTTGTTACAAAAGTCAGTTTAGATTTTGGTGTCGCCTAATCTTCCTTCCCTTTTTTCTTGCTCACGTGAGATGCATCGTCTGAAGCTGATGTGAATTTCAACTCTCTTTTTGCTGACTTCTTTTGGACATTCGTCTTTTCAGGTTGGTTGTCACCTGTTGTGATAGCTACCTGTGTTGGTGGAGTAAAAGTATATGTATTTTGCTCTTGCATACCTTCTTCAGTCTCTGTCGGATTGTCCTGTGGCTGTTGTGTGATGGGTATGCCGAGAGGTGGTTGGTTTACACCTTCTGATGGTTCGGATGGTCCAATAAGAAGTGTAGTTTGTTGGATTGGCCTACCAATGGTTGGAATTGCTGTTGGAGGCACAACTGTGGCAACGGGCGGCGTCGATATTGGTGGGTCTAGGACTTTGTCTAGTATGAACTGAACATTCCCTTGTACACTCTCTTTTGTAAAATGTAATTGGAAAATATGTTGTGTACCTTCAAGTGAAAGCAGCGGCTGTGGTACATTATATGGGTTTTTGTCTTCAAGTGTAGCTAAGAGGCTGTTGCATTCAGGTATAATCCTCTCTGACTCAGGGCTGAAGCAAACCAATATAACTGTTGCTGTTCCATCATCAATCCTCGCTCTAAAACAATACCTGTATATCGTATAAGTTAAGGTCAATAGTGTATTCTACTATTGTTAGTGAAGGAATAATATTATAGAAATGAGTTTTAGAAATATTTAATACCCATAAGTTGGAGTATGCTGAAAACCATGGTCTACGCATCTTGGTAATGGGAATTCTTCAATAGTTTTAAGAGGACACTCTGAGCATTTTTTGTAGTACCATGGTCTGGTTCGGTCGATGGATAAAATTGTTGCTTCAGTAGTGAATCTGACATACTATTTTGGAATTTAGTTGTTAGTAAAACTGTTTAGAATAACTATCAATTATAATGTATCTGTGGGTATGTGTATTTGTATATATATTTTATGGCTTACCCTGTATGATAGTGGATTTATGTCAACCAAAGTTTTCAATGACACACGATTCCTGGTTCTTTCTTGTTCCACATCTTCAAACCGTTGTTGCTCAATAGTTAGTGCAGGAGGTAAATCAAGCATTGTATTGTATCTGTGATGGCATTAGGTGTTATGCATTATTATGTATTGACATAAAGTTTTTTTATATTGGAGTGTGAATTTTACTTACACATTGCGGATTTCCTGTGCTTCTGGGATATTCGGATTTAGGAAATAGCGTGTTGCGGATGTTCCTGTAAGCTGAATCTCTGCAAATGTTTATATGAGTTAGGTGTAAACATATTTTTATATATTTATGGTTTTTGCCTTTGAATTATGGACATAAAGAGTATAACAGCAGTGTTTACCATTGTATCTGCTTGTCACTCTGCAAGAGCTAATGGCAATGATCACTGGTTTTTGGAGTCTTTTATATTCTTCTTCGTCAAACTCCAATGCCATCTCATTCCACATTTTAAATTTCACTGACATGCCGCTATAGTATACATGGCAAATGAATAAGGAACATTCTAAATAAGAAAGATGTTTGTGAATATTTTATTTTAATAAGCTCTAAAGTTAAACTTACTCTAAGTTTTGGACATCTAGGACCCTCCATCGTGTAATGCTTGATGTTGTACTTCCAGCATGTCTCACAGTGTCTATTCGCTGAATCGTTCCTATATAATCTGATGGAAAACCATGTATACATTATTATTTGTTGCAAATATGAGTTATGCCAAAAAAAAAACATATATAAGTTAACATACCTGTTAGTATGGCCGTACTAACGTCTGCTCTTTTTGAAAGCTCATTGTGTGCGGCAAATTCAAAATAATATTCTGGGAAGTTGTCAGCTGGAATAACATCAAATGTAGTTGCGTGGCCAAATATAAGAGATGTTTTGTGGCTAACAGCACGTTGCCATGTTCTTGCTGGCTCACAGCTAAATCCTGCAATTCTATATGCCATATTCTCTTGGAATTTTCTTTCAAAATACTGAATGTCTTTAGCAGCCATGTTTGCCTGAATAGCATTGCCCTAATGGATAATTGATATTTTTCATAAGCTAATATAATATGTATTTTTTTATATGAATCTGTAAAATTTTGTTGTGAATAATGTTTATTGCATACCTGTTGATCAAGTAGTATACAACATACACCTGTAGGATCTGTTTTTCTGGGGTTCCTGGCAATCCATTTTCGATAAACTTTTACTTCAATCATTTTGTTTGAGTGCGTTGGCCTTAAGTCTGCTACATTGATAGGTTCTGGTGGTTGTACTATTGTTTTTCCTTTGTCTTTTGTACGTGGAGACAATTGACTTGATCCTTCCATGTTGCCAAAAATCTAGATGCCGCTACCTGTTCCAAAAATATAAAACTAAAGCTTTATCATATTCAGTAGTTACTAAGTATATGCAACAGTGGATGTAGAAAAAAGTAAGAATACAAAATTAAATACCATTTAATAGTGGCAAATAAACTGTGGCTATTTTTTTTTGAATAGATGATAGATATATGCACATTAACTATATTACATGCACTTAAAGGTATGGGTAAAGCTGGCATGGTTGAATTTGAGACAAAAAATCTTTATATACAATATTTTTTGTACTATTTCTGTGGCGGTTAGGTTGTTGGTTGATGAGTATTTTTAACCCTTCAGCACATGTTGCACGTGATAGAGCAACATATAATTGGCCATGGCCAAAAACTGGTTCAGGAAGGTAAACTCCTATTTTCTTAAGCGACTGGCCTTGGCTTTTATTGATGGTCATCGCGTAGCACAATCTTAAAGGAAACTGTTTTCTTTTGAAGATAAATGGCATCTGTTCTTCTTTGTTTATCAACAGAATCCTTGGAATAAAGACTTTTTCTGAAACACGTGTTCTGTAATGATTTTTGCTTCAATGATTTTATTCAACAACTGAGTAACTATAAGTCTTGTTCCATTGCATAATCCACCAGATAAGTTTAAATTTCGCAGAAGCATAACCGGTGTTCCCCTTTTGAGTTGTAATTTGTGTTGTGGAAAACCTCCAAAAGAAAGGCTATTTAAGTACTCGATGGGATACAACAGCTCTGTTTCCCCACGATCATTGCTTTTAGCTATTGCTTCATCAGAGCTGAGATATGTTTTAACCTCACCTTTAACCATTTCTAATACCTGTGCGTTTATCAAATCAGCGGTTTCGTTCTTAGGACATACAATTGCTTTATCTTGCAAACCTTTTGCTGTTGGTTTTTGCAATGTGTCGTCATCATATATAAAGTTTATTAATTGTAATGTAGAATTGTCGGATTCAGGTATACAGAACTTATCTGGAATATCTACCCATGCAGAATCCTGGTTGTCTTCATCATCTGGTATGCCTATGTCGCCGTTTCCAACAGTAAGTAACCATCTTGAAAAGTCCTTTATACTTTGTCTTTCTTCTTCAGCCATTCCTTCTTTTTGTAGTCTCATGTTTTCATGAAGTAAGAATACTTTGAAATGCTTCCATAGATATGATTGAGTGATTGAAGATGAAATAATTTCATTTTTTGAAGCTTTTTTCTTTACTGGAAGTGTTTGTCTAAAGTCACCACCCAACATCACAGTTTTTCCTCCAAAAAAAGAATTCGGCACATCAAGGATATCCCTAAGGCTGCGGTCCAATGCCTCGAAGCACTTCCGATCATTCATAGGGGCTTCATCCCATATTATCAGGTCTGTTTCTTTTAGTAAAATTGCTAGCTGACTTCCCTTTTTTACATTACAAATTGATTCGTCGGACAGATCTAAAGGTATCTTGAATCTCGAGTGTGCAGTACGTCCGGCTGGTAAAAGTAAAGATGCAATGCCTGAGGATGCAACTGCTAATACTATCTTGCCTTCAGCACGTATAGTGCATATAATAGTTTTCCAAAGGAATGTCTTCCCTGTGCCTCCATGGCCATATACAAAGATAAGTTGCTGTTTATTTTCTGATATTGCACCCACAATCAGTTCAAATATTATCCTTTGATCGCTATTCAGCTTTGGTATCAGTAAGTCTTTTTCTCTCATTAGCATTTCTCGATTATAATTCCTTTCTTCCATTAGAAGCCGGTTTTTTAACGCCTTTAGCAAATGTTTTGGCGGCAAAGGGAGACCAAATTCTGGAAGCGATTTTGAGTAACTATTTAACATTGCTTCTACTTCACATAAAACAAAGGCTTCTAAGTCCATGTCATTTTTTTCAATGACTGGAATCCCAAGAGTTTTTGAAAGTATATTTGGAACATCATCTGACATCTGCTTCCAAAAAGTTTGCCATAAGTTTTTTGGATTAGATACATCACAAAAAATTAGTATCTGGACAAACAAAGATCTTAACTGTGAAGCACTTGCATAAAAAGCAGCTTCTTCCAATGCTGTTTTCCATTCATTATCATCACCTAGTAAACCCATTGCTTCACATGCTGCCCTATATGTTGGATATACCGTGTTATTCACCTTTCGTATGTCTTTAAAAGATTTGCAACCTTTTTGATGGCATAAGAGCATTCTCTCGTAAAATAAGTCTCCTAAAGTTGGGTGTATGTATGCTAGTCTCCCAATTGCTGGTTTACTGAGATTCTGTCGCCTTTGCCAATAGTTGCCACTATTATACCATACGAATTCTGTTGGGAAGTCTAGATACGTAAGGTGTCGACCATCTTCCCACCTTTTATTGTAGTTTAACCATTCTGTTAGTGTCGTCTTCTTATTGCAAGGGTTAGAAATTATCGACTGAAGGCTATCGTTCGCTCTGTAAATAACCCGTTGCTTGTTTTCTAGATGTACTGCAAGTGTCTGAACAGCTGGGTCTCTACTGTGTATGTCAAAACCGAAGATCCTCCAGCATGCTTCATGAGGTCCGATGAATCTTGATTCTTGAAAATTCTTGATTTCATCAATTCGAATTTGTTGCTGTTGCGAATTGGAAGATGATGCCTCAGCAGCTTTTGTTATGTTTGCAACAACACGGTCAGTACCCTTTGAAATATACTTAAAAAGATATTTTATCAACATTGACCACCCGCAGTATTCAACATTTATGTGTGCATAGTATCGCATACATAACAATCTGTTGTATGGGACTACGTATGCATTATCTAGCTCAACATTATTTTTCTTTGTGGTAACGCCAGTATCCCGTCTTCTATAGTGTACGTATCCATCTCTATCGATATATGTTTTTTGGCAATATTGCTTTGGAAACTTCCTGTTGCAATTGTCAGTGCCCTGCATACATGGAGCATTCTTGTTGGCTTCTCCACATGGGCCGTGAATCATAAACTCTGAAATTATTCTATAGCCTTCTGGATCATCTGTTTGGTTTGGTAATTCTGCTGAAATATATCTGTCAACTTCTTCGTCATTCCGTATTTTAGATGCCTCTGATATCCACACTAATGTATGGCAGTGTGGAAGGCCACGTTTTTGAAACTCGATTGTATATAAAACTGCAGTACAAAAGTTTGGAATAATGTTAGTTATTGAGTTTGTGTTTAATATGTATGGAAAAATAGTTTTTGTTTTTACTTCAGATGACAAATTGTAGTTATTGAGTTTGTGTTTAATATGTATGGAAAAATAGTTTTTGTTTTTACTTCAGATGACAAATTGGTATATACAATTAAGAAATTTTAGAAAATACCTGCTGTAAGTCTTCCTAGCGTTCTTGTATCCCTCAGAAACTTTATGAAATCTGCGACTTTTTTTTCAAACACACGAACAACGACATCTGCTCTGTCCGCAGTAGTAAGTTCTGGAAACTCTTCCATATATTCTTTAATTTCTGGCCATTTTACGTTGCATGTGAATGTTACAAAAAACGATGGGTTACCATGTACGCGGCAGATTGCTAGTGCGTCTAGGTAATGGCTATACATGTATCTCGGGCCACCTGTGAAAGACGCTGGCAATATGATTCTTGACCCCACATCGTGTCCATCACGATCTCCTCTCATGACTGCATCATACAGACCGGAAAGATATTCATTCCTAAAGTCATTCTGCTTGTCTCGAATAAAATCAAGTCGGCTTTGTTCAATTGCACAATAAGCAGTAACAACATATTGTTGGAATAGGCGTCCTGCTCTTGGTAGTAAACTGAAACGGTTAACACGTTCGTGTATCTGGTACGAATAGTACATCTTCATAGAGATTTTTTTTTGTTTGCGAGAGTTGCCTGGTTCAAGCATCAGTGGCATATCTTTTTGGTATCCTTCTTCACCATAAACGAATATTAACGGGAACTGAAGAGACATGTAGCACGGATGCAGCTTGTTTACCCTTTGTGCCGTCCGCGAATGCTCTTGAATAATGATATCGAAATCAGCCTTTGCTTCTTGACTTTGTTCATACACTATGGCACCAACTGTTTCTGCTGTAGGAACTTCATACCGACGGGTACCTGCTACGCTATATAGTTTTACTTTAAATTCTGGTATACTTGCATCCAAGAATTTATCCCTTGCTGTACGAAACAATTGAACCAACGCGTTATGCTTATCCAAAAATTCAATCAGCCCTTCAACAATTTCCCTTTTTAACCCACTTTTTTTCTCCCCGCCAAAGTGAAACATACGGTTATCAATTTCGTTGTCCGTGTCATATATATAGAGTTGTAAAAAACATGGGCGCTTGCCTTCCTCTGGACAAAGTGACCCAATATTATGGTATATCTGACCTGAGATGCGAAAGACATAAGGCCCTGTTCCTTTGTTAACTGAGTCATCAATCTCTGCTCCAAAAGAAGTCATGCTGAACATCTGGTTATATGCTCTTATGTTTTCCATGAAGTGACGGTCTTTGTATAACTGTTTGATATACTCTGGGTACTCCTCATGTTGGTTTATGACTACACGGCCACCTAGACAACATTTATGGTACTGAGGTCGACTACTTTTATACGGGTGTGTCAATCTTTCTTCATACCAAAATCTGGCACCACAATGTTCACAACTTTGGTCACATTTTCCAAATTGTGTATATTCTAGAGGTGGTCCTGTATAATCATTTTAAAATACTTATAAGTAAGCAATCCTAAATGAATGAACTACTGCAATTAAATAATAAGTCTAAAATGTAATACTAACCATTTTTTCCCTTCAGTGTCGGTTTATGGGTTGGATTTTCATTTAGAAATACGGTATTCTCTAGCATGTGAGTGGATTTAGCTGCATTGAAAAAAAATTAAAAAAAAAAATGAAACATTATGAATAGGCCAAAAATGTATACGTTAAAGTTTTTAAAATTGTTATTTATCACTTACTTTGACAAACATTATCAGGTTCATGACTGATTACTAAAGAATCCAGTGGTTTGTTTAAATCTGTGCAAATGTTCCGGTGGCATAAATCTTACGCAAACAATAAGATAATAAAACTAAGGTAATTAGTCATGGCTAAATTGCAAGATTCATGTTTTAAGATAAAAAAAAATTATGTATACATATAGGTACTTACGCATCTGATTGTCCGTTGATGTGTTGCTTTTGCTATGGCATTCCGTTTGATAACCCGTTGTTAAGCGTTGACTGCTATTCGTAGGATGTGTTTTTGCGTTTGGCGATGTTGTAAAGTAAATTGATTTTTTCTTTTCATTTGGCATAACCGGTCTTAAGAAAACACCCTTCCTTTTTCTTGCCTCATAAGGGTTAGTTATTTCTTCAGGTGATTGCGAATTGTTTGATGCATATGTTGTGGCAATCGCAGAATGACCATGTTCATCATAACAAATATATGGGTTTATGATGTTGTGGCTCTCATGTTGGTACCCAGGGGTTAATAACATTATCAGACGATACATGATTGCAGTTATCTGTTTTAGTGACTAAATGAATATCTCTAGATTGGTTTTCATTTTCTACATTTTTATAAATCTTTTTAGTTGTTGGGCCAAACGCCGGCATACATATTCTTTTGCTACTGTTAGAAGATGCATCATTACCGCTATCAACATTACTTATTAGCTTTCTTTTTTCCTTCATTTTCTTTGCTAAACAAATAAACACCTACATTGTAAGCCATACAAAATGTGGAAATAGACATTTTAGTAACTTCCATATTTATTACCTTGGATGTAACGCATACAAAATAGGCAGTTAAATGTTTTACTTTAGAATTTTTAATATATTATACAATTTATCATCTACCATCAGTAACAACAATAGAATTAAATACCCTATTGTCCAACTAAAATTGCTATATCATATGATGCATTTATTCAGTGATCTCAGAACTTGTTAATATAGTATTATATGCAATAAAGACAAATCAGAAATAAAAACTTATATTAAATACACTGCTTCGTGTACCTTATATGGATGCAGTTGGTGGTTAAGTTTCGTGTACCTTATATGGATGCAGTTGCTGGTCGAGTGTTAATGGAAATACCGAAATCTGAAACTCGAGTTATGTCATGAAGTTTCTGGGCTTTTGGGGGTTTTTTGTTTTTTTTTTTTTTTTTTTATGTCATCAAGTGGGAGTGATGAGTGAGGCGGTGTGTTTGTATTCGGGTTTTTGCATACCCGAAACGACAATGCAACTGTTTTTGTAACAAATGAAACGACAAAAAAATGGGACAACCACTGTAGCTTGCACTCACAGAATGTCGGGTCAGGAACGGGTATTCACTGTAGCAAACGACGTCGTTTGCGCCCACAATTAATAAAGACAAATCAGAAATAAACACTTATATTAAATACACTGCTTCGTGTACCTTATATGGATGCAGTTGGTGGTTAAGTTTCGTGTACCTTATATGGATGCAGTTGCTGGTCGAGTGTTAATGGAAATACCGAAATCTGAAACTCGCGTTATGTCATGAAGTTTCTGGGCTTTTGGGGGTTTTTTGTTTTTGTTTTTTTTTTTTTTTTATGTCATCAAGTGGGAGTGATGAGTGAGGCGGTGTGTTTGTATTCGGGTTTTTGCATACCCGAAACGACAATGCAACTGTTTTTGTAACAAATGAAACGACAAAAAAATGGGACAACCACTGTAGCTTGCACTCACAGAATGTCGGGTCAGGAACGGGTATTCACTGTAGCAAACGACGTCGTTTGCGCCCACAATTAATAAAATTGATAATGATAATATAGACTCACTTTCCCACTTCCCCATTCAACCTCTCTTCCTCATTAAACATCCCTTCTCCATTTTTTCCGGTAAAAAATAACTTCAAAAACCACCGAAGAATAGATTCTTGCATTAGAGGACACTTAAATCCTTGGCAAGGTGAGAGCGACGAGGGCAATATGGTTTTGTGAGTGAGGGCACTGGACTTCTTTCCCACCAAATTGACTTTTTTTCCTATATATTTTGTGTATCCGAGAACTTAATTGGGCGTCGCCCCGCTACTATCAAGGTGGCTCCGCCCGTGGTTATCGGTGTTTGTGTTATATCAACTGTCAAGTTTCACGTTTTACTTGATAGTAAGATGTAGTCTCTAAGATTTTATGTTATTGCTTCATGTAAGAATGTGTGGTCTCATTTAGCAAAGTTTGTATTTTAATATTGTCCCACATTTTTTTTAACAGCAAATATATATATAAAAGCTAGCAAGATGCTAGAAAATCACAAGGATTACAAACCCAGTCATTCAAATTAGAAACTAATCTACCTCTATACTTTAACCAAGAAAAAGAAAATAATAGAATAGAATCAAAGATATCACATTTTCTCATTTGGTGAGAGTTGAATGTGATATTATTTCTAAACTTCAAATTACCCAAAACACAGTTGCAACAATAACATAAAGCCGATTCTTCTTGTTGATTGATCCAGGCAAGTTATCTATCCATGAAGACCAATTCACATGAGATGGAAATGCTACGTCCGTAATATGGCACCAAACCCGAATCATTCTCCAAACAGTAGAAGCCACTTCACATGAGAAAAATAAATGATCAATGGACTCTACATTGTTGTTGCAGACTGGACATAAAATAGACTCAATTTCGATTCCATGCTTAGAGAGATTTAGACGGTGTGGGAGCCGATCCAAACGGAATCTCCATAGAAAAAGATTTACCATACGTGGAAGACAGCGATTCCAAATCGTTGAGGAATTTAACGAAGGAAGTAAAAGATGATCAATATGAGAGCGAGTAGTACTCACAGCAAATGAACCGTCTGAGCCAATGTGCCATTTCCAGATATCCGGATTAGAAGTTAACGTAACATGCTGAAGTTCAGATTGAAGAAGACGCAACATAGTGTCGCTGCGACTAGAAGTAATGGGTCTCTTCCATTGCCATGTCCACTGACCTCCAATAAATCTATCATTGATCATACAATTTTCGTTAGTGTCTAGACGAAAAAGTCTATTGAAACGAGAGCTAAGAGGTTCATCGTCAAGCCATAAATCTTTCCAAAAGCGAATAGAAGAACCACATCCAAGATGACATTTTAACACGTCTTTAGGTAGATAGTTACGTGAATGGAGGAAATTGGACGAACCAACTATGTTAGCCCAAATGCCATTCGTATAACAACCTTTGCCATCAAGACCTGCTTCCAAACCATGGATAGATTTAATGAGTTTGACCCATAGTAAATCCGGATTATTAACAAGACGCCAACGCCATTTCTGAAGTAACGCGAGATTAAATGACTTTAAGCTACCAACTTCCAAGCCCCCTTGATCGAAGGAAGCTAGAATATTGTCCCATTTAACCCATGAGATCTTCATATGTTACCGTCAGAACCTCCCCAAAAGAATTGAGCCAGCAATCTTTCAAGGGTATAGATGATAGTCTCCGGAGCTTTAAACAGTGATAAGTAATAAATACCCAAACTTCCTAGAACCGTCATGATCAAAGTAAGTCGGCCACCAATAGATAATAAACCGGCTTTCCAATTAGACAGTTTGGATTTGAACTTGTCAACTAAGACGTTCCAACTCGATAGAGAATTCATACTTTTTCCAATCGGTAACCCAAGGTAAGAGAAGGGAAAAGTACCTGCTAAACAACCGGTTAGCTGTGCCATGGACTGGAGATCGTCTTCAGAAACACCTACTCCATAAAGATTCGATTTGGAGATATTTATTTTGAGACCGAGGCCTCATAAAATGAATTAAGGGTGTCGATGATACTGTGAAGGTCACTTCTGTCCCATTCTGAAAGAATCAACACATCGTCAGCAAAGAAAAAATGAGATAAAAGTAAAAGAGAGTTTATAAGTCTCATGACGCTCCAAAAGCTAGGTGGTGGGTGATGATTCTTGTAGGCTAGATACTCTGTATAAAATGTTCGAAACATTTACATTACAAGATTCATAACACATCATTTTTGTTAATCGTTAAAGTAATCGGAGTATACATTCTCTATTAATCGTAACAAAGCTTCTTTTTCAGGCATCCTAATACTTAAAAATGCTACCAACACTTATTAAATGCGACCTTATGAGTTATGATCTTTAAGGACTTTGTGTGCATTACATAAACATAAAGTTCCAACATCTGAAGTCGCATCTCAGAAAAGAAAGTTAGTCCAGGAACCACCTGCATTTATAATTAAAACCAGTATGATTTAAAGATAATGAAATAATTAATTATTTAATTAATGAGATAATTGTTTAAAAATGCATCATATTTGTCAAAAAATCAAGTAACGAATTAGAAAAAATACTCTTGTTAACACTAATGTTGAGTAGTAAAGACACAAAAATATTCTGTGAAGACCATTTCACCTAGGGGAAATTACATAAATGGTCCCTGTGGTTTAATGAAAATTGCATCCACAATCCTTAATTTTTTTAAATCGGATGTAAATTTTTTTTGTCACAAGTTAGATTTTTCTATCGGAGTTTTTATAGAAAATATTACGAAAAAAGAATTTAAAAAAAATATATATTTCAACAAAAAAAATTCGACAAAAAAATTACGAAGAAAAAAAAATTGAAAAAGAATTTCGAAAAAGAATTTAAGGACGGTGGATGCAATTTTTTCTAAACGACAGGGACCATTTATGTAATTTAGCCTATGGACGGTGGATGCAATTTTCGAAAACCCACAGGGATCATTTACGTAATTTGAAAGGGTAAAATGGTCATACTACTCATATAAAGACAAAAGTGTCAACATTAATGTTCACAAAAATATTTTTTTTAATTCGCTATTGTGAAGATGATTTTTGGACAAATATGATTCTTTAAAATTATTATACTAGTCGATAAGACATATGCGATTGGTTCAATTCATTTTCGATTAGTCACGGTCAATGTCCGGAAATCCATTTTCATTAAGAAATGTATAGGCGCCATTTTCTAACTCGCTAAGGTCATAATTAGTCGAATTCCTCTTAGTCGATACTTCTGGTGATATAAATTCCCGCCCCTTGATACCATTAAATGTCGTTTCTTAATCATCATATTCCTCGATATGTTCATTTTGAGCATCATCGGTCAAGTTGTCTAGAACAACACGGTGAGTAAGCTCCAACGGCTTGACTTGCCCTTTTAGTCCAAACTCCAAGCATGTAGTGCATTGGCACGTTATTGAGATGAATTGAAAGGTTTTCACCATTTAAACTCATTTTCATGTATGATTGTTTAAATTGGTATGATAAAACCAAAGGCCGAAAGACACATGTTTAGTTTTTGATGATGTTGATACTTTGTTCACAAAGTTGAAGTGGTAACTCATCATAATCAATCATTTAACAATCTAGACTTCATGCATGATTCCATAATACACTCAACGTATATTAAACATAATTCAAGCTTCGGGGCAATTGGACAAAGATATAAGATGCACTTCAAACACATGATCATCTAGTTCCAACATCCCAAAATTACACCAAAAAGTTCCAAGAATGATGACGAAGAATGTGGAAACTAAGGAAGCGTAACCTTGGGTATTCGAACGACACTCCAAAATCAATTATTATGTTTTAGACACAATATTTTGAAATCTTGAGGAAATAATTAAATTGTGAAGTGTAATTAATTAATGTCAAATTACAACAATCAAGAAGTATTTTCATGTGATATATCTAGTACAAATTATCCTTCTTTTAATTTTCTTAAAATAATACTTGAAATATTAAACACGCCATTGACCTTTGTAAGTTGTAATTGTCGTTCTTACTTCGGTTATATTTTTATGTAACCAATAACTAGCATTTTGTTGGATGCTTGGATTTAGGTCTAGATGGATAAAAAAACATTGGTTTAGGCTTCATCTACTAAGACCATTGAAACGAATTAGTCGCAGTAACACGAGGACATTCAATCCCACTGTGTCAAGCATTTTGAGGCAAAGAGTTTGTGTCGTACAATTGTTATGTATGTTTTCATAGCTCAATGTGTTATATCAGTTGTCAAGTTTCACCATTTGATTGATAGTATGATTCAGACTCAATATTTTGTGTCATTGCTTCTTATTGGTACTTGTGGTCTCATTTAACAAAGTTTTTGCATTAATGAAATCCCATATCGGATAGGGTTAAGAATGAAAGGGGCTTTATAAACCCCTTTACACTCTATTTTAATTGAATGTTATGTTGAGGGATTTTGTGGTATACCATATACAATATCAAAACCTTTAGCATAACATTTTTTTTTAATATTGAAAAATCAAAGCGAATCTATGTTTAGTTTTGAAACCATCCTCAAACTCAAATTTCCAAAAATCGAAGCTAAATGTATGTTTAGTTTTTGTTTTTTTGATTGTGTCTTCACAAAGTTGAATTGGTAACCCATCATAACAACCACTTATCGATCCATACTTCTTGCATGATATCGTAAAACACTCGATGCCTTATTAAACATAATTCAAGCTTCATTGACAAATTCAATGTTATGTTGAGGGATTTTGTGGTATACCATATACAATATCAAAACCTTTAGCATAACATTTTTTTAATATTGAAAATCAAAGCGAGAATCTATGTTTAGTTTTGAAACCATCCTCAAACTCAAATTTCCAAAAATCGAAGCTAAATGTATGTTTAGTTTTTGTTTTTTTGATTGTGTCTTCACAAAGTTGAATTGGTAACCCATCATAACAACCACTTATCGATCCATACTTCTTGCATGATATCGTAAAACACTCGATGCCTTATTAAACATAATTCAAGCTTCATTGACAAAGATAAAATATGCAATTTAAATACATGATCATGTGGTTCTAGCATTCCAAAGGTCAATGTATGTTTAGTTTTGAATTGGTAACCCATCATAACAACCACTTATCGATCCATACTTCTTGCATGATATCGTAAAACACTCGATGTCTTATTAAACATAATTCAAGCTTCATTGACAAAGATAAAATATGCAATTTAAATACATGATCATGTGGTTCTAGCATTCCAAAGGTCTAAAAACATTCCAAGAACAACAATGCAAAATATGGACGTTTATGTTTGTTAAAATTTACATCCATTGAAAAAATTAGTAGCAACTCTTGAGTTACAATGTCAAGCATTTTGAGGTTAATCGTTTATGTTTCCTACAATTGGTTGTGTTTGGGTTGTATTAGTCGACAAGTTCCATATTTTAATTCATAGTACGATCCAAGATTTTGTGTCATTGCTTCATATCCGAACGAATGGTTTCATTTTACAAAGTGTGTATTTTAATGTTGAAGAAAGTTGGTCTTAGGGGTTATTATATTTGTACTGTTTACAATAGAAAATTATCTTCGAACTTAATTTTTAACAAAATAAATACCTCACAATAGTTCTTTTGGAAGAAATCAAATATTTAATAAATCCGTTCTACTTAGTTATCAAAAAAATTTGTGTTTCATTTAACAAAGTTTGTGTTTTGATATTATCCCACATTGGCTAGATATAAAAATAAAAGTTGGTTTTTAAAGCTCATTGCTATTTGTGTATTTGAATGCACTTTGAAAGGGTTTGTAACATTTATAATACAAATTCTTTGTAGTTGCATTTTTTTTTTAATTTTTTTTCCTTTTTTTAAGACTTGAAAACCATTTAGATACTTTTTTCCAATAAAATCAAATACCTTATAGTGTCATTTTTCTTTATTTGTTCAAAAACAAACCATAATTGTATGTTTTTCAATCACAAAAAGCTTTTGTTCAAATACCCTATTGAAGATCTTTGTTAGCACTAGTATATGTGATTATTTACACACGATCACGAACTTCTAGCATCTTAGAATTACACTAAAGATGATAAATGCATAAATTAGAGAACGTTCATTCGGTATAAAAAACAACCAAAGCTATTAACAAATTGTAAAGTGACGCTTGAAATAAATTGTGGTTTATGTTGTAAAGAATGTATTTTTCATGTGGTTAATGTCGTAAAGAATGTTATTTTTTTCTTTTCTTTTTTTATTTTCTTAAAATATGATACTTTGATTTATAAGTAGGGCATTGACCATTGTAATTTGTTGCAACTAATATTGATCTTCAAGTATAAACTTTTTAAGATTTAGTTATCAGATGCATGCTATGATAATACTGGTGAATGGATCTACACTACCAATCTTACTATTGAGTATCAAAAGGATCGATGTCCGGAATCCCATTTTCGTAAACAAATGTATAGGCGCATGTTAACTAGCATTCTAAACATTCCGGATAAACTTATCACGATCGATGTCCGGAATCCCATTTTCGTAAACAAATGTATAGGCGCCCAACTCATTAAGGTCATGATTTGTCAACTTGATATTGACACCAATAAAGGTTATTTTTTTCTCATCTTATCCCAGCATATGTTCCTTTTCAACATTATCGGTCAAGTTGTCTAAAACAATGGTTGAGTCAACTTGGTGAGTAAATTCCAATGGTTTGACTCGTCCTTTTAGTCCAATCATGTTTGGAATTTGCAAGGCGTTCAGATGAATGGCAAAAATTTTGATGATGTTGATACTTTGTTCACAAAGTTGAAGCGGTAACTCATCATAATCAATCATTTAACAATCTAGACTTTCTGCATGATTTCATAAAACACTCGATGTCTTAATAAACATAACTCAAGCTTCATTGACAAAGATAAAAAATGCAATTTAATTACATGAACATGTAGCCTTGGCATCCCAAAAAAATACACTAAAAAGTTCCAACAATGACGATGAAAAATGCGGAAATTGAAGAAACGTTACCTTGGCTCTTGGGTATAAACTATAAAGTTATAAAAGCGAGCGAAAGCGTATATAAACCTATGAAAACCGATGAAAACGTATATAAGTGGACGAAAACGTCGAAAGCGAATAAAAGCGTAGAAACGGATGAAAGTACATGAAACCGTAAAAAACGAAACGTATGAAAATCGGCGAAACGTATGAAAGCGGACGAAACGTATGAAAACAAACGAAAACCTAAGAAAGCGGACGAAAACGTATGAAACGGACCAAATTAATTTGATGTTTTTAGAATTTTATTCCATAAGGTTTAGGAAATTTGCTGAATGGGATTCCTTGCAAGATTTAGAAATATTTAATTGGTTTTAAATAAAATGTTTAGTTGGTCATGTTTAATTTGAGTAATTAACATAATAACTGCTTTTTAAAGTTTTTGTTTACTAAATATTCAAATAATACTGTTGTTTAAATTTAAGAACCCTATCACTATATTTAATCACCGATGATTGTTAATTATGTTAAAATTTAATAAACCTGTTTGGAATTTTTTTTAAAGCTTTTAAATTCCTGTTACATTATTCTCAAGTGTTATTTGAGTATCCATTTTTCTTGAATATGGACTTGCCAATAACTTTATAAACCATTAATCTATTATTGTTAATATGTGCAAAATTTAAAATTATTGGGTTTAACCATTATGGTGGTCGGATTTTATTTGGAAGTGTTCATGTTTGAACAATGATTCTCTAAATGTTTTTTCTAAATTGAATGTTTCACATGGTTTCATATAATTAAAATTCTATATGCATAAGCCATTAATTGATTTTTAAAATTTGTTTAACATTTTTTTAATTCATTGAAATTTGATCTAAGTATCAATACACTGTTTAGCTTTTATTTTTTATTTAAACTTTATTGCCACCATTCATTTATGTTGTTAACGCCATAATTGGGTTTACTTCTGGCTTTCAAATAAATTTTATATCATTTTTTAGTCGTATCCATTAACTAAGTTAATATTCTGTTGTAATTTGTCCTATGTGAATGTCTGTGACTTTAATTGGGTCCGATTCTTTAACTAAAATCTATGCCTCATAATCTGGTTGGAAAATATTAATTGATCAAATTTTATTAAATTATATCAAAATGATGATAGGTTAAATTAAATTTATATTGCTGGTAAAAATATTTTGAATTAAATATATATAGGAAAATTTTTTTCCTAAGTTGGTATTATTGTGGTTGTTTAGAAAAAATAAAGGTTTTTGTGATAAGATTTTTCATTGTCTTTGGTATTTTCAACTTCCTTTCTGAAAATTAATTGCCATTTTTTTCAACATAACTGACTGCTTTAAACCATATTTAATTTAGGCTAGTTTCTTTTTAAAGGTTAATGGATTCTTTGTTTTAGATTGGTAAACTTTTTTCCACGTTTCTTAATGTTCTAAGAATGTTAACACAACTTTCTTTTCTTCAAACGCAATATTTTTAAATTTTACTTAACTTTTTTAGTTGGTTTTGGCAATTGCAAAAGTTTAAGTTAATAAATTTGTTTGCGTCTGCTTTTACAGTTCATCGGTTGCAAATTGTACCTACTTTCAAAATTTTTAAGGTTTTCATTTGTTTCGACATATTCAGTTCTTTATCAAATTTCTGAAGGTTGTAAGATCAAATAATTTAATTTAATTAAGTTTTCGGAATAAATATCCGAAATCACTTTTTCTTATAATTGGAATAAGGCTCCTTCGTGGCACTTAAAGTAATTTTCGCTTATAATTTTCTTTATAATTCATTTTTCATAAAATATTTATGCTTAAGGTTGATTGATTGATTCAATTTTAATTGAAATTTCAATCCTAAAATTTCCTAAAAATTAATTTCAAGATAAAGCCCTGAAAAATCGTTATCTTTCGGCTTGTCATTATGGTTAAAATTTACCGGCTTTCCTTTGAAACAGTATTCTTTTTTTATAGTCACGGAATCTTTCTTAATTTGTTACGTTTGGAAAAAGATCAACAGGTCATTTATAATCTTAAATCTTTTCCAAGGTTGTTGATAGTTTGGTTTTAATATCCATGGTCATATCCATAGTTTTGTTAAATATAGCCCACGCAAATTTATTTGATGTATTTTGGTGAACTCTTTCTTTCATGCATTTAAAGTCCACTTTTTCCATTAAGGGTTACCTTTAAATTTTTGTAGCTTAAAGAATTGCTTTTGATATAATTTTTAACTAATCTTTCCTTTGTTTATGTGTTTTCTAGAATAAGGTTTTTGCGTTTTTAACATCATGAATATTAATACTTTTTTGGCAATATTCGTTAATTAAAAGTTTATCTTATTGAAAAATTATCGGTTTGTTGTTCCTAATAACCGGTTTTTTAATTGCGGTGAATAAGTTTCCTAATGTATGCCTAAGGTTTCCAACTTAAGGCTAAAATTCTTAAATCTTGTTTCCTTTAAATTTGTTGAATTGGTATTGCTTTGTTTCCGTTGTTCTTGAATAGCTTAATGATTCTTATAATTGACCTATTCATTGTGATGTATTTCTTTCAATTTTTTTAACTTTTAAAGTGTTTTTTTTTATTGAAACCGTTTCCTTAAAAAGTTCGTTCCATGTCTTCTAAGGTTGCATTTCCTTTGCAAAGAATTCGTGCATTGCATTGGTTTCATAATGATGCATTTCTTTTTCTAAAATTTGTTAATGAAATTTCTTTATTCATTTGGTGGTACCGAAATTAAATTTGTATACTTAGATTAACTATGTGTGCAGACGAACTATTGTAATTCGTAAATTGCAATATTTTAGATGCAGTTTTTATATGTTGCCAATCTTTTGTTATTGTTTTGAAGATGATTTACCTTGTTCAAATTGTTTATTACTTAATGGTTCTTCATTTTTTTGAACATAAATTATTTATCATATCGTTTTTTGGAAAAGCATGTATTAATTAATCTTCTCTTATTTATTTCCTTGATTCCTTTACAAATAGAAGGGTTTTAACCATTTGGCAATTAGTTAATTCGTAAACATGTAAAAGGATTTTGATAACTTGTAATTTATTATGTTTTCATTGAATAAACAAGGTTTATTATCAAATGTATTAATTAAGAAATTTAGAAATAATTGAATTTTTAATTCAATGCTGTTAACCATAGTTTGGTTAATTTCTTACCAAAAAGTTCGTCGTGTAATAATGGAATCTAATTTTTTAACGGCTTTCTAGTGGGATTTTGTTTGTTTTCTTCATTATGCAAACAAGTATGGCTGTAATTGTTGGGCGAAAATAGTTTGATTCCTGTTTTGCTTTAATTGCACTTTAATGGCAGAGTCTTTCTAAAATAAATCTGAAATAATAAGTTATCTTTAACAAGAAACTTGCATTCCCCTTGAATTCTTAACCATCCTCCGAAAGTATTCGATTTTTAATTGCGGTTGTCCGTGATTTTGACTTTCCAAAAATTTGTTGAACTTGTACCTTTTACTTGGTGTGTCTTGTCTGAAGGTATGAATTGTCCTTTTTAATGGTTCAAACTGAAACCCTTTTTAATCCGGGCTCTTTGGGGTTTCTTTTTATAAGGTTTTACGGGTCTTCATGGGTTTATACTATTGAAACTTTGCCATAGACAAAATTTGGGAAAATGACCTTTACTTTTTTTCCAAAGGAAAATGGTTAAATTTTCCCTTCAAATTTGGTTTAAAATTGTCTTGAATTTCCAAATTATATATCCAATAAATAATGTTCCTCATTAAATATCGTAAAATTAATTAAACCGATTTTTATTATTTCCTTTTTATATTTAGTTACGGATTCTCATTGGTATTTTCGGATTAAACATACCATATGGCCAATTTTTACGGTGTAATTTCTTCTTGGAAAATCGACCAATTAACTTGACATGTTGTTTGTATCAAGGTGTTATTTTAATTATATAACTTAAGTATTCATTATTAATAATTATGTATTTAAATTTTTTATCTTCGATTTGTTTATTGTTGTTTTTAGTTTAAAGTTGTTATTTAGTATTGTAAAATTTTTTAAAAAATTATTTATGGCAAATGTTAGAAATTTTTTAATAGTTAACCAGGCATTTAAATTTTGGTAATAATGAACCATTTTTTAACAATTAAATGTGTAAATTTACATAAATTAATTCTTGGTTTATTTCGTAACTTGCAAATTCAATTTTTAACACTTAAAAAAATAGCCATCTTCTTGGTTGATTATCACGGAACTTTCTATTCTTTTTTTCCTTTGTAACAGTAATTACAAAGGATCATTCCGGAGTGCATGCCAAATAATTAACTTTTGGCAGTTAATATTAATATATTTTCATTCCATGGCCTTAAGATAACCCTTTTGCTCAATTTAAAAAGATTCCAATTTATTTCATATTAAATGTTAATTAAAAAATTTATCAATAAATATATAGCTGCTTGTTTTCAATGGTAAAGAGTGTAATTAATTGTAGAGATACAATTGGGTTTATATAAGTTCCTTGATTGGTTATGTCTAATTTTTATAATTTGTTTTTTTTAGGGTCTCTTTGTTAGTGAGTTCATTCGTATCAACTTCACATGCAATTTTTAACGAAACAAAATACACCAATTAGTAAAGTTGTGAAGGAATGAGATCCATTAACCGGTGGCAAAATAAGCATTAAATACCTTTAATTTTAATTTAATGTTTCTTACCTATGGACAATGTTAATTTGTGAAAATTTAAATGATTGCCCATTCAGTTTTAAAATATAATATTAATCCTTAGCATAGAATCTTCTTTTGTTTGTTTTAATTGAATCAAGGGGTTAACTTTTCAAGGTAGATTCGGCAGCTTTAAAAAACAAAATACCTTCAAATTCTCAGAACGTTCATGGAAGGGTTTTGTTTTTATGATAATATCCGGGCTTTTAATTGTTTAAACATCCTGGCATTTGAACTTTACAAAGCCAAAATAATGGAAAATTCAAGGAACACAGAAGGCAAGGGTTTTGAAGCAGGTTCCTGATTGCTTCCCAAAAAACACTTAATTTCATTTGGTCCATATATTTTGGAGGGTCCTTCTATAATGGATTTGGGTCGTGTTATGTGATATCTAACCCTTCAGAAAGTTTATGGGCTGCAAATTTTATTAGTTATAATGGGTATAGAAGTTTATTTAATTCAATTTTTGCATAAAAGCGCAAGATGTGTAAAATTAAAAGGCTAAATAAACTTCTTATAACAAGTTAGAATACATTCAATTTTTATAAAATTGTTGATAATTAAATATTTCCCATTAACTTCTTCTTCAATTAAAAACTTTCTTCTCCTAAATTATTACCATTAAAACCAAATATACTTAAAGGAAATTCTTCAAACATAGAAGACCAAATTGGTTATGTTGAAGTAATGTATTTTCCACCAATTTCTTTACAATTGGTTAAGAAATAAAATATTTTATTATGGGGTTAAATCGTTAATTTGAAAATTCAATTCGAATAAAAAAACTTAGTGTGATTTAGTACCATTGAAGAATTCTAGAATTAATTAAAAAATATTCTCACAAATAATTCTTCATGGTATCCAAATTATTTTAAACATTTTTAATTAGGAAAAATTAAATTTAAAAACAAGAAATTTTAAAAAATTTACAATTCCAATAAGAGAGATTTTAAGCTTTGGTCAATTAAACGAAAATAATTTGCGCCTTTTATTTGCCAAAGATTTAAAGAAACGGTTAAATGTACTTAATGACCAAATTAATTTATCACTAGAAATTTTGAATGATTTAAATGATTTACATCAATTTTATTATATAGTATGATTCATTGTCCATGTTACTTGGAATTTACGTAATTCCAAAGATTCCAAATGATACGTTAATTTGGGTTTCAATAATATAATACCCTTTAACGGTATAAATACGCATAAATTAACCTTTTCATACGTTGATTAAGAACATGCTCAATTGTTGAAACCATAACTTAATGTCCCTTTAAAATCCTGTAGTTCCTTCATTAATTTTTCAAACATTTAAATTATTTAAAATTTTTGAAGTAAATGGTTGATAAAAAAACTTTCCATTTTAATTAACCTTTAAGATGAATTAAATTAAATTTATTCATAAAATTAGATTTTCAATATCTTAAATTAAAACTTATTAAACAGTTCCAACATAAATTTAATTAAATTGATTCATAAATCTCATTTAAACAAATTTACCAATTTAAACTAAATACAAATACATATTAACAAACCTTGGTTCTAAACTAAATTCCATTAATTTAGTTTCCATATTATCGAATAAATTTAATTAAACCAGAATTTAAAGTTAATGAATAATTAAGTTTTTTGTGTAATTTTTAAATTAAATTTTAAAATTAAAATAATACTAAAATATAGAGCCAATTTGAATTGGTTTTACTGAATAAATCAACTGTAAAATATATTTCCAAATTTTAAAGGAAAAAATTTTTAATTGATTCAAGATGAACGTTTCAGAAAAACTTAAAAATTCGTTTGGAAAAAAATTGAAAAATCAAAAATTTAATTAAGTTGTGAAATTTTAAACCCATTTGAATAAATGGGAAATTTTAGGGGTTATGTTTTGGAAAAAAAGTTTGTAATGAATTTGGTGGCTTAATTTGTAAAATTTTTAATTCATTACAATGATTTATAAATTTTTTAATTTTTTACATAACATACTTTTGTAAAATTTTTAAATTTCAATCAAACGAAAATTTTTATTAAGTTTAATCTCAAGATAATTCCTTTAAACTGTTATCAGCTATAAAAGTTTAATATAACCTCATTTTACATTACCATATCGATCAATTTCGAAAACATCTTTATAATTATTTTTCAAATAAATAATCAAACCAATGAAAATTGTTAAACCATAAATTTAATTAAGAAAATTGGTTAAAGACTTTACTATTTCAAACCTTGTTAAAATTGATAATTTTATTTTTTTGATTCAAATTGAATTAATTAAACATTAGAAATTACAAAGATTTCCAAAACAATTATTCAACATAAATTCAATCAATTGAAGAAAAATGAAAAAAAATTTATTGAAAAAATTTTGTAAAATTTTATAAATTAATTAATTGCAATTTTCAACAAAATTTAGTATTAAATAAAATTCCTTCATTACAAAATAAATTGAATTTAAAAATATTTTTTAATTGTAAATGTTTTTAAGAAAAATAATAAAATTGATTTGTTTAGTAAAAAACTTGAAACCATTCAACAATTGAAATACCATTAACTTAGAATTAATGGTTATTTTACAATGTTGTTCATTTATTATTCTGTAAGGTTTTATTAATTTCCCTTTATTAAATTCCAAATTCTTCTATATTTTCTTAAAGTTATTTTATCCATGGATAGGTTTAAGGGTTTAAACCAACCTATAATGAATTATAGTTTGTAATATAAAAATCAAACCTAAATTAATGAGAAAAAAAATTTTAATAAACCTTCTTATTTTTCAAAATGGAATATTAAAAAGTTTGTGTTTTTAATTTAATGGAGTTAAAACTCAAGTTAGTTAAAACCATGCTTATTAACATTTAACTCTTGAAGGTTAATGTTTAAGGATTTATAATAAAATTCAATTTGAAATAATTAAATGAATGATTGAAAAAATACTTTCCAAAAACAATTATTAAGTTCATTTTGTTCAAAAACCAAAATAATTGGGAAATTAAACTTTTAAATCTCCTTGAACTATAAATTATATTTTAACAACAATAAATTTGAAAGAATAACAAAATTGATAGGATTAATTAAGGTCAATTGGTAAATTTTAAAAATAAACAAACAAATTTATCCTTTAAATTTTATTGTTTTTAAAAATTATTCATTGAAAATTGAAAAGATTTAATCTTTCTTGTTATACTTAAAAAAACTTTGTTAAACTGGATTTGAGTTTAATGTTAAAATACCATTTAAAGGTTAACCAACTTTAAGATATGAGATTAATGAAACTTTTAACTACAATTCAGCTTTAGGAAAGTTTTTAAATTGTCCATTTTATTTCCCATACGAACTGTTATAGTTCCAGTGTTAATTGAAAATTAGGGTATATTATCTTTTGTAAAATTTTTGAATAATTTAAATCCTAAAGTCTTTGATAATAATACACCAATAAGGATTATTATCAAATTTATTTAACTTTTTTAATTGTCAATTGTAATAAAAAATTAAATCATTTAGTAACAATGTTTAAAGGGAAATTCTAAACAATCTTGTTGATTTTTGAATTCCTAAGAAAATTTAAATTTCATATTGGTTTGATTGGACAAGTCATTTTGCCACATTATTGTGTGGATGTTTTTTTATGACATAGCATTCCTCATATAATATTCTACTTATGATAGTAACACTTATTAGCAATCATTAGATTATTCGGAGTGGGAGTGACCTAATTACCATTCGTCTTAGTTCACGCACCACTAACCAAAACATCAAATACATGTCACGATCAAATTGCATTTGTATGGTGGTCGGCTCACCATAGTGCGACTTACAAAAATGTGAGGCTTAATTCAAAAAATAATGTTTTTTATTTGTTTTGTGAGTGTGTGTGGATATTTAGTGGGATATATTTGTATAAATTAGCCATTTTAATAAAAGGTGGGGGAGAGTAACAGATGAATGGTGAGAGAGAGTGAGGAGAGAGAAAGCTAGAGTGACACGGATGTAGACGGTGACCCGGTCACCACCACTCCTTTTAGCTTCAGGGTCCGTTTGGCTTATAAATGAGTTTAGAATTTTGATAACGCTACACGCGTCGTTCGGGGTCAAAGGAACTTCCTTTTCGTCGAGCAAGTTTTTCAACACCCTAGGCAGTGAACCTAATCGTTGCAGTGTAGTATTAGGGTAAGCCACGAGTATTGATATCGTTCTCTAGGGGAATAGGAATGCTAGTGAGAAGTTACTACGCTAAGGTTGGGGTTGAGGAAGATTATTTTTTATCTTTTTATATTTTTTAAGAAAAGGAAAGGTACGAATCTCGGGGTTTGGATTTGGGGGGTTGGTATTGCTACCGATTACTCTACTTGTCTAATTATCTAATTAACTAAGGTGAGGTGAAGATAGTCTATGTATATTGTTGTGTGCTCGTATGATAGTTAAAGATGTGCTTACCTAGATGCTACTACTCCCTAGTTATCTCCTATTGATGGTTGAATTGTCACGTCCTAATTCTTAACGCGTTGTGTTTTCTAAGGTTGTAAGGTGTGCATTCCCTAACTCTTTGAAGTCACCTTTAAGTATAGTAAACGAAATCTACTAAGTCATTCATAAACTAACTTTGAGGTTATCTTTGGGTTTAGTAAACGAAATCCACTAAGTCATTCATAAACTATCAAAGATTTATCAAGTATTAAACACAACGATAGCCTAGTCGCACTCCTAAGCCAATTACAATTAAGATAAGAGACAACCTAACAATAATTAACAACTATGTTTCATATATCTAAGCAAACACAAAAGTAATTTAGCCGGACATGGTAAACATGCAAGCATACACACAATCAATCAAACATAGGATAGACATATTGATAAATCGAATATATGGATTAAGATATAATCAACAAACCATTACAAAATGTTTTTGGAGTGTTTGAAACCTTCAAAGTTGCTGGAAAAACACCTATCTAAGCCCTGGAATCGGAGTTAGGGTTTAGAGCCTACAAAAAGTGAAGTTATAATGTTCTATTTATAGGCAGATTTTGTCGGCAAAGAGTGGCGTCACACTTATAGAATGACGGCCACGACCATTTTTCACCAAATTGTAGATTTTCTCGTTCGGTCGCGTGGCCTTTTGAACCACCTAAACCGAGTTCGATGCAAAAGTTATGGCCAAAACAATATCAACTACTTGCGCATCTTGTGATAGTCTTGATCACTTGTGACGGCCACCTTGTGGTTGTGGACGCCGCCCCTTCGCCTCTCGACGCCGTCGAACGATATCTAGGTCGTTCGAGTTGCGACGGCCTACTCTTTTATAACTTGACGTCGCCACTTGAAAATAAGAGTTTTGGCTTCGTCCGTCACAAAATCCTCCGACGGCGTCATAGCTAAGCGATGACGCCACCTTGTGTTTTCAGACTTGAGCGCCTCGATTCTTGACTTTGGCCATTTTCTTCAGATATCCGCGCCTTTTCGTCCAAATAAGTGCCATTACTGACAATTTGCCTTCAAGAGACCTAAAAGTGAAAAGGAACGATATTAAGTAATAACGGATACAAAAGTGATCAAATAAGGGCTTAAACGACCCTCAAAAAGGTACATTTTAAAACCTTATCAAATTTAAATTTGGATTTGAATTTGAAATAAGAAATAGACATTATTATTTTATAAGTTAAAGTAAATATTTTTATATTATTTTTAATTAAATTATATTATTTTATTAGTCATAATGAGAGAGGAGGAAAAAATTAAAACCTGAGCCGACACTTTTGTCAAATACTAGCTTATCACATGGGTTTTAATATTGGCATTATTCTCATTTCCAATAATAAAACCTACAAAAAATACAACCAAACATTGACTTAGTATAATAATGTCTCAAACCCCGCTCCACACCTCTCAACCAAACGCACCCTTAGTATATCTAGTTGGATATAAGATAGTAAGATACCCAATTTTAATTTAAATAGTGACCTAATATGATAATAAACCTGTCTAATTAGCTTTGCTCTTCACATTTGCACTAAATCAGGGACGGAGCTAGGATCAAATATGACCGGGTGCACAAATTTTTTTGAATCGTAATACTTGAAACTGTTAGTCCATTATGTTATTATATGTTGTAACGGGCCTAGCCCGATTCTATAATGCTCCAAGCTATCTTATTTATATGTCCATGTAATATCTATTGAGGCAAGCAATAAAACACAATTGTTACCTAATACCGAATATGGTATCAGACCTTCAATCACAGTTACTCACCACGCTCCTTTCCTAAATTCCATAACCATTAATAGCCGCCTAACCTTAAACCCTAAAAGAACCCTAAAACAATCTTGTTAATCATCCTTCAACCTTCAGTTTTCTTTTAACTTATGCACATAAATTTTCTTTCAATTCTGTTAGTACGTTATTTTGATCATGCATGGTCATTAATCTATAAATCAATATTCAAAAGTATTATCTTTCATATATATTCATTAGTTCATATTAAATCTTTCTCCCTACCTGCTGTTTCACTCGCACCTCTAGGAAAACTACCCCTAACACATTATGACAGTTACCAATACTCGGTACCACTCTCGGAGAAACTCTCCTCGGTCACTCATCATCATCTTATTACACGTGTGCCGGTTAAATTGGATCTTGACAATTGGAACTATGCTGCATCCTGTGCATATTTTTTTGAACAATTGTGTGGTGGCTATGAGGTTTTGAAATACATTCATGGCTTCCCCACCTCTGTCCCCGTGACTGCTCTCACACCGGAGGAACTTAAGGTTGATTCCATCATCCTATCATGGCTTTTTACCACTCTTTCGGAACCCCTTCAAGCACGGTTGGTCGTGGAAAACAACGATCCGCCAAACATGCATGGGATCTCATAACTGAGATTGTACAAGACAACAAAAGGTCCCGTACGATTGCCTTGAAAGCGAAGCTTCGGTCTATTAAACTCGGGGATATGAGCATCGACGCATACTTTCGCAAAATTGAGTCGATTGCTACAATTCTCACGAGCCTTGGTTCGCCCGTTAGTAGCGAAGATGTTGTTACTTGTGCCCTCGAAGGACTTCCGGAGAAGTATGATAATGTGTGTGGCATCATACACCATCGGGAAACCTTTCCCGATCTCAAAACCGCAAGGTCAATGCTTACTACCGAGGAAATGCGTCTAAAATCCAAAGCTCACTCCTTACCCGTGGATTCTTCATCTTCGTCCCCGTTGGTTCTCATGATGAACAAAGGTATTTCACATACTCCCTCTAACCCACAAGTTAAGCCTTGGAAACTATGTATTCAATTTTTGCCAAGGGTGCATGTCGTTTTGGGGTGGGATGCAAATTTTTACATGATACACATCATAAGCATCCTATACATACGAGTGCTACTAATGACCATGGGGAGATTATTGTTAAAATCTTGGGTAGACTTGGCGTTGGTGGACAAAACTCTTCTGGAAATATTAACACTGCTCGCCAATTAACAACTACACCATCTAGACCATCGGCTTATTACACACAGGCCCAAACCATTAACTACCCTACTCAAAACAGCCCACTTCATCACCTTATGTCTCCACCGGGCTTCTTAAGCCCAAGCACAGCCCACACCACCTATTTAAATCCAATAACATATACCCATCAACCTGTCCAACCCAATCACCAGGCTACTGTTCATCCAACAGCCCCCTCCTCGGGCTACTGTTCATCCGACCCAAAATGCACACATGGGCCCACCAATCGGACACTCAGTCACACCGGGGCAAGAAACTATATTGCCACATGCTTTTGCCGCCGGAACACTCCATGATCCAACAACCGGCGCATGAAATATAGACACAGGTGCGAGCTTACATTTAAATGCTTCTACTAATAGTCTTAGTCATGTTTTTAATACGTGTATGTATCCGTCCGTCTCAGTTGGTGATGGGTACTCCATTCCTGTCATCAACACGGGTCATAGCATTTTGCCAACTCCTTCCCGACCTTTTCATCTAAATAATGTACTTATTACCCCAAATATTGTAAAGAATTTAATATTTGTTCGTCAATTTGATTTTTTGAAACATAAGATGGGAAATGGGGAATCGACTAAATTTTGGTCGGACACTTGGTATGAGGGTGGTATTCTTAAAGATCTTTTTCCTCGGTTGTTCGCTCTTGAGAACCGTAAGGAGGTCACCGTTAGTTCAAAGTTGAACGACATTAATCTTGTAAGTTCTTTTCGACGTAACCCTATGGGGGAGCCGAACAGACACAACTGGAAAACTTGGTGGAGCCGGTGCGATCGGTCAACCTCGTGTCCATGGCTGATAGGTGGGTTTGGAACTTGGAAAGTACGGGTGAGTTTTCAGTGGCTTCTATTCGGAGGAAAATTGATGAGCTGCGCCTTCCGAATATCGGGGAGGCGACTAGGTGGGGTAAGTGTGTTCCTATAAAAGTCAATGTCCTAGCTTGGAAAATTAGGAGGGATGCCCTGCTTACTCGGTTTAATATATCTCGTAGAGGTATTGATATTCAAGATATTTCTTGTCCCATTTGTGATTATGAGCTGCGCCTTCCGAATATCGGGGAGGCGACTAGGTGGGTTAAGTGTGTTCCTATAAAAATCAATGTCCTAGCTTGGAAAATTAGGAGTGATGCCCTGCTTACTCGGTTTAATATATCTCGTAGAGGTATTGATATTCAAGATATTTCTTGTCCCATTTGTGATTATGATATCGAGTCGTTGGAGCACCTGTTTTTTAGATGTAGTATGATCCGGGATATTGGTAAAAAGATTGTTCGGTGGTGGAACATGGATTACGAAGAAGTGAACTCGTATGATGAATGAAAGATGTGGTTAACTTCAAGTCGGATGGCGTCTAAGCTCAAAAGAATGTTCGAGGGAGTTTGGTATATGCTTTGGTGGTATGTGTGGAATTATCGTAACAAGATCCTATTTGATGAGAAAACTCCTTTGAAGTCGATGATATTGGATAATGCTATTTCTAGTTCTTTTCATTGGTGTAAGCATAGATGTAAAGCATCGTTTGGTTGGAACGAGTGGCTAAAAAACCCTTCCCTTGTTTCCTTGTAATCTAGCTCCTTGCTAGTTTGTGTTTTATAAAATCGTCGTTAAAAAAAATGCAAAGAAAACATTGCATTCACCACAAAGAACATACAAAATAGAATTACAAAATTTAAGGTCTTGCATACATTCGCAATGAGTACTTTCTAAATCTTTAAAGACCATACTTATGTTAAATTTTCACAAGAACAATACCCTTTTTTCAGTAGAAAAACCAAAGATTTACTACAAATCATTCTTGGGCTTTTTTTTCCCTTCTTATGATTCCCACATGATACGATGAATTACCCCCCAACCGAGTAATGGTCACGCCTCTACAATGCATTAGGCAATTTTATGTTAATTTTAACTTTAAATGTGTGTTATGAAACTAATAACGAGTCAACACTGAAACTAATAATGAGTTAACATGTAGATCTTCCTCATCATAGTTATTCTCATTTTCACAATTAATTGTAAGCTTATATCAACGATATTACCGGTTCCCACACTACACATTAAGTCTAAGACGCTCAAGCTGATAAAACATAAACAAGCATTTATATAGTTGACACCACAACTAAGGGAATCGGTTTAGTGAGAAGAATGAGAAGAAATTGTAGCAGTATATTGCAAATAAGGAGATTTGTCTAATTTTTTAGTGCGCCTGAAATTTGTAACTATTATTTGTTATCATTCTTCTCATATTAATTATATTTCTTATTTGATCATAACTCATACAACTAATACTAGAAGGGTGTAAACCTATCATTTTGGAACTTGGAGCTTATGGTCTCATTTAACAAAGTTTATGTTTTGATGTTGTCCCACATTGGTTAGGGATAAAATTTAAATTAGGTTTATAAGTCTTAGACTAAAATACACCGTTGGTCCCTAAACTTGGCAGGCCGGATCGCGATGGGACGAAACTCGCCCTTTTCATCGCCACAGGTCCAAACCTTGGCCATTAAATGCCAAATTCGTCCCTTGACCAAAAATGCCGTTGTCAACGTTTTGTTGGTGAGGAAAACCGTCTTTCATCAGAAGGCACTAAATAAAACCGTTGTACAAGATATGTAGCTAGTATATGTGTATAACAAGGTTTGGTCTACATTTATCACCCATCCCTAAACTATCCTTCAAACCCGCTTCTTCAAAACGATAATTGTTTGAAGATGGTACGTTTGTCGGTGTGGTAAGCAAGCTATTATTCACACTTCGTGGACCTCTCGCCATCCTGTATGCCGATTCTTTGGTTTTCCGCTCAAATAAGTGCGTCTTAATATTTCTTGTGTAAGTTTGTAACAATGGTGGTTGTTTAATGACTTGTCATAATCATCAATAGGGTTTTCTTGTCGGTGGATAAGATGGTATGATCCTCAAATCTGCTCGCTCAAGAATGATCATACCAGAATTTTGAGGGGAGAAATGAGCTTGAGGCAAGATTAGTAGTCGCTCAAGGTGATGTGGAAGTGGAAGATTTACCTGGTGCTAAGTTGGATGTTGTTCTTAATTGTTTATGCATTGGGATAACTTTTAACCTTTTGTGTAATGAGGCTACTTGGTCAATGTTCTGTATCTTGAATTGTAGTAACCTTTTTATGAAGTATTCAGTTTTGTTTGTTTCTGATCTTCTATGCCTTATGGGTATGCAGATGGTTAGCAATTTGTTTAGGGTTGACTTTAAATGTCAACATTCTTATGAGGTTCTATTTAGCTTTAGTTACTTTTGATGCAAATTATTCACACATCAAGCTTAGTCAATCTAAAAAAATACACAATAATGACATGGTTCCAGAGTTAATGCAAATTGATATAATTCCAACTGCATAAAATTACATACTTTTCAAAGCATGAGAGCTACAGTTAGACACACACACACACACATATGTTTTTAGAGTACATAACTTGTCCATCGGAAATAACATAGATGAAACATTGTCTATATAATTAGCATAACAGATTTGACCTATGGTGAGGCCATCATTCTTTCCAGTGAAGCTCGCCGCCTAGTCATTCTTGTGTAGCAGTCGGGTTGAAGCGAAAGTGCTTGAACATCGCTGACCGATCCGAGAATCATACTTGGGATTGATCATGTTGCCGGATTGACACTGGCTTGCTCATGCATGATGGGATCGGCAATTGCTTCGCCGTGATGTTGTGGGATTGTGACAGGGATGCATCATGTATGATGGGATCTTGATTCGGCTCTTGATTTTTAGATTGAACACCACTTCCTTGAACCGCACTAACTTGGCTTTCAACAACAACACCTGTACCTTCGACTTCTTTATCTGCCGCTACCTTTTACCTTTAGGATGTTTCTTTTTCCGCAGCCTTTAGTAGGCACTGCTTGACATTTCTCTTATTGGCGCTCCACTACTTCCACTCCAAGATACCCTAGGCATGTTACCTTGTTGTGTCCAAAGAATGCCACAAATACTACACCGACACTCTTCCAAGCCCTTGATAGCTTACCATCTTTCACAATCTCTTCGATTCAGAGCTATCCTAACTCTTTTTCTACCTCTTGCGGTAGGCGGGTTTGTTTCGATTTCGTGGAACAATTGTTGTTGGCATAGTTGATTTTTCCCAATGTACATCGCTAGTTATAGGTCGGACATGGTGTTTGTAGGTAGCCTCCCAAGTGAGAAGATAGTAACAAGGATGAGCCCATGTTTCTACAACTCCGACTTTTGGCCATTTAAAGCCATATTCCAATTGGTAGCAACAACATGTTTACATGGTAAACCCGTTATCTCCCACCTTCTCGCAAGTACAAGTCTTGTGTACAACATTAACTACACATTGGTCACCCCATGGTCCACTAACTCGAAACTTAGATCCCCATTCCATAACACATTTTACTTAATGACCTCTTTCTTAATAGCCTCTAGCATGTGTTGTGCAGGTTGGTGTTAGTGGCCCATCACTCTTCTCAATCACCATAAGAACATGCATTATCCTGCTCATACAAGATTCTCGATGTATTCTAAGGTCGTAATAATTGGTTTGCTTAACCCTCTTTTATTTTCTCATGAAACACTTGACACATGTTATTCAAGAACACATCAAGTAGCTCTCCTAAAGATGACAAGTAATAAACATGTATTAATTATAATCTGCTTATATCTTGATTTATGAATACAAAGTAAGTGACACCGATAGATCACTTACACGAAAAATGTGACCTTGACCAATGAATCGGTGGTATCTTACTTAACCAATCGGGGCTGGTTGATTAAGTTTCTTGAGATCACCATAGCTTTAAACTGTGCAACAGCTTGAGGTCTGCACATTTCCACGTATGGTCTTTGTAGGCCCTACCTTTCCATTTCAATTTCATTTTCTCATGAATGCTTTTAATACGTAATCTGTTCGCACTTTCAAAAACTTCTCACATGATCTACTTATATCCGCACAAAATCAAATATCTTTACCGTCTGTTTCAAAACAAAGTGAGACTTAAATTCATGAACAGAGTAAGAGAGTACCTTATTCGTGTCAAGAATAAAAGTCATGCTTGAAATTGGCCCAAGTGCTAAATCATCGGATAAACAATGAAGAAACCAAGTCCATGATCCTATGTTATCCGAATCAACAAAAGCATAAGCGAAAGGGTATATACCATTGTTGCTATCAATTCCCACACCGCCATCGATTGACCATTGAAAAGACCACGAATTGAAAAACAACCACCTCAACAACGATCTCCCACAATCTTTAAATCCTTGCTTCAAGCACCTAAACAAACATACACTCTCTTGAATTCTCTGGTTGGAAGAGACTCATCCAAGGTCGTTCCACATTCATCTCCACCGTTGTATTAGGGTTTGTCTTCGCAATTTTGAACATAATCTCTCAACATGGTAAATTGTAGCTTGAATTGACCGATGGTCGTTATTGCTAGGTTTTTGGCCCTTAAAACCTTCTCGCAGGACACTTGAAGGTCGATTGGTTGGTAAGTTGATTATGCACGGCACGACACGAAGCTCGATTTGTTTCAACTTGCCGTAATTTTCAGGTGATATAGCGAAGGTCAAAAGCTCGACTTCCTTGATTGCAAACAAATGTGTTGCTCATTATATGTTCTCGACCGACCATATACCTGCCTCACCATTCCGCCGACAAACAATAGCCATGGGCGTAGTATTTGTGAAGGGTCCTTTTGCCATAAAGCAATGCACTTATACCCTTCTCGCTTAATGGACTTCTAGAAGGGCCAATATCCGATCTAGGATCTTCATTGGGCTGAACCGAACACAACCCTACACCGACCCTTATTCTTGTTTTGTCATTCTTCAAAAACAACTCCTCCTAGTTTCTATTGAATGCTCTCTTACTAGGTTTTTACTTCCCCGCAGCATCAAACTCCCGACCAAGATAGAAAAAGTGGTATAGACGCCATTAGCAAAGTGTGCGTGTTCGAAACTAACATGGTCATCGCAAAATACTTCATCAACCATCATAGGTAAATCATTTACCAACCGCTGTCATCACTTATATTATCGGGTTGTTCCTTCTTCACCTAAATCATTACTCGACCTACTTGTAGCATACCAAGATGTGCATCATTCTCTTGACAAGTGTTATCTTGATTTGGTTCAACTGCATTGCCAAATTCACTAGTGTCACTCGCTTGTAACAGAGTAAGATCAACAGATCCTCTTCCATGTTATCCCGAGTGGTTGAAACAGAGTTACATCCACATCGTGCCCTCAAACCCGTTATTCACATCAACTAGTGGTTTGCCCGCTTTGTGTAAATGCTTCTCCGTGTCAATTGAAACAGATTAACCTCAAAATTTTCGTGCTCCTCAAAGGTGTTATTGACATCAACTAGTGTTGCTCCACCTTGTCAAAGTCCTTCCCCGACTCACTCTAAGCGATTAACCTCACATTATCGTGCTCCTTTATAGCATTTTCCTCATCAATAACTACTAAAGCACGCCACTGCTTTGAACAGTATGCTAGCAAATGAGCAGTCTAAGGTGGAAAAGAGTGGCTCAATGTTTGGCAAATTGCTAGATTCACCAATATCATTGACGTCCATAGGCAATTGTGTAAGTTGGATAAACGGATCTAGGGAAGGTTCATTATCCATATCATCTAACACCAACCGCTCTACAACAGATTGAATAGCCGCAGAGCAACTTTTCTCCTATCTTCATCCATCTCCCAAAACACAGCCTTAATTGATTGTGGGGACATTTCGTAAAGTTCTAATCTAGTCTTCCTATTTCAACATACACGCCTATCGCCTTATGCCGTATGACAACATCTTTCAACAAGTCTAGATTAGCGTGTTCACGCAAAGAAAACAAACCGTCGTCTAATGCACAACCATGCTTAAGAAAGTAGAAATAATTGGTTTGTCCAGACTCATAACCAATTTGGGTCATGAGAGCATCCATTTCATCAACAAATACCTCTTTTATTTCCACAAGATCAACAAGGCATTTCTTGTCTCCTTGATATATCCTACCTGAAAAGTATTTGAATGTACCTTCATAATGGAACATCATGCTAAACGATTCGAGTTCACTCATCAGATAAAAATGTACAAAACATTGTTAAGCTAAAGTTACCTAAAAGGGAATAACTTAATCACCGACTAACATATGATTGTAATAGGCTCTAACCAAAAAGACTTACAATATCTCCCGACCGCAGCTCTTTCCTCCGCTTCACGATCATCATATAAAGGATATTCCTTACTCGCCACAGAGTAACTCCAAGGTGGTTGTTTGCTATTTTCTTACTCGATTATTTGATTTGATGATAGACATTGCATTAGGGTTTTCCGAGTAGGTTTCAAAACAAGTTTGGGGATGAGCAATGAGTACACGGTTTTGTTATATTGTACAAAATGGTGGGAAATTGGACAAGACAAAGCTATAGTATTTAAAACAAATGACTATTGTACCTCAACAAGAATTTGCTTACGGGTTTTTTTATGATAACGGAACGTTGACAACGCCGTTATTGGTCAAGGGACGAATATGGCATTTAATGGCCAAGGTTTGGACCTATGGCGATGAAAAGGGCGAGTTACGCCCCATCGCGATCCGTCCAGCCAAGTTTAGGGACCAACGGTGTATTTTAGTCTAAGTCTTAGTACACGTTAAATGTTTGAAAGCAATTTTAATATAAAAAAGTTAACATTCCTTCCTAGCATTACAAAACAAGGTTTTTAAGATACTTTTTTTTAAGGAGTCCAAATACTTTAAAAAAAAGTTTTGATACTTTGAATTTTTTTAAATAACCATTTCTTCGAAAGGAAATCAAATACCTTAAAAGGTTTTGATGAGAAACTCTTACCACAAAAGGATAACGAAAAATGTAATGAATGCCAAATTGATAAGTCCATTCATGTTTGCTACAGATGTTTTGCTCCATGTCCGCATTTCTAATCGTCAATGATAATTTGTAAACGCAAAGTAAGTTAAAACAAATTGTGTAAAGATTATATCTTTGTTTGGTTAACATTTCTATGTAACTAACATTTTATTGGATAGCTCGATGTAGCTCTGTAGGGCTAAAAAGATTATTTTGGGCATCATCTCCTAAGACCACTACGTGCAAATAAAAATTTGTGAGAGAGGAAATTGATGAATGATCGAATGAAAGAATTTTATCATGCTCACATATATTATTAGACATTAAACATCATCTTACCTATCGCTTTATTGTCATATCTTATAATTCAAAATTCGTAAAGAAAAAAAGTACAAAGAGATGGATACCATGAAGACAATGGATAAAGTTGTGGTAAAGTTTTTGAGTTGTAAGTTTTAAATATCTTCAAACGTTGTTATGCAAGAAAAAAAAGTATATGTTTGTTTAAATTTGACATCCATTGCTTCATGTTGGAAGTTCCGCTTCAAGATTTTGTTCAATTATTTGTGTTTATGCGTTATATTGGTTGTCAAGTTTCACGATTAAATTGATAGTAAGATACAACCTCAAGATTTTGGAACGTGGTATTACTTAAGAAAGTTTGTGTTTTAATGTTTCCCACATTGATAAGGGATAAAAATGAAAGCTAGTTTATAAGTTTCACTACACTTTGAGTGCTCTCACATTTTTAATAATGATAGTCACAAGCCTTTTGCAACTGGACACCCTAAGTAGGGATGGCAAAACCCAACCCGATGGAAAACCCGAAACCCGAACTTATTGGGCGGGCGGGCATGCTTATCGGGTTTCGGGGCCGGTTTTGGGGCCTTAACGGGATTCTTATCGGGTTTCAAGGGACGGGCACACCATCCCACCGCCTCAATATATATATATATCTATATACATAAATATCGTGTTAGTATTTACGTAGTAAATATAATTTCTATTTTTGTTAGTTTTATCTTTGTGATATTTTAAATTGTGATCATAGAAGCGTGTTTGTGTCATACTAATAAAGTTGTGATTTATTCCAATGATTAATATATTACTAATGGTTTCTCGATTATTAAAGCTATTCCATAAAATCATATTGTTAATAGTGTATAAATAAGAATAAACGGGAGCGACACGAGTATGATGGAGTATCACTAAAAAAGACAACCCGATAAAACCCCAATGGAGAATGGGCGGGTTTGGGGAGTATCTTGCCCTAATGGGTGCCTCGATAAAATCCCCAATGAGGATCGGGGCGGGTTTGAGGATGGTTTTGTTTTCGGGTTTGGGGATGAGAATGCCCGCCCGCCCCAAACCCGCCTCATTGCCATTCCTACCCCTAAGTAGTTATCACATAACTCTTCAAATGGAAAGAAAGTGGTTCTTCTAAATCATTTAAAGCTTTTGTGTCCAAACCATATAGCG